>CAJVGC010000582.1:30650656-31058821 GCA_910822075.1 Senecio squalidus
TGATCTTCATCAGTGATGATCTTCATCAGTGATTTGACTTACACTTAGTAAGTTGTGTTGTAAACCTTCGACATAAGCAACTCTTTTGAATGTGACAGCTCCAACATATATCTTTCCATATCCTCGTGTCATTGACACCCCATTATCACCATATCTCACTTGAGGCCCATCTTCTTCTTTATAGTCTTGTAGAAATGTCACACCCCGCTTGGAAGCGGAAACACGGGGGGTTCCAGTTATAATATCAAAGTCAAGATTACAACAATATAACCGATAAACAAAACATCAATTTAAATAGATCATGCCAAATGTTAAGAAATACATAATAAGTCAAGGGGCGGTAGGACGCCCAATACAAATACAACTTCAAAAGAAATCAACAAACGGATCGTCATGGAAATTACATAAACAAGATAAATTCAAATTCCACAAAAGCAAGCGATCCAAAAACAACTAATCCTCAATTTCCTGCAAAGCGTTAAAACGATATCAACAACATGTTGGTGAATTATTCGCAATTTTAAGTAAAAAGTGACCCATCGATAAATTTCAGCAAACCAGTAAGTTCAAAATCATATATCTTGTATTCATCCAAAAGTGAAAGGTACTATGCCTAAGTAGTCATCCATCTCGAACCTGAACCAATCAGTTTAATCCCCTATCCTAAGGTGCGTTAAACCAAAGGCAAACAGTTTAATCATACAGTTTAAAATGAAGGTCATAACATCCGCTCATAGTAACAGCCTACAGAGGAATGCGGGTTAGGTACATAACCCAATACAGATCTATACATATGAACCACGGGCAAAAGCTTAACGAGTGTATTAGAGGGGAGCCACCACGGCTTAAACGCTTAAAACTAAGGCAGACCAAATTCACTGGGTAAACAAGATAATCAGTAATGTTTCCGCATTCATGCAGACAGTTTAAAATACACAGACAGTTTAAAATACGCTTTACAGCCCAAAAGAAGTTAAGACAAGGGCTACGAATAACTCACAGATAAAGCTTCAGCAAACAAATATCGGGTACACCAAACACAGAGCTACAACTCCACCGCCTAAGTGCCTTAAAACAATAAACAATATAGTCTCAGTATCTCTATGAGTCTAGGTCCGGTTTAGCCTTGTCGGTTAAGATTAAGTTAAATAAGATAATCCAAATATTAATAAGTTTAAATGAGGTGACGTATTTAGAAGGCGATGTTCCGCGTCAAACAGGACCGTCCGGAGAGATATCGGCATTCCACGTCATAACCGTCAATTGGGAAAGAATGATAATCCGAATCGAAAATGATTACTAGGAGTATCGGTTAATAGAATATCGTCATCAAGCTTCAATAGATCGACCAAGGTCAACGGAAATAATGTTGACTTGGTCAAGGTCAAACGTAAGGAATGTTGACTTTATAAAAGTCAAAGTCACAGATGTTGACTTATGAAAGTCAAATGTCATTTATGTTGACTTATTGAAGTCAAAATCAATTTAAAAGTCCAATTTGACACTTTGGATAATTTGATGTCTTACTTTTCAAAATATAAGAGTAATATAATCTTCAAAACCATTTCACCAAGAGTTTGTCGTAAAAACGCCATTTGATAATTTTAGATTACGAACGCGTTATGTAACGAAGGTTTATTTGTTGAAAGAGATTAAAACATCCGTTTTAAGTAATATTATGGCTTTTATAAATATATTAGCGTCTTTGAGTCCAAAGACGATGTTATAATGTAATATATTACTTTTATGCACAAGTTTACTCATATAAGTGTTTTATAGTCGTAAAAGACGTGAAATGAATTTCGGCAGCGCTTCCGCAACGTATATTATTAGTCCAAATTCAGTACACTTTCCCGCTTGTCAAAATTTGTATTTTCAAGAGCAATTAAGTCTTTGTCATAATATATAATATGATATAAATTAAATACGTTACTTTTGGTTAAATTCACATTTTAACGTATTTTAGTCCAAAGTTGTCCAAATCCGATAATACCAAGCGTTGGTCTAATAAGTATTCCTAACCATTTTTCAAGGCTAAAACCGAACGTATGAAAAATGAGAAATTTGGAAGAAAGTCAATTCTTACCGATAACAACCGCAATTTAGCAAGCTAAGAACCCGGGACAAAATCCTTTGATGGTGTGGTGATGAGATTTCTAACTCCAAAACACAATATACCATTTGTTAATATAGGTTCTTAAGATAACGAGCTTATGGTTACGAAAAACAGCGAAACAAAACGAAAACGGGCAAACTGCCCTCTGAATGCGCCGCATAGGGACCATGGGCGGCGCATTCAGTGCAGTCTCTGCACCGAAATCGTTTCTAAGTTTAGTAAATCGCCTTTTGATGGTAGATTCTGGACATGCAAACTATAATATGTTCAAAAACACTTTCAAATAACACTTTGGTAAAGCTTTTACAACCATTTAAGCAAGATCCATACACATTTTCATAAAAACTTGATTTTTAAAGATTATTACCCATCAAACTTTTATAAAACTTATTTTCTTTAGTTAGATCATACATGCATTGAATAAAATTTATAAAATACAGAAAGTTTAAGTTATTATACCCCAAAGAAAGTGAAGATGTGAAGATCAAGCTAGGTGTGATGAAGATCCTTGAGGTGAGACGGTGATTTCGACCCGAAAACGAAATAACCCAAGTAAACCTCCAAATGGATGATCAACCCTTACTCCTCTTGATGAAAACAACAATTTATGGTGGTAAAATTTGTGGTTTAAACTCTGGATTTACAGTCACAAGAAAGAAAAGGGAAGAGTGTTTGTGTTTGTGTGTGTTTGGATTCAAAGAAAAGAGAGAGAGAGAAGTGAGTTGTGTGTGTAAATTATGAAATGAGAATGGGAACCAAATGAGGGGTGTTAGTGACCATTTACTGGACTCAAAAGGCCCTTTGGACCACCACAAACCCGACACCAAAGATTTAGGCCCACAAATGAGAAATTGCAAAAGTTTGAAAAACACAAGTTGCTGATCGGCACCTGAATGCGGCGCATTTAGGGGAATGGCGGCGCATTCAGGCCCCAGACAGCAAAAATTTATTTTTCGGTATAGGTTTGTTTACACACGTTCGTTCTTTAGAGTTCCCGATTGTTTTACATATGAACTTAGGCAAGTTCATCATAGGTATTCTTGGTATTGTAATTCATTATATGATTCGTTTTAAATTCCAAAATGGAAATACATACTTCTCGGTAAAAAAAAAACATAAACACGAGCAAAGCACGATTTCTTAAGGATAGGGATATGTTAACCGACAAATTTGGCATAAACCTCCTAACTTATTTCCATGAGCATACTAACTATAAGGCACTTAGATAAAAATCAACTTACGTCTCAAGGGACGAATCAAAATAATCACATAAAACCCGATTCTCAACAATAAACCGTGAGTAAAACAAAGCGAAATACAAGGGTCAAAACAATTGTGAATAATATTAAAATAATAACGGTAACTCAAGTACCTCAAATTGACGGGACGTCACAAGAAAAAACTTCATTCCTGTCATGTGCCTTGAAGCTCCACTATCTAGATACCATTTTGTAGAGTCCTGCACATGAAACAGGGAATATTAGTTCCTTTTGGGTACCCACTTTAGAGTGGATCCATCAACTGAAAATGATCTAAGTTTAGGTTCAATCTTGCATTCAGTTTTGGAGCTAGTGTAGTTCCATTTATTGAGTTCTTTCATGCAGTTAACTGAATAATGACCTATGACACCACAATATTTACATGGAGTGTCTTTGAAACTGACTTGAGATAAAACTGACTTAGATTTGGTATTTTTGACTGACCTTGGCTTAGATTGAGATATTTGTCTTTGCTTTTGAGGTGAGACTGACTTTGATTTTGATGAAACTGACTTAGAGTTTGGTGAAACTGACTTCTGTATGGATGGAGCTGACCAAGGTTTTGGTGAGACTGACTTTTGAAAAACATTTTTCTATGGTCGAGACTGAGTCGGTTGCTTACAAAACACAGCTTCATGTCCTTTTTCACCACAATTATAGCATGCCCTCTTAGGAGGTGTCTTTGGCCTGATGCGGTGAGGTGATTTATTTCTGACTAGAGTTTTTACGATTTTAGTCAGTTCCAACAATTGATTTCCCAATTTATCAATAGTTTTGTTTTCATGACTTTTGTTAGGGATTTTGGAACTTACTTGACTCTGAATCTTAGGTTTACTCACAACCTTGGGTAAGACATTATTTATGTGTAACGAGTTGTTCACTACATGCATGTTTGTATCAGTTTCAGATAAATTAACACATTCAGACTGAGAAGAAGTTGAAGAGTCACTTTTATTAAAAACTTGAGAAATTACAGGTTTGACAAAAGCATTTGACATCATAGTTTTTTCTCCTTTCATATAAGTGAAAGTGTTTGGAAGAATTTCTGGTTTGAAAATAATTTTTTCTCTTTCAGCTTTTTCAGCTTCTTCTTCTTCTTCAGTCATATGCATCTTCAGACTGAAGTCCTCACCCAACACAGCTTGAACTTGTTTGGGTACCTGTCTGCTCAAACAATCTTCATTTTTTAAGGATGATATGCACCATGATTTACAAATTCTTTTATAATGCTCAGTTTCTTCTCTAAATTTATAATTTTCTTTTGCAAGATCATTATAAGCTTCAATCTGAGCATTTAAAAGAACTTTATAACTTTCTAGTTCAATTATTTTATCATCTTTAATTTTCAAAGCATTTTCAAGATCTTTAATCTTTTGTTTAAATTCAGATTGTTCTTCTAAAGTGGTGGTCAAATCAATAAAGATATACTCAAACATTTGAAGTTTTTGTTCATTTGTATAAGTATTGAAGTTATGTACCTTATACAGCTTTGATTTGTTCCAGTCTGAGTTGCAGCTCAGTCTCTCAGCTTCTTTCAGATCCTTCTCGAACTGAGATGCAGACTTCTCAGCCTCAGTCACTTCCTCTGTGAACGCCATCAAGCACTTATCCACCACTTCCTCATCCTCATCAGATGTCAGTTCCACATCTAACCATTCTTCAGCAAAGAACGCATTTTGCTCAGTTTGAGGCTTTTGAGTATTTGAACTATTGCCTTTCTTGTATTTAAGATACTTCTTTCTGTATCTTTGAGCCCTCTCAGCAACCTCATCCATGTGCTCAGTTTGAGCATTTTTTACTTTACAGTCAGCAGCCATGTGACGATATTCATTACATTTAAAGCATTTAACCTTCTTTAAATCAAAAGGCTTCTTTCCTTTGTAACCAGTCTTCTGTTCCAGCATCATGGTTAACAATGTCAACTGATTCTTCAGCTTTTTGACTTCAGTTTCATCATCCGATTCTGAGTCTGAGTTTGACTCAGATTCAGATAAGTCAGCTTTAGAATAGATTTCTTTGTTCCTTTTGCTAGTTGCAACCAATACAGCTTCAGGATCTCTTGTAGTTCTTCTATTATTTATCTTTTTCCTCTCTTGAGATTCTTCAAAATTCAGCAACAATCCAAAGAGGCCAGGCAGCTTATAGGTGGACAGTTTTTCACTAACCACAAGAGATGTGATAACAGATTCAAATTTATTTAGCAAGATATCAACAAACTTCTTGCAAATTTCATCATATTCCTTCATCATTCCTAGAGCTGATAGATCATTCAACAGAATTTGGAACCTTGTATGCACGTCAGCTAAGGTTTCCTTATCTTTCACGTAGAAATTCTCATAATTTCTAATCAGATTGTTCAATCTTTGCTCTCTTACAATGGGTACGCCTTCATAAGATACAATTAAAGTATCCCATATTTCTTTAGCAGATCTGCATCCAACAATCTTTGAGAATATCTGCTCAGACACAACGTTTCCTAGGATACTTCTTGCTCTTGGATCTAGATTGAAAAGCAGTTTATCAAGATCTGTCCACTGTAATTAAGGAGTTTGAACCCACCTTGCACGTTGAACAACTTTGTCTCCTTCCTTGACCTCATCAATGTGTTTCCCTGGAATAATTGGTCCTTCAGTTACAGTTCTCATCATTTCTTCATGAATTCCGGACAGATGTCACTCAACTTTAAGTTTCCAATGGGCAAAGTTGTGACCATTGAAGATGGGAATACCTTTTCCAGCCATATCAGGTGTATTGGATGAAGATGATGACATTGTATTTGAGATTTTATATATTGATCGTTTAAGATTGGTAAATTTATTAAAATTTAAATCTTATTTGCTCTGATACCAGTTGTTAGGTCTCAATAAGATCTCAAACACTAGCTAATCAATTACAAATAAGTATTTAGATGTTAATTGTTACGAACCGTTTAATCACTCAGTTTCTTAGTATATTATAGCGGAATTATAATAACGAAATAATGAGAATAACACACAGTTATAAGATTAGAAAAGTTCAACGATTACAATAGTCAAGCTCACTATTTATACACAATAATAGTGAGCTTGATAAGTACGAATTCTAGTAAATCTTCTAAAAGGATATAAGATTTAGTCTAACAAACATACCTAAAATAACGTATTACGTTTCATTATGGAGCTGAGTAGTTAACTCCACAATGCCTTAGTCTCTTTTCGTCACTTAGACTCAAAGTTACTCAGACTCAAAAAGTAAGATTTTAATAAACAGATTTATTAATCTCGGTAAAATCGTTGGTTTTCCCAACATTTATATATTATCACTAATATATAAAAGAATTTATATTATTATTATTATTATTATTATTATTATTATTATTATTCTTATTATAAATTATTATAAAAACTTCTAATAAATAAGTCTATCTTAATAGGTTAGTCTTTTTAAGTGATTATTATAAAAGCTCTTAATATAAAAAATATATTATTTTAATAAGTTTATGAATTAAAATAATTATTTTAAAAGTTATACATGCTATATGTTAATATGTTTATTCTAATTAATTAACTATTAAACTTTTTTTTTACTTTTATTTTATTTTAAAATGATTATGTATTAATGTTAGGTATGAGAATCAAACAACAATGAGAAATGAGATATATTTCATGTACACCACTCACCTGTTTATAGGCAAGTGGTGATTGTTCAATAGTTACATTAAGGTGTTGTTCTTTTTTTTGAAAAAAAAAGCCTTAATAGGCTCTGATCTCTGATCCGGTCAGAAGTTTTAAAAATTTTGTTGTTCTTTTTTTTTTTCCAACCAGAGGCAAAAAACCTCTTTTTACCTCTGATACAACCCTACATAAAAAACCTCTTTTTACCTCTGATTACCTCTTTCTCTTCACCAGTAAGTTTTTCATCATCAAATTCAAGTAATTTTTGATTTTTTTTTCAATGGTTTGTCACTTGATTTCGTTATATAAATTGATATTGATGATTGTTTGTTAGATTTAGGTGATATAATTTTTTTTTAATATGTATTTGTTTTCGATTGCATATAAACTCCTACTATTACATTGACTTTTATGTGAACTTTTCTTTTGTTAATTAGTTTTATATCTTGAAATTGATGTTAGACAGTTAGTTTATTAATTTGTTCAAATAAGTAATATGAATATGTATGGATTGAGCGTCCTTTTGGTGTTTTGAAAGCACATTTTTCCATCTTGAAGAGAATGACTCCGTATTCTTTGGTGAAACAAAGAGATATTACTATTTGCATGCTTTGCTATTCATAATTTTATACGAAAAGAAGGATTAAGTGATGATTTTTTCTCCGAATATGATCGAGGTGAAGTACATGCTAACGAAAATGTACAAGATGGGGACGAGTACGATGGGGACGAGGTTCAACCACATGGAAATACAACAGATCAACAATATATGATCAATTGTCGAGATCAATTTGTGGGACAATTAATGCAAAATGTTGAAAATATTGTTTGAATATTATAATTATTTGAAAAATGTTGTCACTATTTTTGAACATTTTTATGAATGTTTTTATTTAAAACGGTTTATAAATGCAACAGTTTAGTACTAATATAGTAAAACAGATGTTACGAAGGAAAAAAGAACATAGTATATTGATTCAGATTCAGAGTTTTGGACCACCTCTGATTATTCAGAGCTGGTATTCAGATTCAGAGGAAAAACCTTTGGTTCAAAAGAACAGCACCTAAGTATCTTTTAGAACCATAGTAATACATTTTTAATCTCTACAATTTCCCTCTTTAATATGGTTTCTAGAAAGATACGAACAAAATTTTATAATTCATTACAAAAATCTATGTTAAGCTTCAATTCTTCAGTCTTGAGCTTGAGGAGTTGGAGTTTCTGTTTCATTTAATTCAGGATACAACTTAGCACACTCGTCTTATTCTTGTTTCATTTCCAAACGACATTGAGCTTTAACTGTTGCGAAGATTGAATACTTGTTTTCCCGAATCTTTAGGCACATCTCATATCTCCGAATCACTCTCCTTTTTGTTAAACATTCTTCAATAGCATCTCTCCCAAACTGTTGGGTATTGAAAGTTATGGATGAAGCTATGAAATCTTCAAAGTGTGTGTTTGATCTGAGTGTTTAAGTCGGGTGAACTAAGTTCATCACCCAACTTAAAACTTAGAAAGTATTTAGTGAAATTTTTTACCGCGGGTGAACAAGTTACTTCACCAGAGTTAACTGAAGTTCACCAGAGTTACATTCAAACGAAGATTAAGTTAGTCAACACAACTCAACGTTCAAGATTATAACTCTGATGATAAAGACACTATTTCCGAGTTACAGTGAACGACTCCAGAGTTAAAATTAAAATGAAGACTTAGTTGTGTTTAGTGTAAAATGTATGTTATGATGTCTATAAAAAGAATGATGTGTGGTGAGAGTCATTTGTCTTTGCACCCAGACTCTTTTAAGTACCATAGTGCTTCAACATTCATGTAACGACTAGTCCCGCCAAAATTGTTCTATCAGTGATATAATCAAATTCTGGTTTCGTTCATCAAACCCTCAATTCAATTACCGTTTAGATTCAATCAAATCATGAGATTCCACATCATGATTTGATCATTCCATTTCACTGATTAGAAGCTTTAGGATCCTTTTTAAATCCTGTCAATTGGTATCAGACCAGACATGTCAACTGATTAAATTCAATTGATTCTGGTTCATCGATTTGACTCGATTCGAGTGAATTAAGTCAAATTATCAGTGTTTTGTTGAATCGTAGAAGCTATTGAAATCGAGGAAAATTAATGAAGAATGTGTTCACCATACATATTGTATGGTATAATAAATGAACTAAAATATTTCTTATGTATTTAAAGAATGCAATAAATAAACTTAAACTTTCCTTATATATAATGTGTGTTAAATGTAAAAATAAGTTTAAATAAAAGTTTTAGTATAATTAATAGTCGAATTAATGCTTTAACATGTGTCTTGTGGGTACACGTTACACAAACTCTCTAAGTAAAAAGACTTGTTTTAAGGAGTTTTTATTTTAAAAAAAAAAAGTAAAAAAGAAAAAAAAAAACAGAAAATGTAGATAGTTTGAAAAATATACCATATTGATAAATAGTTTATACAAACTTACCTATTCTTTTTCTATTCAAATCCAGTCTTTGTCTATGGAATCGCGCCAGGGTCGGGTCCGGGTCGGGCTGGGGCTCCGGCTTTTACAGTGTAGAAACAGGTTGGTTTTTTTTTATTCGGGTCGGGTTGGGTTGGTTTGGGTAATCTTGCTGCACGTGTCCTGCTTCTTGACGCGTGTTTCCTACGTATCGTCTTTTCTCTACCCTCGTCCCTCTGTTTCTCCCGCCTCTCTTTTCTTTTTCTCTTTCTCTTTCTCCAAAGTGAAACCCTAATTGCATGTCGAAATCGCCGGCTGGTCTTCCGATGGATTGCGTATCGAAGTCGCCGGCTGGTCTTCTACCTGTTTTTCTAGCGACCTACTCCGGTGTCGGTACGTCTTTTTTTTATCTTCATTTCTGATAGTCTCCGACTAGTATTTTAGGCACATGAGGTAATTGTTGTTTCTGTTTTTTTTTAATTAGTTTGTAGATACGATATTTTCTGTCTGATTGTCTTTTTCCGGCGATTTTTCAATCGGAAGAATTGTAGTTACTTTAGAGTGAATGAGGTCAAACATCTTCTCGACTCTAACAACAGGTGTCGAGGTTTTGCTGTCGGTTCGGAGGTATGGAAATATCATTTTTTATTTTTGCTGTTCTTTTTCATTTGTGTTATGAAGTATAACTTAATACATTTACCACATAAAAATATATGATATTATTTGGTTAAAATATAATATAGTAGACTGAATAATGTAATTAACTCAAATATTGATATCTGATTTCTTTGTTATGATTTTGAAAATCAGCAAAACAGGAAGTCCTCATTTGTTGTTGGATTCGAGAGGATTTTTGATTTCATGCGCTTTGGATTTCCTGCAATACTGCATTTGTTAGTTTGTTTTACAGTGGCGTATGAAGAATGTAGAGTTACGTCCCCCTTGGCAGATCTGGTAATATTTGTTGAATTTTGTTATTCTAAATTTAGTCGACTAATGATTTATAATATTTTTATTTGTTCCGGTAAGCAAATATGGATTTGGAAAACAGGCCCTGTTCCGGAGCATGTTGTTCCAATCAAAGCTCCCGAGTATGTTGTTCCAATCAAAGCTTAGCTTGAAAAGAGAGAATGGTGAGGTTGTTAATTTATTTTCTATTGTATGCGTAAATTTTTCCGTCTATCATTGTTTTTAAATAACATAATTATCTAAAAACAAAATATGAAAAGGTAGAACACAAAACAAACGGAAATTGAAGGATTGAAAAAGATGCATTGTGAGTATCAACTGAAAATTGGGGTTTCTAAAGAGAGGTTTTTCGATTTGAATATTAGGGTTTTTGGTTGGAAAAACTTGGGTACATAGTTGTTGAGTCAGCAGCAAAAAATTTCGTCTTTGAGTTTTCGTACTGTCGCGGGCCGTGGTGTGTTTTTCGCACTATATAGCAGTCCGGATGTGATGAGACTTTTTTTTTTGCTGTCGCCTCATTGACTATGTACTCAGGTTTTTCAAACTCAAAACCCTTCAAATCTAAAAACCTCTTTTCGGAAACCCTAATTTTTAGTTCAACCTCATAATTCAACTTTTTCAGTTCTTCGATTTCGGTTTGTTCTGTCTTCTTCGTTTTCGTGTTTTCTTTTTAGACAATTGTGTCGGTTAAAGGTGAGCGTCTGGTTGGAGTTAGAGAAAGAAGTGAAAGCTGCTAGGAACGAGAACCAGGAACCACGGATGTCATAGGGTGTGGTGTACTCTACGGCTTCGGAGGTTATTGTTACTCATTCCGACCATCTTTCACTTTTTTCTTTAACTTGAGCCAGCTGCTCAGCTTTAACTGAACAGTGTATATAAATGTTCTACTTATATTTTCTCCTACCAATACATTTGATTGATGATCTTTATAAAGAGGCTATGATGATGACTTTCTTTAACACGTCTGAGTTAATTCAAGCAGAGTTGAGATTATATGTATCTTGGCAGGGCAACTCGGATGGTAATGTCAAATTGCATTGCAACCGATGAGTAGGTTTGCAGCCATGGCAGATCAGTCCACTTTGTTTGATTGTTAACGAATCTGAGCCCCATAATCATTGTATTCTTCTTCTATTCAAATCCCGTCTTTGCTTATGGAATCGCGACAGGGTTGGGTTCGGGTCGGGCTGGGGCTCCGGCTTTTACAGTGTAGAAACGGTTTGGGTTTTTTTATTCGGGTCAGGTTGGGTCTGATTGGGTAATCTTGTTGTACGTGTCCTGCTTCTTCACGAGTGTTTCCTACGTGTCGTCTTTTCTCTACCCCCGTCCCTCTGTTTCTCCTGCTGGGTTTAAATTTCGGGTTTGTTTTTTTGCTTATTTTAGATCTCCGGGTTTTTAAAGTGGACGCTATGATGATGAATTTCTTTGGTACGTCTGCGTGAATTCAAGCAGAATTGGGGTTATCTGTATCTTGGCAGGGCAACTCGGATGGTAATGTGAAATTACATTGCAACCGATAAGTGGGTTTGCAGCCATGGCAGATTAGTCCACTTTGTTTGACTGTCAATAAATCTGAGCCCCATAATCATTTTACTTCCTGAAACTTTATGAAGCTTATGTTTTTATTATTCTAATCTTTCTTATGAAATCGGTTGAATCACAAATATTCACCTACATGGAACTCGAATCCATTTGTTTAAGAATGTATATTTAATCTGCATTTAGAGGTTTGATGTTGCAACTATGGATAATGACTGATCTTTGAGGTACTTTATATAATTTGTCTTTTTCGGTTGTTCAATTTTAGTTTCTTTTATCTTCTTCGTTTTCGTGTTTTGTTTTTAGGCACATGTCAGTTGAAGTTGAGCAACTGCCTGTAGTTAGAGGAAAAACTGAAAGATGCTAGGAACTAGGAACAGGAATCACGTACGTCATAGGGTGCGGTGTACTCTGTGGCTTCGGAGGTTACTGTTTCTACTTCTGATCAGCCTTCACTTTTTTCTTTAACTGCGGCCAGGTGCTTAGCTTTAACTGACGTAGTACATATAAACGTTCTGCTTATATTTTCTTATGCAAAGTATCAACGGAGTTTAAAATCACTTGAATTGTTTAGAGAAAGTGGAAATTCCCAAAGTGAAACTCTTTACTGACATGTTGATGAGGTCAGTTGAGGTTCATTGGAACGAACATCAGTTGCTATCGAAATCTGACTACGGGGTACAACGAGCTAAATATTTGGATGATAATTTTTTCCATCCACCTGTTTTACCTCCTGTAATCCGTTTTCCAGTTTCGACGAATACTGATTTTCCTTTTAGCCAACCTTGCACTACTTCATTAATATGTAAGGACGGAGTTTAATTTTGGAAATTTCCATTTTCTCCAAGCAATTCAAATGGCTTTGAGCAACGTCAATAACTGTATTTGGTCCCGTGATCTGATGACATACCACATTCAAGGTAACTTTAGACTTTATAAATACGTAATCTTTTGATAGTGTTTATATACGAAAAAATTGTTGTACTGTACAAATTGATAAACAGAATTCGGAAACGTTTGAATTGCTCGGGAAAAATGGAAATAACTGCTTATATGCTGATGGAGCTGCCTGAGTTTCGTTGGAAGGTGGATCGGCAGCCAACGAATGTGGGGAGTGGAATGCCGGAGGTCTATCACTTGGATAAAAGGTTTTTATCAAATTGTCGGACCTCTGATATTCCATTCTCCAGATTCGATGACTGCCGATCTCCGTTCCAACCAAGTTCCAATAGGTCCATCAGTATGTGAGTATCCAGTCTTAGTTTAGAAATTTCCATTTTCCCCGAGTAATTCAAGTGCTTTTCAATAATGCGGAAGCGTAATGCTGCAGGAGCTTGGATTGTGATAGTGAGTTCACGACTGGGAAGACTTAATGGCAGAGAAAGTGTAGGAAAAAGCTTTGGGGCAATGGAACGGTGAAAAGGTTTTTAGAATAAGTGGAAGACGGGGGCTGGACTTCAGGAGGACGGCCTCCAAGCAGTATATACTACTCGCTGTCGAAAGTAGCAGTAAACGCACCCGTAGTGTTGGTGTCCTGTGAATAAGGAGCTCCAGACTTCGTTAATGGCTATCTGCCCCCGGGAAAGCAAATTGGTTGTGGTTCGGGGTAATGACTGCTGAAGAGGTGCTATAATATTGAAGAACAAGTTTTTTTTCGATGTTTTTGCTTTTGTAATCTGTTAACTTTTTAGATGAAGACATTTTGTCTCGTATTTTATTATAAACTAGACATTCTTTTGTATAACGAAAATGCGACCGGACCTCGTGCAACGCACGAATGTCCCCTAGTTTGGTTAAAAACTCCAAGAAAATCGTGATCACTTTTAACTTTTCTTTTACAACCTTAAACAACATAAGCTGTGAGTGAAACCTGGCATGGAATTTGGTAGCAAACATAAATGTTTTTGTAGCATATCAAGAAAACATAAGACCCATTTTTCAACACCGACAGAAAACAGGCCCCTAACTTCTTGTCTTGTTCTTCTTTGAGCATTTACTCATATGGGTCATCATCACTTTTCACGGGTCGGGTCAACAATTCAGTCTATAGAAAGAGAAAAACACAAAGTAGGTAGTAAAAATGGAAGAAAATAGTGATGAAGAATGGGTTATGGTTACACCAGTTTTAGATAAAGATTTATGGGAACCATCGACAGAAAAGAAAGAATTGAAAGTGAAGTTTAATGAAGCAGCTAAGCATTGGACTGATGCTGTTCCTATTGGCAATGGACGACTTGGTGCTATGCTTTGGGGAGGTCTTTCTACTGAAATTATTAATCTTAATGGTAAACTTTTTTATTTTTATTACTACACTAGCTTATTACATGCCTAATACGCGAATACAAACAAAGAACATATAACTTATATAAAAAGATTAACAAAGATTAATACACCGGTGGTGGTTAGTTGTGCTTGTTAGTTTTATATTAAAGAAAACAATGGGAAGTCCGTTAAATTTGTTTGACATTAATTTTCAAAATCTGTTGATTTTTGGTATTGAATTGTTTAAATTCTAGCTCAAATAATGGAAGTCACATAAATTTTGTTTAGGCGGTGTTTTGGATTGCATATTTGCAGCTTATACGTATTGCGTTTAAGCCAAAAACAACTTCAAAAATAAGCACCAAACCTATGGCTTTTTAAAAAAGTGCGTTTTTAGTTATAAAAAAGCCAAAACGCAGCAGGTGTGTTTTTCATCCAAACACCCTCTAAATTTTTATTTTTTTCTTATAGCCAAATCAAGCTTATCATATAAATCTTTGTGATTTCCAACTTATGTGATTGTGTTTTGCTTACTTACCCGATATAAACAATCAAGTTGCACACTTGATTTCAAAGATATGAAGTAAATTCAGTTATTGATCTTAAATATACGATTTGGGAAGAAAAATAATGTGAATTATTGAATCGTTGCAGAGGACACGTTGTGGACAGGGGTTCCTGGGAACTACACGAATCCAGATGCTCCAAACACACTATCTGAGGTCAGAAAACTTGTGGATGATGGGAAGTATGCCGAAGCTACTAAAGCAGCCGTTAAATTGTCTGGAGATCCCTCGGATGTAAGCTCTTTGGCTATATATCTTAAGTGGTTTCCTTTGTTAAGAATGCCCACATGAGTTATGGAGTGTTTGGATGTGCGTTTTGAAATATGTGATACAACTAGTCAAATCTGATAATCAGTTGCAATAAAACAAGCTGCAGAAAATAATGCTAAGATGTGTCCCATTTTGTTACACTTAATTACTGCATATGTTTTTGATTATGATTATTCAGTATCTTTAATCACTTTCAAAATAAAAAGCAACCCATAGATAATTAGATATGCACCAGTACAATATTTTTTTTCGGGCATTAATAATTAACTATTGCCACTTCAAGTTACAACATGCAAATCCTAATTTATCTCTTTTTTAATAATGAAGGTATACCAACTTTTGGGAGATATCAACCTAGAATTCGATGACAATCATGATAAATACGATGATAATACATATCAAAGAGAGTTGGATTTAGATACAGCCGTTGCAAAAGTTAAATATTCTGTAGGTGGAGTAGAATACACAAGGGAACATTTTGCTTCATATCCTGATCAAGTTATCGTGACCAAGATTTCCGCTAGCAAATCCGGTTCATTATCCTTCACTGTGTCTCTTGACAGCAAACTACATCATCATTCTTATGTAAACGATCAAAACCAGATTATCATGGAAGGCCCGTGCCCGGGTCGAAGGAAACCGCCAACCCTTTTTGCTAAAAATGATGACGAAAAACCTGAAGGAGTAAAGTTTACTGCAATTCTTGATTTGAAAATTAGTGATGGAAATGGCACGATTACTGTTTTAGATGAGAAGAAACTTAAGGTTGTGGGGTGTGACTCGGCCGTTCTGTTTCTAGTGGCGAAATCTTCATTTGCAGGGCCATTTACTAACCCGGAAGATTCGAAGATCGATCCTACTTCTGAGTCATTAAACATGTTGAAGTCGTTAAAGGATTTTTCATATACAGAACTTTATACTCGTCACGTGGATGATTATCAAAAATTATTTAACCGTGTATCTATTGAGCTTTCAAAGAGTTCCAAGAGTGATGAACCGTCTTTAACTGACACAACTGCAGAGAGGGTTAAGTCTTTTAAAACAGATGAAGATCCTTCTTTGATCGAGCTTTTATTCCAGTATGGACGTTATTTGTTAATATCGTGTTCACGTCCTGGAACTCAGCCAGCTAACTTGCAGGGTATATGGAATGATAAAGTCGAGCCCCCATGGGAGTAAGTTCCTTTTGGTATATTATAGGTATTTGAATTTGTGTTGGCAAGCTTATAAAACATGTCACCTTTTTATAAGTCTTTTTATCTATAAGTTCATTTAATCGTCAGAAGTTTTCAAATACTCAAACATCTTATTACTACAACTTGTACAAGCTCACGCTCATTCGAATTTCTACAGCCATTTTATAACAACTGATTATTCGTGACCTCTTAATCACTTTCGGAACACATCCAAACACCCCTAGTCACCTAACGGTGTCTTTTATATAGTAATACTCATGTTTTCTATAATGTAAAGGAAGTTCTGATTCTTGTTCCACATCAGAATGAAAACACGTCTGGCAAGGCTGTTTCATTGTTAAAATAATAAAACGAGCAAAACTGTTTTGATTTTAGCTTCTTTACCTTGTTATGCAGTGGTGCTCCTCACATGAACATCAATCTTCAAATGAACTACTGGCCTTCACTTTCGTGCAACCTGCATGAGTGCCAAGAGCCTTTGTTTGACTACATTTCATCTCTATCTGTCAATGGAAGTAAAACGGCAAAAGTAAGACGATTTTCTTCATTATGTGGATATTCCCTGCTGATTAATTAAAGTTGTAGTAACGAATGAGATCTTGGCAGGTAAACTGTGAGGCCAGTGGGTGGGTTACACACCAAGTGTCTGATATCTGGGCCAAAACATCACCAGACCGTGGTGAGGCTGTATGGGCCCTATGGCCTATGGGTGGAGCGTGGCTTTGTACTCATTTATGGGAGCATTATACGTACACAATGGATAAAGTAAGATTAATGTGTCAAATATAATGATTAGGAGGTTTTATGCATTATAAAACACTTTGAACGACTTTTGACACGGTTGACCCATTTCACCGCTTTCCTTTCAAAATTTTAAGATCGTTTATTCGTGAACAAATGGTTGTAAAATAGCCACATTAATATCTATAAGACATACAAACTATGCAGACTTTATTCCTTTATTGGTTTGGTTAATACGTAAGTACATTATATAATATCATGCAAATATAGATACCCCAATATTTAACTAAGAAATATTCGAATGCTAATATCTATTCAACAAATAGGACTTTTTATCAAATAAAGCATATCCATTGTTAGAAGGATGTGTTTCCTTCCTTTTGGATTGGTTGATTGAAGGGGAAGGAGGTTATCTTGAAACAAATCCATCAACATCTCCAGAACATATGTTTGTTGCTCCCGACGGTAAGCCTGCGAGTGTTAGCTACTCAACAACAATGGACATGTCAATCATAAAAGAAGTATTTATCGCCATTGTTTCTGCTGCAGAGGTAATAATTGAATGTTACAACTTTTGTACATTTGACTTTTTTAGAGTAATAATGAAAGAGCTGCAAATTAACAGGTTTTAGGAGAAGGTAAATCCGATCTGATTCAAAGAGTTCTTAAAGCTCAACCACGTCTATACCCGACCAGAATTGCTAGGGATGGTTCCATTCTTGAATGGGTATGTCTATTTTTGTTTTGTTTTTTTCTTCTGGTTGATTAGTGTACTGATAGAATAAGTTTTTTTCAAAGCCACAAGATGGGGTTGGATTGGTCAAAACAGGTTCGGGTTGTGACGTTTCATTTTTAGTTCAGGCTGGGTTGGGTTGACCCACAAACTCTTTTGAGTTCATACCTTATTTCTTATAAATAAATAATGGGTTAACTGTAGTTGCAAAAACACCATTATTACAATTAGAATCTAAATCTTTCGATAAAACAATTTTGGAGATTGTATAGATTAAAGTAGACAGTGGGCGACTTTCACCCATTTGACCTGTTCTCCTTTTAGCTCAATGTTTTTCTTTGCGCTCTTTTTTGACAAATTTATTGATGGATAGGCACAAGATTTTGAAGATCCGGAGGTGCATCACAGGCATGTGTCACACCTATTTGGGCTTTTTCCAGGGCACACGATAACCGTTGAGAAAACTCCAGATCTTTGTAAAGCTGCAGATTTCACTCTATACAAGAGAGGTGAGTATAACTTTCGAAGAAAAAAAGGGGTTAAAAATGGATAATTTTGACGTTAAGTCAAATAAAGTATTTTTCATATGGCTAAATTTCGCCATGGTTCAGTTTATAGCATATGTAGACTCATATTTTTCGACGTTTAAGTCAAATAAAGTTGAATGTAGGTATTTATTTTTAAACATTAAAAAGTATTCTCGTTTCTTTAGAGATTGAAAGTAGTACAGTATTTTTTTTACCTCATTAAATTTTGTAGACTCATATTTTTCTGTCTTGTGTGACAGGGGAGGAGGGGCCTGGATGGTCTACTACATGGAAAGCTTCTTTGTGGGCTCGGCTTCATAATAGCGAACATGCATACAGAATGGTCAAACATTTGTTTGACTTGGTTGACCCAGATCATGAAAGTGATTATGAAGGCGGACTTTATAGTAACCTGTTCACCGCACACCCTCCTTTCCAAATTGATGCCAACTTCGGGTACGCACAATATGCACTTATATATTAGAGGTGGAAAAATTCGCAAGTCGGGCTCATTGGTATAACATGTCAAAAATAAAAACGTGTAATTTTCTTGTTGAAACAGGTTGGGTTGACCCAAAACACCTTCTCCCGAAACTTTACAATTATTATAGTATTGTGTCAATAAGATTACAAATTATTTCAACAATATCTGATTCTGTAAGTGAAATGATTTAAAAGATTTTATGCATTAAAAAGACTCTTTAGACAACAACCATTCGACCTACTTTACTCATTTCTTTCATTTTATTCATTTGACTCATTAGAGATTAAACATAACCCGAATCAACTAATTCATAATTAATTGAGCCGAAATTGCCACCTCTAAATAAATGATCGACTTAGACGTTAATCGTCCGTATATTTGTGTCAGATTTTGTGCAGCAATAGCTGAGATGATAGTTCAAAGTACCATCAAGGACCTATATTTGCTTCCTGCACTTCCTCGAGATAAATGGTCAAATGGTTCTGTCAAAGGATTAAAGGCTCGTGGGAATGTAACGGTTAGTATTTCATGGAAGGAAGGTGATCTTCATGAATTTGGTCTTTGGTTCTCCAAGAACACCAACTTAAAGAACTCCAAGAATCAAAACTCTACAAAACGAGTGCACTACAGAGGAACTACCATTACAGCGAAAATATCATATGGGAAAGTTTACACGTTCAATAAGCAGCTAAAATGCATAAAGACCGCAACTTTGTTTTGACTCGTTCCATCTTTAGCTTCCCACTTCATACAAGTTTTTTGGTATGAGGCAAACATTTTACAGAAATGTGAGTCTTTTAGTGTGTTTTTGGCCAGCGAATGTATACTTCCGTGTTGCTATTGTTTATAAAGATTATTGTCAGATGTGAAAATGTTGATACCCACGAAGAACTGAAAAAAGCAATTGCAAACCTTCATAAGATTGTGCTAGTTCTTGTTGATATCGTAGGGCTAACAAACAGACGAAAAAACTTCTTAAATACTAACCAAATCCCCGACTCATTTATGTTATCATTGAAAAACTTCATCTGAGTACCTGGGATGACAAGAGAAAAGGTTTGAAAAGGCTACATGATACCCTAGTAAGGTCGCATATATCAAAATCCCACACTCTTCGAATAACCGAACAAGAATAACCCTCTTGTTTACCTCAATGAGTTTCTAATGTATTTCTGAACCGAACGAATAATGTAATAGCTATTTAAACTGTCCTAAAGAAATTTATATATAGTATATGTTTGACATTTTATAATAGTATTTTTAACAAGTTTCTATATACTAAATTTTGATTTTTAAAAAGTTAGAAACCGTTCGATTTGATTTTATATTGATTCAAGTTTTCGATTTTTAGGGTTAAATTCGGTTTAATAGGGGTTTTTTAGTCTTTAACTAGTTCGCCTTAATAAAAAACATCTTATTCCATTTGTTATTTTTTAATAGAATGTAATATTTACTTAATAATTTTGAATAGTTAAGCTCAAACATTAGTTTAGCCTAAACAATTACATATTTACATAGATATAAAGTTTACTTGTTAATGGTTGATGGTGTTAGTATGAAATGGCTCATATATATAGCCTATTAATCCCTTGAAACACATGGTCCGACCCACAAGAAATCTCAGCTCTCAACCCCCAGTATTCGGTATCCTGGCACTGGTGTCCGGCACTCATGCCCCGTGTCCGACATAAACACCTCGACATCGGCACTCCGACGTCCGACGCAAACACCCCTGGCCGACACTCACGCCCCGTGTCCCGATAATTGAGCCCCGGCACCCCGCACTTGTGCCCCGTGTCCGACACTTGTGCCTCATCGTCCGACACCCGGCAGTCCGACACTCGTACCCCGATGTCGAGGACTCATGTTTGACACTTTTGATTTAAACTGCCAGTCGTTCAAACGATGACATACTTACTTGTGATATCATACTCCTACGCTGTAACACACATAACTCATACTATACTCAGCTTTAATATATACTTACATCTATCATCATGTCCATCACATACATTATTATCCCATTGGAATACGTACTTACCGCAATAACTATATTCCGATCACCTTCTACGTCCAACCTCTTGACCATCTTAGGCTCGCCAAAAGCTTTTTAAATTTGCACTGCTAAGCAGGAGGCCAAGAAATTGAGTTCCCAAACTCAGTTGGCGGTCTGCTAATCTTTGTTCAAACAATGATATATTATAAATGATTCAGATTGTTTTTTCTTTTTATAGTAAAACCAAAACGAAACCAAATAGTCTGTTTTTCGGTTCGTATTTCGAATTTCAGTTTTTATGCTTACTTTTAAATTAAAATTTAGTGGTGTACAAAATTAATTTGTTATTATCCATTTAATCGTATTAAGAAATAAGGAAATAAAAGGTATACTAGTATAGTATAGAATTCAGAAAGAAGAAACCCTATCATTTTCAGAGAGCAAGCTAAAACCCTAAAAAAAAATGGCATGGCGTGGTTCGATTTCCAGGACATTGATGTCGACCGCAAGAAATTCATCATTCCGATCAACTCCTCGTCTCCGTCCTCCTCCGATCTCCGCTCCCCGCCTCCAATCCCGCCGTTTCACTAACCCTAGGTAACCAAATCTCATCTTGTAATTGTTTTCAATATTCATTTTCTAATGTTGAAATTATTATTATTATTAGGACTTTTGGAGAATTAGGTTGTACTCAATCTCTGTTGCCGCTCATTGCTGGAGCTCGGCTGACGTCGCATCTTACCGTCAATGTGCGCGCCTTTTGCGAGCTCTCTAATGGTACCTTCTGCCGCTCTTGTCAGGATCGCTAGTATTAGTGAGTTTTTATACGCTGTTTCTAGGCCACACAATGGAATTAAACTTTAGATTTGTTTTATTAGGTTTTAGTTAATTTGTTAGGGGGTGTTTGTTTGAGCTTATATAAGCGGCTTATGACTTATTGACATTTCGGCTTATGTTTCATAAGCTTGGATTTTCTGGCTTATGTAACCGTTTATGGGCTTATTAGTGTTTATTTTGTCAAAATAAACAGTAATAAGCCCAAAAACGTTACATAAGCCAGAAAATTCGAGCTTATGAAACATAAGCCGGAATGTTAATAAGCCATAAGCTGCTTATATAAGCCTAAACAAACATCCCCTTAATTGTGTGATGCTTGTTGTTGAATTGATGCTTAAACGAGTAATATTTGTTGATTTATAACAAACAATGGGGATTAGGTTTTATTTTATTTATTGGTAGGGTGGAATGGAAAAGATGGGTGATATCAAGGAATTTACGAGCATCAAATGCCACTACAGACATACATCATTGTAGGTTCCTCAAATTTTCACCCTTTTTTTAATCATTTTCGTCATAAACAGATATTACCTCAACTTTTGAAGAAACCATTATTTTAAGTAACGTCCTTTACACATAGAAAGCAATTCCATTTTTCGTTTTGTTTATTTGAATCAGATGTTTAAGTCTTGTTTATTATTTTTCTAAATTATATGTAATATGTGTTTTCGGTAAGTCAATGTTTTTAAGCATTCTATATTGAGTTTCAGTTGAGCCTACATATTGTAATCAATCTGTTATCAAATGGTATCTTTTTGGGGGAAAGGGGATGCTTCACAAACATGAGATTTTCGTCATGCTTTCATATTGTGTCCGTCATGCTTTCATAAACCAACGTTTCTGAATTTTGATGCTTCACAAACATGAGATTTTCGTTTTCATACTAGATGTAACAACTATAACTCCATATGATTCTTAGGACTTGTCCTCTTTTTTTCTCCCGTGAGAATGGCAATTACGGTTAGAAACACCAACTATCTGTCTTTATAGAAGTCCGATAGAGAGTCAACTATAAAGGAAACGTTTGGTGCTTGCAACATGGTACTTTTAAATTTCTTGTCTTCATATAATGCATGCTATGTTCTTTTTATAATTCTATATACGACTTTATAATTGCATTGTTAGAATTTGGTAACCTTAGTTAACAATTGGCATGCTTTAAAACGTGTACGATTGTTGTGTTATGCAGGTACTTGATATCATATTGTTTAGGTAAAGTCTTGCAAAAGAGTGTTTGGGGGCAGTCATAGCGGGTGGCTTCATTCAATGGAGCGTTTTGTGTTTTTTGGAATTATGAAATTTAATAAGATTAGATGTTTTTGCATCTTTTTTTCCCAGTTTCGGTGAACTAAAAACTGGTTTTAGACATGTTTCATGTAGATTATTTTAGATAATTCTCATTTATATTGGGATTTTTAAACAATGCATATTATATCTTCTACTTTCGCATTTGTGATTTTCTAAGCTTCGTATACGCAAGATTGAAGAATTGATTAACGTCATATTTCTCTTATTTATGTTACTGTAGTGTTTGACCTTGACTAAATCCACGGGATATGAGTCTGTCTTTGCGTACACTGGAACAGAGTATTCAACACAGATACTAGTATTAACAAAGTTTTATTTTTTGATATATTTTAATTTTTCTGTATATCGTGCTTTTTAAAACATATAGGTATTTTTTTAGTGTTCGGATAAAAAAGTTCCGAAGTTTGTGTGTTTTTCACTGGGAATATAGATGTTCGTTAATTTCTAATTTCTTAAGACTTTAGACGACGTGTTCGCTTCTAAAATGGTTTTACACATTACTTTTACAACAAATGTAACAAACCTCATTAGTCACCACTCGCATTCAAATGACACAAATCTACATAAGTTGAGACATAAGAAAGTTACAAGAATGAAAGCACCACGTACTGTATAAACGTTAACATGTTAACAAAACTAACAACATTATAAACTCTAATTTTTACTAAGATTTTTATAACTATTCAATGACTATAAACGTTAACATGTTAACAAAACTAACAACATTATAAACTCTAATTTTTACTAAGATTTTTATAACTATTCAATGACTAGTGTTAAAATATACTGAAACAAAAAAAATTGCATTGATTTAAATGAAAAGTCGTAGTTTGTAGTTGGATGTCTTTTATTTGAAAAAAAAAATCTTTTTTAAAGAGTAAAACATAAAAAAAAAATTATCTCCGTATTTGTTTAAATTTCTTTAACATATGATTTTGTTTTTGTGTTATCCAAAGAAAAAAAAGTATAATTAATATTACTAATTTTTGGTTCGTATAACTTTTAAAATCTCACAGCAACGCGCGGGTTAGAAAAACTCTTTAAGACAAAAGGCAAAAGCATCAACCCTTGCCTCATACATAGTCTTTAAGTTTGGCTAAATCATGCAGCAGAAATTGAGAAGGTACATTGTATAAGCTACGTAGTCTGAATACATATATCGAAAAAATGTCTACTTTTCTTTGTGAAATCAAACATGTGTTACAGAAAACTAATGTCGAAGTTAACAAATGAGATATGAAACACAAACAGTGATTCGATTGATGATGAAAAAAGAGAATTCTTGGTTCAGTTCTCCACCTTAACGACAGAAAAAAGGATAGCAGCTAAACCGCTACAACACCCACCAAAACGGAAGAGAATTAGCCTTGAAAACGACCAGATTAGATGACTTGTACTCAGATTCCATACAGAAAATATTGCAGTCATATTCATGTAAAGTGTTTTATACCCGTAAACAGATTTTTTTTAGAACATGACCTTAATTCAACTCAACTCTTATAATCCATCAATGTAGTCCTTTTGGTGAGTTGACTCATTAAATCCTTCATTAGTGATCAAAATCTGACAAAATGTTATCAAATTTCGAGACGAATGTCACAATTTTTTAGCCTGAACTCGACTACTCCTACGAGTATTAGTTTGGGTTGATGAATCCATTGGGGTAGCTTGATTATCTGCCTTCGTCTTTTTCTTTCTAGATTTTGGGGTCGTAGAGTTTGCCTGATTGGATTGTTTTGTTACTATTATTCCTTCTTCTGCAGGTTTAGGGGTTTCTTCTGCGGGTTTAGGGGTTTCTTCTGCGGGTTTAGGGGCTTCTTCAGCGGGTTTAGGGGCTTCTCCCGCAGGTTTAGGGGCTTCTTCTGCAGGTTTAGGGGCTTCTTCTGTGGGTTTAGGGGTCGACTTAACTGCTTGTTTCGTTACTATTACTTCTGCGGGTTTAGGGGGGGACTTAACTGTTTTACTGCCTCCTCTAGGGTGATTAAAGCTCCAACGAGCATTTTCAAACCATTTTCTGACCTGTGAAATATATAGGCATAAAAACGCAATAATCAAAGATGATGCGGTAGTAGAAGAAATTTCAATGCCAGATAAATTTAAAGTAGTATTGACCTGAGTGTGAGTTAGATTCAATTCTTTGACCAATTTTTCTCTAGTATTTTGGTCGGGGTAGTGATTTTCCTTGAAAGCTTCATAGAGCCTCTACACAAGAATAAAACAGAAAGAAAATGAACATTTTATAATAATAATAATAATAATTAAAAAAGACATTGCTATATAAAGATTAATAGATATTAAGCAGTATATGAAATACAGATTTAGTAGACGACAGAAACTAACAAAATAACATTCTATAGTCAAGAGATAGACCAACTTTTTCCTAGAAAATGGTCTATTTACAAGAGGTAAACCAAATATCCCGATGAAGCAAAATTGAAAACGCTGGATCAATTTCACAAATCAAGAAAAACTAAACAATAATCCATATCCAATCTAAATACTATTCCAGATCTTTATGTAAAAATAAAACATAAAAAAATATAGGACAGTCCTCTTTGATAGATAAATCAAATGCATCCTTGATTCGTACAAGTCCAACTGCTGTGGGACAGCTCTCTTTAAAACAAACCTCGCCCTCGACACACTTTACCACATTGTTATGTAATGTAGGGATTAGAATGGATTATTAACGAGCCCTAAATGTGTCAACTGCGAAAGTATAACACCTTTTTCTCCAAATACTTGTAATCCTGTAAAGACCATTTTCTACCAAGAAAATAATCACTTCTACCTAACAATAATACATTAAATACTTCCTGTCTTCACTTATGCCGCTCAATTGTGCCCCTTTATTCACAAAACCGGTTTAAAGGGTCCTATTAAAACCCCAACAAACAGACTCATACTGAAATAGCCCTTTATATCAGTTAAAACATGAGACGCTTACTCCCTAATGCGTTCACGCTTAGCCACCAATTAAGGGCCAAATACGATCATCTTAAGTACAAAGAGCGCCTGAGTAGCAAAAGGCATTTCAGCCATCGCCTGGGACATAAAAATCTTATAGGTAATACATTAAAACCATTAAAATGACACAACTACGCATCCACTATTACTTTTTGCTGTTCGCTAGAATACTCTGATAAGACCTAACTTTGACTTTAAATTAAACATAAATGGAAACAGTGAAAAACGAACGGCATAGGTTAATCAATATACAAGAAGTGAACCGCCTCTTATGTTGATGTACTTTATAGATGTCGGCATTCATGAAGTCAAGATTCAATGATGCTACACTCAAATCAAATTCAACATAATTCGAAATAATCTTATACCCGTTATTAATATAAGAGCCAAACTAAGAATCAACTTTTCCAAAATACGAATAATAATCCTTATCAGAAAATAAAACTGATACGTATCAAGTAAATCAAATCAAAGATTTAATACAAGATGACCCACTTTGAAAGTATGGATGAAATCGAACGATAAAATTAATAAACAGACGAAACAGTTTAAGCGACATTCAAGAGGTCAATCAGCTCTCCCGTTAGCTTACTTTTGAGACATAAGTAGCTATTCCAATGATATCATGATGACATTACAGCCCTAATCTTTATCTAAAAAACACATACTAATTAAACAACTTTATAACTAGTCTCTATGATGAAATAATATTTATCTAATCATGGTAACCCTAACAATAACTATCGTATACAATTATGTGTGATATCATAATACTTATTTAATATTAATTTGAGGTATATCATAATCATGATGTGACCGTTGGTTTGGGAAGACGTAAGGATAAGAAATAACTCTCAGTAAGTAACCCTACACTAAGGGAGCAGCTTAAGAGGCTGAGAAACAGTGATATTATAGCCATTATTATTAGTTCAACGAAACAACCAATCAAAGTATGGACTGTCATCAAGTACCAATGAAAGGAGGACACTATCATTCAAGTGTCCCATATTAAATGAGCAATTTTTGTTTCTAGATTTGTTCCAAAATATACGAGTCTTTTGGTTGTTGCATGCTTTTATACAATAGACTAATAGTAGTGGTGTAAGAGTCAGGACCATGTGATAAGCCTTCACTTTCGTGAGAACCGCAAGAGCAAGTGAGGATACCCCTTATATATGTGAAGGTTGTAACCTACTAACCTTCAAATCACCTTTCACCGGGTGAATTGAAGGTTACATATATTGTCTGAAAGCTACAACCATGAAACGCTATAATGGTGCCTTCACAATTCTTACATAAAACTATACACATTACAAGAATATCTTCACTGTTTTCACGAAAAAGGGGTCCTCTCACTGAACCCAACCCAAACATGACGTTAACATCAAGGAAAATGTATACTTCTTTTTCTTAATAATTTTATTCTATAATCATCAATTTGGTTAATCAAATGAGTTTCACAAAAGAAATGTGATTGCCGGTAAATTTCAAACATATTAGTTCAATAAAGAATAAATTAAAACATAACCTTTTAATCGTTTAGTAACAAAATAAGCCCACTTTATATAAACCATACTCCTTTCGTCCAAAAGAAGAGTCCGTTTGACAACTTTTATTTACCACGGAGAAGAATTCTACTAGGAATCACGAATCGGCTTCGGCTGTATCAAATCCGCTACCCCTTCGTATCGTGTACACCAGGAAACACGAATTCGTTATACCATTTAAAGTTTCAAAAAAGGTTCGATTCCGTTCCCATTGATGGTGAGTTCGCATTTTGGGCGGAAGAAAGTGTGTCTAGAAGATAACAGATACAATTTTCTGAAGGAAACTAGTTTTATGCATTCTAATATTTGAATTCAGCCTCAATTTTCTGAAAGTTACAAATCATGCACTCAAAAAGTGGGACTGAAGAGTACTAACTTGGAAGGTTTAAGCTCGAGATAAGAAGATATGCAATGGAAAAACTTAGAGAAAAATGTTATTCATAACGGAAAGATATGCGTAGGGTACATCGTACAGAATTATACGCTACGACGTATCTGATAGCAAACCACGAACCCGATTTGCGTAACTGAATCGAAGCGAACCCGGTCTCTGGTAACTATGATTTTGTGTGTGAAAGAGGAAATATTATATAATAATAGTTGGCTTGTGGTTAAGATATGGAATTTTAGGTTTTGAAAACTTCAGCAGCTCGTTTATTTTTATGCTGATGAGAGCCAACTGAAAATTTAAGCTTTGTAGGGAAGAAATATTGTTATTTTCAAAGCTAAGAATTACGAAGGCTGCTTGGTCAAACACCCCACAAGTAGACAGCTAAACAATAACGAGGAAAACAAATCAACTCCCGCCAAGATCAAAGACTCCCTTCTTAAAACATTTATATCACGTATCAATTAGATAACAATATACAAGGACATAAATTGTAAAGATACCTGTGTAGCAACTTCTCCGAGTCTTTTAGATGATGATTTAGTACCATTTTTAATACTGGAACCATTAAGTGCTGGAGGGTTACTTGTGCCCTCGACATCTTGCTTCTCGGTAGGTTCTTTCACAGGAGTAGATTCACTTTCTTTCAGTTTTTTATTAGATTCTGTATCCTTTGCTCCTTTAGTATTCTTCCGCTTCTTCGGTGCTTCTGAATCAAAAAATTCCTCATCACTTGAATCGGAGGAAACGTCTCCATATGTCTCCTATAAAGAATAATAACAAAAGCTAACTCGTTTTATTTAACTTTAACATATTTTTAACCACGTTGCTATTTATGTGCAGTAGTGACTCACATCATGCAGCTTTTTATAGTCCAATCTCTCAACATGTCTCTTAGCAGTTATGGGGGCAAAATCGTCAGCTTGCATATTAGTTTCTGGTATTTCTGCATCGTTTTCGGGCATTACGGGCTCTTGAACTTCGGCTGATGTTCCTTCATTCTTCATGTCACGAAGATCATCAAAGTCAGATGTAAAATCTGATCCAGAACTTTTCTCCTTAGCCTCCTCATCCGAGTCTGGTTTATCTGGATTAAAATCATCATCCTCCGAATCATCGGAAGGAAGCCCTAAAAACTGGTCATTATTTGCTACAGCCCCCAAATCCTCAGATGCAGCAGAAAAATCAGAGTCAGAGTCATCAGAGCTTGAATCCTCGGCATCTGCCTCATCTTCTACCTGTGGAGCATCAGGATTATAATCATCGTCTTCGGAATCATCAGAAAGAAGTCCTGAATTATCATCCAGATTATTCCCAGAGGCTACAGTCTCAGGGAAAACCTTCTGCATTTGAGAAAGATGTCAGAAATTATTTAGTAGGAGCAGATAACAGATATTGATTAACCGACCTCCCAGTTATCACTGATAGAAAGATTAGTCGCTTGAGCATCATTAAGTAATTCAAAGCAGTCAACTTTACAATCACAAGCAGGGCAAAGCCACCCTTCATCGCCAGGAGGAACTGCATATAAAACAGACAATAACTGTAATGGATATGGGCGGCAAAATGGGTAATATCATTAATGTCAAATACGATTATTAAAACTATATTCTTACAATAACAACCTAATATCCTGAACAAATAGATTTAGGAGGCTGCATGCGTCACAATGATTCTTAACACATTTTTGAACCAATTGACCCATTAGAGATATAACATAACCCAAATCAAACCATTTTTTAATTTAATTGAATCTAATTTATCACCTTCAATTAATGAGTAGTACCGAGTAATATTGTAAGATTGAGATCCTACCTTGCTCTTTCAATAGAGGTGGTTCTAAACAAAACTGATGGAATCCACGTTCACAAGCTCCGTCACAAAGAATAATATCATTGTCAAGACGCACTTCTGTCTGCCCACATTTTGAACAGAATATCTGCCACAACATGAGTGACACATAAGCAGTCTCCAAAGCCATAAAAAAACCGATACTAAACTAAAAGTAGGAAAAAATATATCCTACATCCTCACTGTCGATTAGGCCTTCAGAATCATATAATGATTCTGGAATCCTTCCTTCCTCACATGAAGTGTCAATTCGATG
Organism: Senecio squalidus; assembly: GCA_910822075.1. Lineage (NCBI taxonomy): Eukaryota > Viridiplantae > Streptophyta > Magnoliopsida > Asterales > Asteraceae > Senecio > Senecio squalidus. The sequence continues at coordinate 30,680,582 of CAJVGC010000582.1, forward strand.
AAATAAATCTCTTATCTTCAATTTGTAACGGTTAATATCTGATTTGGCACGTTCAATCTCCTTCTCTGGTCTTATCTTTTCTAGGCTGCTTGTTACAAAATAATACACCAATGAGTAAAATAACAACAGATTAACCAGAAGGTTAACATAAAAGTATAATCCTGAAAACAGAACTGTATAGTATGGGACGTATGTGTCAGAAATGTTTGAGTTGAAGAACGAACCTCTGCCCTTTCCACCCCTCACCAACATAAGCATCAATAAAGTTTTGCTCGTAGCTCATTCGAGATAATAAGTATCTTAAATGCGATTTTATTTTTGAAAATTCGTTATTCTGATCTTTGTTTATCTTCTTCATCTTTCTTCTCTTCTTCTCTTTGCTCTCAACATTTTCTGAAGGAACATCGACTGATTCAGGAATTTTAGGCTTTTCTTGAGACCTTGACCGTAATACCCTAGGACTCTGTCTAATCAGTTTTTCTCCTTTTCGGGGTCGCCCTCTCTTCTGTTGGCCTGATTGACTTATTTCAATGATTTCATTTTCATTTTCATGTTCTGATACGGTCTTCTTAGGGGTCGAAGAGACATCAACGGGTTCACTGATTTTATGGTTTTCTGAATTCTCATGATTGTTATGATTCATTTCTGACACAGTTTGAGCAGTGGCTAAGCTTTTACCACTCCGAGTCACTTTTTCTCGTAAGGAAACATCCATTATCACAAATAAACGTCTAAAATACTGCAAGAAACTCCGCAACCTACAATAACAGAAACAAAAAGGCCATCGATAAACACCAATTGATCTCAAAACAAGCTTCCTTATCAAATATCACAGCCTAAGCTATTAAGAGTTAAGACCCACAAATAAATAACAGAAAAATACAAACTTGTAGGACTCGAATAGCCGGATAACATGTCATACGCCTCATAATAAAATGAAAAACAAATCCCATAATTAGCATCCTATGTAGCTGTTACTAGGTGCATTGTAACCCATGCAAACTAACTATCAGCAAATGTATTTGAAGCCAATTAAAGATATACATGTATATATTATATAGATATATAGATATAGATGTGAGTGAAAATGAGTTGAGTAGGTAACCTGAAAGAAAAGAAAGAGACAGGGATCTTGGAATTTGGGGGGGCGAATGGAAAGAAAGGATCTAGGGTTTTACAGGTATGTGTGTGTGTGTATGAGAGAGATAGAGATGAGTCGGTGGTGGTGAGATGTGTGGCTCCGATAAAGACTCTCCGCCGATAAAACCAGATGATGTATGTATAGTGGCCGCTGTTTTCGCATCAACTAAGAAAGAGAGAGGGATATATTTTCATCATTTCCCTCCAATCTCTCTTTCTTTCCCCCTCCTTCTCTTTTTCCTTCTTTTCAAAGTCTTTCTTTCTTTTCCCTACCTCCCATTCTTAAATACAATATATATATATATATATATATATATATATATATATATATATATATATATTGGTTTAATTGCAAAACTTGTGCTATATGTATGTTTAAGTTTCAAATTTCATACTTAAATCTTCTAAATGTTTTAGGGTATGCGTTGTATGGGTTTTGGTTCAAATAGATACATGAGTAGTTTAAGGCTATGTTTGACAAAACGAGCTAGTAAGTGGAGCTTCTACCTAGTAGTTGAAAGCTTGAGTTTTTTTCGTAGCTGCAAGTTAGGGTTTTTTTTCGTAGCTGCAAGTTAGTAACAGGGAGGGAGAAATGATATATGACATTGTGAAGACATTCAAAAACCTCTGAAGCATCAAATATGAAGTTAAACCCCGAGAAATGTATGTTTGGGTGGAAGAAGGAACAAATTTGGGACACATAATCACCGAAAGGGGGAATCAAGGCTTGTCCCGACAAGATTTGGGCAATCACTGAGATGAAGTTTCCAAAGAACTTGGGGGAGGTACAGAGCTTGAATGGAAAGTTGCCGGCCCTCAACAATTACCTCTCAAGACCGGCTGATAAATCTCTCCCGTTCTTAATGTGTAAATGTTCACGATTTTCGTTGGACGGACGAAGCCGAAAAAGCTTTCTCAAATATAAAGGAGTACATTCATCAATTACCCATGTTGACAGCTCCGACCCCAGGACAAGAGCTTTTAGTTTATCTAGCCACGGCACCAGAGACGGTCAATGCAGTATTAGTAATGGAAGTAGGAGGAAAGCAAAGCTCGGTGTATTTCATTAGCAGAGTGCTGCAAGAACCGGAACTAAACTACCCGACTATGGAGAAGTTGTCTCTTTCCCTTGTACACACCGCACGAAAGCTTCGAAGGTACTTCCAAGCGTATCACATCGTGGTCTTGGCAGAAATGTCGATCAAAGATGTCCTCGCCACTCCGGAACGATTTGGACGCTTGGTGAAATGGGCAATCGAACTGGGAGTCCATGTCCTCAAATATCGACCACGACAAGAAATGAAGGGTTAGATATTTGGGGATTTTCTGGCATACCCCTACCCCCGCCGCCATCAAAGTCAGGTCAAGAGCAAGCAGGGAAGGTTAACCCTAAGGAGCAACGAGCCGAAGAGGGAGACCTAAAGGAAATCTGGTCGTTGTTTACAGATGAGGATTGTAACTCCACCGGAGTTGGGGCGGGGATACTCTTAGTTAACCCAGACGGAGCAGAGTTCACATATGCACTCAAGTTCAATTCCCAAAGTACAAACAACGAATCAGAGTATGAACCCTTTTGACAGGCCTCCGGATAGCGGCCAAGATGAAGATAAAACATCTACAGGTCAGGGTAGACTTCTATAGTGGCAAACCAAGTGAATGGGGACTTTGAAACTAAAGGAGAAACACTGGGGACAAGGAACTAATGAATAAGTTGAAGGCCAATTTTAAAAGCTTTGACATACGGAAAATACCAAGGGAAGAAAACACAAAAGCCGATGCAGCGAGAAAATTGGCCTCATTAACGAACTTGACTTTCCCACATACATCCAGCAACGTGTTAGTCGAGACTTAAAAAGAAAAATTGATCGAGGCGGACGAAGTACATGCTATCATAGAAGAAGAGGGGCCTAACTGGATGACACCTATCATTCACTTCATCAAAGATGGAAGCCTAGCCGACGATATGTACGAAGCTAGGAATATAAGAATCAAAATCCCTATGTACACCCTATTGGACTGAGTACTTTATAAGCGGTCGTTTCTAATGCCATGGTTGTGTTGGGTGGGCCCAATACAAGCCAATTAAGTAGTTCGAGAAGTGCACAACGGATCTTGTGGCATGCACGTGGGGCCTAGAGCAACGGTAGCCAAGATCATGAATTTAGGATATTACTGGCCTTCCATGCATCGGGACGTGGCCGGTGAGATACAACGGTTTCTAAGTTGTCAACGATATTCACCAGTGTCGAAACTGCCCAAACGTGATCTTATCTCTGTGACATCGGCATGGACGTTCCACCAATTGGGCATTGACATCGTTGCGCCTCTCTCGATAGCCACAAGAGGGATAAAATTCCTGCTCGTATTATTTTACAAAGTGGATAGAAGCAAAATTGTTGGCTTCAATAACTGGGCCGCAAGTTAAAAAGTTCCATTTTGAAAATATTGTCTGTAGGTTCGGCCTGTCAGGGATTTTAATATCGGACAACGACAAACAGTTCACAGATAATCCGTTAAAATCATGGTGTAACGAATGAAGATCATCCAAAAATTCTCTTTCGTAGCTCACCCACAAGTTAACGGCCAACTAGAACGAGCCAACATAAGCATAGTGGAAAGGATAAAAACCAGGCTGGATAAAGAGTGAGGAAGTTGGTTGGACCATTTGCCACATGTGTTATGGGCGCATAGGACCATGGTCAAAACCAGCAACAGAGAAACACCTTTCATCCTATCATACGGAACGAAGGCAATCATAACGGCAGAAATAGGCACGCCCACTCACAGAACAAGAGCAACAAAAGGAAACTCTGACGAAATCAGGTTAAACCTTGACTTGTTAGAAGAACGAAGAGAAACAGCGACAATCAAAGATGAAAAATACAAACGACAAGTGGAGAAGTATTATAACAAGAGGGTGAGCCCATCCACATTCAATCCAGAGGACTATGTCTTCCAGAGCAACGAGGCATGTCGGTAGAGAATCAAGGTAAGCTTGGACCCAACTGGAAAGGACCGTACCAGGTGGTCGAGGCGTTTGGCAAAGGTGCTTACAAGATAAGAACGATGGGGGTAGATCTGCTCCCAAGAACATGGCATGGCATAGCAATCTCCTTCGGCGGTGTTACGTTTAGAAGCGCGAAAGCATATGTAAACCTTTTCTTTTAAAAGGATATGTAAGGGCATTGCCCAGTTTTTTATTATATATGATATATTTGTCTCTTGGATTAAGAGACAAAAATTTTCCCAATTCATTATCAAGTAAACACATAATCCATAATAATGAATAAGGCAAAAACTTCACTCCCTAGAAACAATAATTTCTAGAAGACGAAAGGGAGAGTGCCCTCTCTAATAAACTCAATGCTAGTCTTAAAAATATCCTTACATAGACGGGATGAGTAACCCATTGAATCTACTCTGTGCTAGTCTGAGAATATCCTAGTATCAACCACATTTAAAAATATATTACACGGCACATAAGTATTACGGTGATGGACGCCTCCCGAATACAAAAATAAACAAAGTGTCTTATATATAAGGGCTGTCGAGGCAGCGTCTATGTAATACAAAAAGGAAAAGAGGAGTAGACATTACAATCAAATTCTAAAAACACTATATGTCCAAGGCCGGAGCAGGATTTGGAGTGAGGGCTTCGAGCTCTTCAATGGACAAATGAGAGTTGGCGGGCAGAAGGTCCAAGTAAGGAAAATTCAAGGTTGGTAGCATACCCATGGCTTCTTCGAACTGGTCGTTGGGTCGAACGAAGGCACCAAATTCATAGGAGTGTTGAGCATGTGGTACCTATAGCCCATCGCCCATGACCATACCATCATACCATCGCCCATGACCCAATATAGCTTGCTATGTAGCCCGTCACCCTTGCCTTGTAAAGACTGGCTGACATCTTTCAAGTGAGAGTTTTCGTCTTGCAGAATGCCAACAGTCCTTTTTGCATCGGCCCTTTCATGTTGCAGCTTTGCCACGAAGCTCTGCTCAGCCTGTTCTAACCTCTCTAGCTCCCTAACCATGTGACCCCAGTCAGACTTGCTTATCATCTTCATGTATGGGGCAATGACCGGTACCTTGGCTGCCTCCACCAATGCAACATTTTCTTGCCTTAACTTCTCCAACTCAGAGTTAGCATCATCTAGTTGGGTCTTCAGCTTGCTATGCTCGCGAGCTACCCTTTTATTTTGTTGGAAGAAGAAGCTCCCCTTCTTTGATACATAAGCATTGTCCTTCTTTGGAGAGGAGATGACTTCATCTTACTCACGAAGTCTGGCCGTTAGCTTATTCAGTTTCTTGTCCTTTCGAGAAGAGCTCTATAGAACCAGCCCATACCTTACCCTTGGCTTTGTACTGCCAACGGCAAGTTGGATAAGCTTCACATCCATCCGCCCCATCACCACCTCATCAGCCATCTTCTTCCAGCTAGCGGCCCTGACCGGAGTGGCAAAATGATCAATCATGCTCCGGCAGATAGTCAGATCCTTCATACTTCTACTTGACTCAGCGACGCATTCTGGGCGATAAGGTTCCTCCGTTTCGGTATCGCCAGAGGAGGTCACCACATTTTGCTCTTCAAAACCATTAATGTCATTACCACCCCCACCAACCTTGGGACACTCCCTAGACATATGGCCACTCTCACCACACTTGTAGCAGCTTCAATCACCACCACCATCATTACCATCGTCTCTACCACTATCCTTCAGTGAGGCCTCAACGTTTCTTTCCTCTACATTCGGTCCTGTCTGAAAACCTTCATCCACCAAAGGATCAACACGATCCTGGGGAGTTTAAGTAGTCACCAGAGGTGTAGTCTCGGTTACCTCAACAGCAGAGGAGGAGGCAGGATGTAGCACCCGGTTCACCTCCTCAATATTCCTCTAGGTTGGTTCAATAGAGGAAGGAACACCGGAATCTGCAGTAGAATAAAGATCACCACCATGTTTGTTAGAATTGGCCGAAGAAGAAAATAGTAATATAACATCTGGAGGAGGAGAACCGTGTTGAGACGGAATGAAAGTGAAACAAACACGTCCGGACCTAGACCATTCTTCCTCCTTTCAGAAGAAAGATCGATACACATACCTTTCCAAGCAATCTTCTTGTGTCGTGAAGATTTTATACTAGAGGCATCGGTGCGTGACCTTTTCTTCTTCTTCTTCTTGGAACCGCTCCCCTCAACCTCAAGAACGTTGGGGAATAGTCGCATCTTCGGGGATGAGGGACCGAAGGGTAGCAGAGGGCATCACGAACTTCCCATTAACTTGTTCGAATATCCCTGCTTCTTCACCATCCAAAACGATCCAGGGAAAGTGAACCCCTTCGACGCTCTCCAGTTTCAGATACTCCAGCAGAGTAAGTTCTGCACAAAATAAACAAGTATGAGAAAATACGCTAAAAAAAGGAACAATTAAGGTAAAGAGTGGAGATAATCATACCTCAACTTTCCACCATGATGGAGGGATTCTGGTTAACCGGAACCCAGGTTCGACAGACACCAGCGACCACAAGAGCATCAGTGGGGTAGGTTCGGACATGGATGAGATTTTTCGAAAGGAGATCTCTCAAAAAGGAGAATTTTGGCGGGGACTCCCTAACCCCGTGTACCTTTGGTACCAACTGGCATCGCTACTATCTACCAGCCCCAGGCAACGTGGTCCGAAGACCGCCCTTGTCTCAGCGCCTTGGACCAACGAGTGGGATCAGATTACCCCGAACCCGTGACCCGTTTCTCTCAAAGTCCTCGTGACCAAGGTCAACTAAGATTTTGCTAGGGGATCACTTGGTGTCCACAAAGGTGGGATGTGGTTTGAACTTGGGACCTCCCGTTAAGGAGATCAATCTACTCCTTCTCAGCTGGGGTAGGGGCATGAACCTCTTCTTTAAAACCCCCTCCGGTAACAGACTTCCAGGATTTGGCAATGGGGGCGAGAGAGGCATCAACCCAGAAAAAAGACTCCTTCCATTTCTTCAGACTGGTAGGCACGAAGGAGAAGCATCCCATCTCCACTTCCCCTACCTTCGGAGGCTGGCGTTCCACAATGAACCAGTCGCCGTTGCGAGCTAGCTTGTAAAAATGACGCCATAAGCCAAGAGTGGTGTCAAAACCTAAGGCCCGACAAAGAATCTCAAAAGACATAATCCTCAAAAAACCTAAAGGGCTCATCTGGATGGGAGTAATTTGGTAGTGCTCAATCACCGAAAGGAAGAATCGATAAAAGGAAAATGCAAGTTCGAAAACTCAAACCATTTAGAGTAAATGGCAATAGACCCTTGGGGTAAATCAAGAATGCACTCACTAGGTTTGGGTTGGTCAACACCCCAAGACGCTGGAAACTCGTGCAAGTCACAAAATTTAGAAAAATCTTGTGCTTTAGGGTGCAATAAGAGGAGGACAGATCTGATTTACCCATTGGAAAGGGAAGAGAATAATTAAAGCAACGAACAATGATGAAAGAAGAAAATAAGAACAAATCGAAAGAATTGGAGAAAGAAAAGGGAATTATAAAAAGCAACAATGGTGGAGAAGAAAAAAGAAAGTAAAAAGAAAAAGAAGGATAACCAAGAATTTATATAGGGAAATGAGGGGGTTAAGGTCAATCGTGTGAGACACGATAAGCACGAATCCCAAGAAATCCTCCCAAAAAACTGACAAAAAGGGCGTGGAAGCATAGAGACACAAGGCGTCAGACGCATGTAAGGGATGTGTAACGGCTACATTAATGATAGAGGTGAGTGCGCCTGTTTCGCCATAAATACCCCACTAAGGGTAATGATGATTCCTCCAAACACGTCATGATGACTCAACAAATGGGCGAGATTCAATTTTTTAATAGAATAAATAAAAGGGAAATGAGTAAAAGGACGAAGGTGACAAAAACACATCTCATAAAAAGAGTCTAGTATAAAGTCACGAGTGCTCCGTCATACTACACTAAGGGGAAGCATGTTGGAGTATATGTATATATACTCCAAAATGCCTTAGTAAATCAACTAGATGTTTAAGCTTCGGCTTAACGACGTAGCCAGTATGAACCGAAGCTCTGCCTCAATATTGGCTGATATCATCAACCGCCAAAAAGAAAAGTTCTTTACACAGAGCACGTGTTGGACTGACACGAAAGAGGAGAAGGTACTCAAGGGTACTATGTCAAGTGGTATGTCAAAAAGATGCCGTGAAGATAGATAGGAAAAGCCGTCAAACCAATGGATAACAAAGAGGAGCCGAAGGTGCAAGCTATTATCTAGAATAACAGTAGAAAGAGACATTGGCGCCATAAAGGTAAGCATGCCATTATCCAGAGTATAATGACCCGGAGCTAAAAGCAGTATAAATACATTAGAATGGACTTCATTTACGGATATCTGATAAAACCTTAAGAACCCATACATAGAATATTCCCTCCTTTGAATGTTTTTGATTCCTTTGCATTCATAACATTATTCTTTCCCTCTTAATTGCTATATCTATCATCTATTAGCCCATAAAGAACCATGTGTACTAATTCTCAAGCCCGAGTCTTATCGGGGAAATCTCCCCGATAAGCTTTAGGGTTTCTTACGTGTGAATAGATCGAATCTAGCAGAAGAATATAGTGAAGTGGAAGATTCTAGGAGAAGAACAAAGACGTATAAGAGACAAGAGATTTATTACTCTAACACACATCAAATAGGATTTTCTTTTAAAACTTCATTCATCCAAGCCTCTCCCGTTTGAGGTGAAGTCATGAACAGTTCCTTGTACATTATAATAGTATTTAGCGGCTAATGCACTAGTAGGAATGAAGCCATTAGAGTATGTAAATAACACATATTCTTTCTTCTCTCAATATTAGTAGTCACCATGTCCACCTATACACGACAACAAACAAACACTTTTACAAAATATAACATGAAAAGGATAATTTAAACAGTAGAATAAAAAAAACCAAGTCAAAAGTCGGACAAAGCTATTTAAGTTTGTTGAGTTAACAGGACCTACTATGTAATACATACATTTAAGTTATTTACCAAACCCGCCAAGCATGACCCGTTCTCTTTTTAGCTAAACTTTTAATTATGACTTGTCCTCTTTATAAAACCTCATGTTATACATGTTTACGATAATGCAAAGCCGAAATAATCCACTTTGATGTCTAATAATAAGTTAATAAATGGTGTGTTGTAATATGTATTTAGTACTAAAAAGAAGTATGTGTATCTGTACATGTAATATCCCTTTGGTCCCATTTAGATATGTATTAATTAGTTATGTTATCATACATAATTTGTGCAGATACATAACTATAATTATACATATATATTGTCATGTAAAATAGAAAAGTAAAAAAAAGAGAAGCCGACCATGTTTTACTTTATTTCTAAACGACCAATTCAGCGTAAAAAAGTACAACCTATTACTACACCCGTCATACTTGACCCGTTACCCAACCTTTCCTCTACATAAAATGTGTACATACAAGATGATAAACTCTAATTCATAAGTATAAAATGACATATATGATAGATAAGATAAACCGAAGTAATCATTGCGTTAAGTAAGTAATGTTTACAAAAGACTAGACCTTGAAAGTACATAAAGGTTCCAAATGAAAATGAGATACTGATCTACCACAACAAGCTCAAAACATAGCAAGTATCCAAATATAAGAACGTCATAAAAAGAAAAGTTTACTTGCCTACATCTACTACAACAAGCTCAAAAAGGAGCACGTATGCAAAGTACAAGAACGACATCCAAAGAAAAGCTTAGTTACCTAGATTTTGCTTATATTTCAACCAAGTCAACCTTCAATCATCGTCTGATAAGCTTAGAAATATCTCTCTTTTCACAGCATCCTCAATTAGAGTCATTGCAAAGCACCACAAATCACTACCTTTCATTATTAATCCACCATGCACCATGCGATCAATCACACTTATAGTTGCATTAATACTAAACTTGTTAACCTAATTAAGATACTGGTAGCATCTTACTCTAATATCTTCAAAACACGTTGTTGAGTTTCATTCTGTGAGTTATTAGCTCCTTAAACTTTGCGCTTCCTGATGATTCGCTAACTTTACGCTTCATCTTAACAAGTTTACTACTGATTTTGGCTTTCATTTGAGATTGCTTAGCTTTTCCACTTTCGTTTGGCGTTAAGACACCTTTTTGGGTCATCGCATTCATGAAACTAGAGTAAAAAATGTTTCCTTCATTTTCCAAGTTATCTAAACGAGTATAGTCTTGAGGATTTTGTGAATAACCATTTATATCACATGTTTCTAAATCCTCATACTTATCCTCATGATTCACACGATGCATCTCTTTCAAAGCACTTGGATCTACATAGGGGGCCACACAATTTTCCCCACTATCAACCACATGAGTAAATAAATTATTCCATGCTTCTTAGATTTCTATAAAATGTGGGCTTCTTCGAAACCTTTTAACATTTGGGTTTTCCTACAAAGCATGATATTTAACTTTTACAATTCAAATAATATTAGGTTTTATTATTAAAAAAATAGAGTGATTAAACTTTATACGTTAATTTTACTATCCCACCATTCATCCGAACAATCCAGTTTTTCGATACTTTGATTCCAACCTAGACCAGTTTACCTATTCTTCAAGGACTGCCACAAATTGTAGTCTTTCCTAAAATCACCATATTTGTTTTTTAAAACATTGTAACTATTCAGTTTCATTTGGACAACTTTTTCAAACTCCGGCCGAAGTTCGGTCCATTTTAATGGAGAAGTTCGACCATGCTTTTGGATGTATGCGTCCAATATATAACATAAGGTCAAAACATTTTCATCTGTCCATCTAAAATTCTTTTTGTTCGCGTTATCATTACTTGGGTCTAAATTCTTTTTGATCGCGTTATCATTACTCGGGTCCATCTAGCAACATTATACATATGAAAACGTTTAACAATTGCAACTTCTTTTGTTACCTATTACTAATCATAAACTATTTATTAGTTTTTTTGTGGGAAAATAAAAATAAATTTTGGAGTTTTGATAAAATATAAGTTCATATATGATTTTTATGAAAAAACAAGATATCAAAAAGCTAACACAATGTGATGAACTTATTAGAGAAAAGAGTAACTAACCGACACCTAAAGATGTAATCATCCACGAAGAGAGATTATGGTGAATTGCCCAAATAAGTGAGATAAAAACAAGGGTGTAAAAGAGGAGTTAAATAGGTTTAAGAGATTATGATCAAGAAAGAGAAGGGGAATAGGTTTTGTACTTCACATTTGAAGGGTATATTGGTAAATTAACATGTTAAAAGTTTCAGCTACTTTTTACACATTACTTGAGTTAGCTTTTTTTTTTCCAAGAGCTTATTTTCTTTAAAAGCCCTGCAAATTTAAATCATCCAAACAAAGCTTAAAAGATTGAGCTTTATGAAAAAAAAAGAGGCTTAAACCCCTACATAAGCCTCATTTAAGCTCTTCCAAACATACCCTAAAACTCATAGATCCATTTTCATAAAAAGAAATAAATCACTTAATCGAAATACGTTCTTTCAGAACTAAAACGTCCCCCTTTGTTTATTTGTTTTTATTAGTTTAATTAAATATTTGAAATAACGAAATTAAATACACGTTCCCTGAGATATATTCGGACTTACTAGATCTATACTACCATACGGTCAAGTACACTTCCTGTATTGTGTGATAGTCTACTTTAGTAATAACCCATTCTTTTTTGATAAATGATTTAACTCAGATTTTACACATCAAGTTTTTGGCGCCGCTGCCGGGAACGGTTGCTATTTCTATTCGTAATTTTGAATTTTTAGTTATTCGATCCTTTTGGAAAGATTTTTTCTTTCTGGAAATTACTTGTACTGTTTGATTTCGTGACAATTGTTTATTGAACTAATCGGGTGAATTGGAGTTCAATTTTGCAGAAAATAAAACGATCAGGTGTTTTTAACCGCCGACTGTAACTATTGTTGACGGTTTAGGTTTAACCGATGGCTGAATTGACTCAACCGACGGCTACTCTAGCTTTGTTTTTGGTTAAATTGGTTCTTTATTCAATCGTTTGTTTAATTTTCAGTTATCACGTGCTACTGACATATTCTTTTCTGTTCTTTCAGGTAGTGCATGACCCGAAGATCAAATCTGAATCTTGTAGAACCTTTTGACGAATCGGATAGAGTTTTTCGAGCTAGACGAAGATTGTTTGCTTCAACACCTAAACCAATAACCATTTTTGAAGTTTGTAATAACCAAAGCTTCCAACCTCATTTTATGCCACCATTAGAAGACAGAGAGAAGATACTTTCTGAAGAAGAAAAAGAAGAAAAAGGAGCTTCCGAAGCAGGATCTGAATCTTCCGAAGAATCAGAAAACGAAATGGTTGTGAATATTGATCTAATTACCATGGAGGAGTACGCTGCTCTTACTCCGAATGTTGTAGCAGAAGTACCTAACCCAACTAGCACTCGAGGAGCTGAGTTTCAATTGAAGGGACAATTTCTCAAGGGACTTCGAGAAACCCTCTTCAACGGTGAAGAGAATGAAGACGCTAATGTTCACGTTGAAAATATCATTGAAATTGTTGATGCTTACACTGTTCCTAGTGTAACAAAAGATGTTGTTATGCTGCGAGTGTTTCCGATGACACTAAAGGGGTATGCAAAGAAATGGATTGGAAACGAGCTGCGAATTCCATCTTAACATGGTACGATCTTAGGGCTAAGTTTTTGAAGAATTATTGTCCACCCTCAAAAACTTCAGAGTTGATTGACGAGGTACGAGCTTTCACCCCGGACATTGACGAGTCACTTTACCAAGCATGGGAGCGTTACAAACACATGCTACACAAATTCCCTCAACATGATCTTAATAAACAGCAAGTGATCAAGACATTTACTAAGGATTTGATCGTCAGACTCGAAGTGAATTGGATTCCGAAGAAAAGATTCCAAAGAAGATTCATGCGAACGCTTGGGCCGCCATCGAAGGCCATGCTAAGCATTCGAAATTGTGGGAAGACGGTGGTAAAGGTAGGAGGTAATTAGCGGATAACAGCGACGGTCTCGCTGCAATTACAGCTAAATTGGATACTATGGGAAGAGACATCAAAAGAGTTAATGAAAAAGTCCATGCCATTTAAGTCGTTGTGAAATATGTAACGAGTATCACTTGACGAAGGATTGTCCTAAAGATGAGGAAGAAGTTAATGAAGAGGTAACTTACGGAGATTACCAAGGAAATAACAACAATTACCGTCAAGGAGGACACAACAATGGTTATCGAGAGCCTTACAAGAATCAAGGAAATTCAAATGAGCGGAAACCGTTTAGGCAAGGACCACCAGGGTACTTTGCAAAGGAGGCTTCAAAAGCACATTTTCCAGCCAAGGATCAAGATTTGCATGAATTGATGAAACAACTCATGACCACGAACAATCAAATGATGACCTTTATGCAAACAACGTTCAAGCGAATGGTTGACACGGATTCAATACTTTGAAATCAAAGTGCTTAAATCAAGAAACTTGAAGGCACTATGGGGAAAATGGCGAAATTTTGTGAGAATGGTTCGTGGGACAGCTACCGAGCTTCACGGAAACCAATCCTCGAGTGTACGTGAAAGAAATTACCACCCGAAGTGGTAAAGTTCTTAACTCTTCTTTTACAGGTGTTACTAACAACGTTTTTCCTAATTTTGAGTAGGTAAAGGAAGAAGAAGAGTACGAGAGTGCTGAAACGACAACAAAAACTGTTGCTGTTACAAACCAGCCGACGACTGGATTATCCCAGCCGACGGCTGGGACACTGATCTCGAAGAAACTACAGTCGGATGCTACATCGAAGTCAAAAAACGACACCGGAGGTTAAGGACTTCACTCCAGTTATTCCATATCCAACGGCTTTGAAGAAAGATAAAGAAATTGTGGCATACCACAAATTTCTCGAGAACATGAAACAATTTCATATCAACATTCCGTTTATTGATGCAATTTCTCAAATGCCAAAGTATGCTAAGTATTTGAAGGATCTTGTGACAAATAATAGCAAGTTGGAGGAATCTTCAAAGGTTACAATGAATGCCCGATGTTTTACATTGATGCAAAACAAGCTACCTCCAAAATTGAGAGATCGAGGCGCTATTTCTATCCCTTGTCTAATTGGTAATGTTGGGTACTGAATAGAATGGATGAAGCTATGAAGTCTTACAAGTGTGTGTTGGGAATCAAAATGTTTAAATTCGGGTAACACCCGAATTAAACATAAAGAATCTTTCAGTGAAGAATTCAATTCGGGTGAACATGTTACTTCACTCGAACTAACTGAACTACACCCGAATTGAATTTAAGCTGAAGAATAATTTACTCAACACAAGTCAACATTGAAGATTATAATTCTGGTGATGAAGACTATACTTCCGAAGTAAGCGAACTTCTCCAGAATTAAAATTAAGATGAAGACTGGTTGTTTAGTTTAATTTGTATGTTTAGATTTCTATATATAGTGTGATAGGTGGTAGAATTAGATGTCTTTGAACCCAGACTCACATTGAGTGTCGTAGAGCTTTAAACAGATTATGTAACTGCTTTTCCAACCAATTCACACTATGAATAATATCTACATAATTCAACTTTCGATCTATTAGATCCTCAATTTCAATTACTCATTTTGGTTCAGTCAGATCATGAGATTCCGCATCATGATCTGATTATTCAATTCACTGGTTAGAGAGATTTCAGGACTTGTCAATTGGTATCAGAGCCATACAAATCAACTGATTAAATTCAATTGATTCTGGCTCATCGATTTGAGTCGATTCGAGTGAATTCAGTCAAATTGTCAATGTCTGTTTGAATCGAAGGAGTTTAAATTGAAATTGAATAAACATATTGAAGAATCTGTGAAGATTAGTGTGTTTATGGTGGAATTGCTGGTACGATAATCAATTAGAGGTAATCGGAGTATGAAGCTAATCCACGAGTTATCAATCTATGAAGATATGTGATTTAGTTTTGCAGATTTGAAATCGGTTTATAAAATCAAGGTGTTCTAATGATGTTGAAGGAAACTGAAACTGTTAATGATCAAATTGTTCTAACGATGATGAAGGAATTAAGATTACAAGTTTATCATGTATTGAAGAACAAAATGTTTTCAGTAACACGTTTCTTCAAAACTATATGATCTAGTAATTAAGTTAATAATTCAGATTTATAATGATGATCTACATGTTCAACTCAGATGAAGAATATGAGATTTTATGAGACTGTTTGTTTAGAGGGAGTTTACTTGATTATGGTTGAAGAATCTGCAAGTGAGGGGGAGATTACTTGTGTTTGCATTTCTCACCATGGAGAATCAGATTTGAAGAGTTATTAGAAGAATTGTTTGAAGCTAATCGTGGAGAATCTTCTATTTGATATTTTGAAGATTCATAGCATCATCCAAGGGGGAGATTGTTGGGTACTGAATAGAATGGATGAAGCTATGAAGTCTTAAAAGTGTGTGTTTGGAATCAACATGTTTTAATTCGGTAACACCCGAATTAAACATAAAGAATCTTTCAGTGAAGAATTCAATTTAAGCTGAAGAATAATTTAGTCAACACAAGTCAACATTTAAAATTATAATTCTGGTGATGAAGACTATACTTCCGAAGTAAAGTGAACTTCTCCAGAATTAAAATTAAGATAAAGACATGTTGTTTAGTTTAATTTGAATGTTTAGATTTCTATAAATAGTGTGATAGGTGGTTAGAATTATACCCCGGACTCACATTGAGTGTCGTAGAGCTTTAAACAGATTATGTAACTGCTTTTCCAACCAATTCACACTATGAATAATATCTACACAATTTAGCTTTCGATCTATTAGATCCTCAATTTCAATTACTCATTTTGGTTCAGTCAAATCATGAGATTCCGCATCATGATCTGATTATTCAATTCACAGGTTAGAGAGCTTTTAGGACTTGTTAGGTAATATGACCGTTAAAATTGCATTAGATGATTTAGGAGCTAGTATTTCTTTGAGGTCGTATCCCATGTATTCTAGACTTGGTTTAGGAGAACCACAACCTTTTCGTATGTGCATCGAATTGACTGAACGTTCGGTTCAATATCCTAGGGGGTAGTTTAAAACGTGCTAGTTAAAGTAGACAAATTTGCGTTTCCATGTGATTTTGTGATTCTCGATATGGTTGAAGAACCTAGAGTACCCATTATTTTAGGACGACCATTTTAGCCACTTCTCATTCATTAATTGATGTTTTTAATCGTAGAATTACCATGCAAGTAGGAGACGAAAAAGTTGTTTTTAATGCGAACGATTCAATGGAATATCCTTATGTGGTAGATGATACTTGTTATTATTTAAATGCATATGACGTTTCCGATGATGAGTTTGTGCAGATTTTGCTTGAAGATGATCAAACGGATTCGATCATTACGAAAGGTTGGAATGGAGATTTTGATACAACAAGAGAGCTTGCTGAGTTTGATGATTTACTGAAAGAAGTGATGTCACACCCCGCTTAAAGTGGAAACACGAGGTGTTCCAGTTATGATACCAAGAGTCAAGGATTACAACATTACAACCAATAAACAAAACATCGAATAATATTAATCATGCCATAAGGTTTACAAAATACAATACAAAGTCAAATATTATACAAAGTCGAATACAAATACAAATCAAATGTCACAAATCGGATCATAAAGGAATTACATCGAACATAACCAATTCCAAGTACACAAAATAAATGATCCAAAACAAGCATGGCATGATCAAATAAATCCTCAAACTCTTGAAAAAGCGTTAAAAACGACATCAACACATGTTGGTGAATTATTCTCAATATTTAAAGTAAAAGTTGACCCAATAAAAGATTTAATAAGCATGACAAGTCTCAATATAGCATATCTTGATTTATAATCTAAGTGCGAGTATAATACCTAGACTAGTCACACACTGAACCCGACCACACAATATATCCCCTAACCTAAGGCATGTCAAACCAAAGGCAACAAATAATCAAAACGACCATAACATCCACTCATAGGGACATCCTATCGAGCAATGAGGGTTAGGTCAAACCCATATAGATCTATATATATATGAAAACCGTGGGCACAAATCTTAACAAGTGTATAAGGGGGGCCTCACAAGGCCTAATGACATCTAATCTAAGGCAATACTAATCCACTAGGTAAACAAGATATACATACATGCGACAATTTTAAATACGCTTTCCAGCCCAAAAATAGTAAAAGAATAGGGCTACGAATAACTCACAAGATAAGATCAACAAAGTATCGGGTAAAATCAATATGGAGATAACACTCCGCCGCCTAAGTGCCCTAAAACAAATATAACATAGTCTAAGTATCTCAATAAATACAGTACGGTTTAGCCTTTTCGGTTAAGGTTAATATATAACGTTTTATTAAAATATTCCCGACGATTATCAATTCGAGTCAAAATAACGGATCAAAGAGACGATGTTCCACGCCAATAAGGGCGATAGGAAAGATATCGATATTTCACGTCATAAAATTCAATTAGAAGGAATGATATTCCGAGCCGAAAATGACTAACAGGTGTGACAACCGTCAAAAATTTAGATACTTGTTTAGCTACTATGTCGGTTCAAAATCAGTAGTCACTCTTTTATCGTATTCGCTTTGTTCTAGTTCGAAACTGTTGAGCCGGTACTTGTCGGAACTAATGTCGGAATAACTTCCGGAATCAATTTTATAAGTCCTAATACCAAGAAAACACATATTGAACTTTCCTAAGTTCATAACTAATCATAATTAAGAACTTTCAATTAACAAAAAGGTCCAACGAAGCAATAACGTAAAAACGAAAAATCGGAAATTGCGGAGAAAAGGCCCGGTGCGCCGCACCCCTTTGCTAGGTGCGCAGCACCTAGCTGCAGTTTTCAAAATATTTTCATTTTCAGTCCTTATCTCGATTTTTACAAATTTAAACCAATCAACCACGAGTTATAGCACTCATTTACTGCAAGTTATCAGTCCCAAAAACCAGTATTATTACTTTACCTTTTCCTAATTTCATTTTTCATTTTAGAAAAATCAAAACACACACACACTTATCTTTTCTCTCAAACTCTCTCAAGAACACCACAAAAACACCTTCATTCCCAGAACATTTGGCCATCAAAATCCAGTTTCTATCCATAAAAACCGTTCATATCATCCATAGGAGTTAAAGGGACCAAAAGATTTCGAAAAAGGACCACCGTTGTAAGGGTTTTTGAAGCACAAATCCGACCAAAAGCATCATCCATTCGATTTCCTTCGGTAGATTACTTTCTTTTCACTGTTCTTACATAAATAATCGTTTGCATGTAAGATCTAACGGTTGAAAATGGGTTTCTATACAAATCTTTGACTTTTATGGTCAAAAACGTTTTTAATCAAGATACTCTTTAGATCCACGAATCTGTGAATAAAAACACATTAGAAACTGTTAAAAAGATGTTTTAAAAGATATTTACTAATTGCATGTTCGATCTAAACAACAAAAAAATAAGTTTTATAAAGATTTATATCACTTTTCATACAAAAACGATTTTTATATGAATGATACTTAGATCTATGTTTTTGTGGATAAAAGTTGTTTAGAAACCATAATAATGATGTTTTATAAGTTATCCACCGGTTGCATGTTGAAATCCTTGTGTCACAAAACGTTTTTAGCAAGAAAAACACCAAACGGGAAAGAAACAGCAGCTAGGTGCGCAGCACCTAGGCTCAGGTGCGCATCACCGAGCTGCTGTTCCCCCGAAAAATCGTCGTTTGTCCGTTTTTAAACTTGTACACACATTCTGGACTTTCACAAATATTATTATAAGACTGTGATGAGTAAAACTAATAATAATAATGACTTGTATTGGACTTATTGGACTTGTGGTGAAGTTATATTGTGTATATGTATGTTTTGTGAGCGGAAATGATTGTAGGTTTTGGACATGAAATTTGGGCGCGGAAGCGCTGCCCAAATTTCGTTAGAAAACCTAAACCATTTCAGTAACCAAACATGTTTATCATAATAATAACTTTGACTTTGAACTTTCAAACTAAAAATATAAACGTTAACCGTTTCGGACTAATTTTGAGACACTTTGACTTCATCACCTAACTATGAACAAAAGTCACCTAATCTTATATAAAGAACATAATAAGAAATTAACTTTTGGACGATATTGGTAATTCTTAGGCAATTCCGTGATTCCCGGCTCCTTTCCGACCGTTTCCGAGTTCGCTTTCTCCGCAAACTGTGAGTTACACCCCTCCTATCTTTTACCATTATAAGTACTCTTTTTGGGGGAAACATGAGATCCAATTTGTTTTGAACTGTAACTATTATGAGAAATTGTTTATGGACCATTTTGACTTGAAACCCGTATGACTATTTCGTCTTTTGAAACTGTTTGAACGACTTACTATTTTTGGAAACCTTTTCGACCTATTTGACCTACCCTTCTATTTATGGAAACTTTTGAACTAAATAAACTATTTCAGAACTTATTTTGACTTGGAACTATCTTTGGTACGAACTAATTGAACTAATATGCGTAAACAACATCAATTGTTCGGATTGGCTTACTTCAGACTCCCTAGGTTTGCCTCTTTGGATACTTGAATAGACATTGATAGCTTGGTTGTATTAGGTGCTAAACCCTAGGTGAGAATATAACGCCGTAAGTGCAAAAAAAGACTTTTCAAATTGGTTCGACTCAAGTCCCACAATTTTTCTCTGACGACTATACACACTATTAGCATAAGCCGTTAGCATATATTATGGGTATCGATACTTAGGAGCGGTCACTCCTTACCAATGGGTAGCGACCAAGGTACATATTGCAAAGTCATTGCGGACTCTGACTCTAGATCTGACTAGTGGGCGGTTACTTGACCAGAATCGGATTAGTGTGTAGACTAAATCTTACGTATATTAAGCTTAGCGGTTGGTACAACTCGATGATCATAGGTCTATATTACGCATATACTTACTTACTGTCTTGCACATGTGGATTAATCCACCGCTGAGGTGATGACTACGAACCCTCGTTTACTCGCTACACTACTTGACTTTTGTATTGATTCGTACTTACTTTGATCGTACTTAAACTTATTTGAAACTAAGTTATTCTTGAATTTTAAGCACTTAAATTTAATTAAGTTATTCTTGAATTTTAAGTACTTGAGCTTATCTTGGAACTCTTTGACCTTGAACGACTCTCGAATTATTATAAATCTTGAATTCGTCTCGGATGTTTTTATAAACTTTGTATTTGGAACTTTTCTTCAATTCATAAACTGTAACTCACTCACTACGTTTTCGTAGTTGACACTTTATCTCATGTTTCAGGAACTAAGCGTAAGTTATGAAGTGCATTGCTCAGGCGGGTCAAGTCTTTTATGTGAAGTGTACTTGGGGAAGAAGACCTTATTTTGGGAATTTTATTTAAAAACACTTTTGTTATGTACCATGGTCTTATATTGAAACTTGGTTGTATCTTTGACTTGTACTTTTAACTTAAATCTTAATGACTCGAACCGTTATTTTTAGTGTAACCCGTGAAATGATTCTTTGCTCTTCTCATTCCGTGTTTCCGCTTTAGCGGGGTGTGACAGGCTTGGTATCAGAGCACGGGTTATAGTGAAAACGGTTTTAAAAATCTTTCAAAAAGTTTTCGAAACCAAAACTATAACCAAGGCTTTTCAGAAAACGTCACTTTCGGGTTCAAACTTTAGTATGTCATTTTCCGCAATTGCATGATTAACTTTTTCAACTATGCGTGACTTGATCACCCACCCGTAGTTCAAAATGAATCATGCAAGAACGGAAAATGAAAGGCTATCGTTAAACGGTTTTTGAGTCCATAAATTCCCGGTCTTGTCAATTCCCGACACTCACATGATTGACCCGTGCATGCATTTTACTTACGTTTTTCCTATTCTTAGTTTCCCCGTACTTATGTAACTCTATTCGCAGATACGCCATGTCTCAGTCTTCGAACTCTCGATCCCAGACACGATCACTCCCCCGAGCCGCCTCTCCCTCTCACGAACCCTCCGAAGGCCACACCGCATCCGAGAGTCAGCGTCACCAGACGACTGACCCAACGGAAGACACCTCCCAGACCATCAGCAGCAGCCACAGGTCCAGCCCAAGGTTGGTACTCCCACCTCCTAGACTGGTGCCCGTTGCAGCACCGCATCCCCGAGGACCAAATGCTGGAGCACCTATGCATCCGCCGTCGGGCCCATTCCGACCCGCGCCTTCCCAGTCCTTCTTGGACCCCTACGATCCCGCCTTTCGCACTCCGATATCGGAGCATTACGCATGGGATCGTCAGTTCATTGAAGAAAGACGGCGTGCGCAGGAGTCCGGACCCTCCCGACCCATGATGCCACCTACTCACCAGCCTCCTCCTCCGGACGCCTTCCTCAACCTACACCGCCAAGTCCGTAGACTTGCTGAGGAAGCCCAGGAGCAGGGCCTTCTTTTATTTGAAGTTTCCGATGCTGCAAACGAGTTAGCACAGCAGTCCCGGCGGATCATACTGACGGCTCAGGCCACCGCCCGGACCGTCCAGTGCCTCGTCAGAGCCTGCATAGTCATGGGAGCACTTGTCGCAGCTCTCGCCGCCATGATGTTCTTGGAAGAGCGTTATTAGACATGTTTCCCTTTTTCTGTACTGTACCGGCTTAGTCGTAATTTTCTCATTGTACACGACTTAAGCCACTACTTATTATTCCTCTATGTATTGCACTTGTGCGTTTCTCTCAGTGAATTTGTCATGTGTACCGAAACTTCTTATTATTAATGAAAATCTTATCTTTTATCATTTGGTTTGCTGTGTCTTGTGAACTTTGTACTTGTTGCGAACATTATGGTTCTATCTCTTTAATTATAATCCTGCGAATATTACTTGATCATTCGTGTTAATCTCGTGCTATAACTATCTATGGTCACTTAAATCGTAGTTCTTATCATATCTCATTCGCGCGTTCTAAACCCAACCTAAATTCTCCCTGTTGCAGAATCATGGAACCACCGCACTTGAGTGCTAGTGACCTCGCCGAGCAAGTCATCGCCCAGATGAACGCAACAATACCCGACTTGATTGCCCAAGTGATCGCCGGAGTGAGCGACAGGATCTTCAGAAGCGATAACCCCGACACCTTTTGTTCGGAGATCAATCATGACAACAACTTCCCTTCTCCTCCAGCCCCCGTCACTCGAAGGGAAAATGACAAACGTAGGGCTAGTCACCAACCCACAAGGGGCGACCACTACAAGAAGCCCGCCATCAGACGCCGAGAATATGCTGGACCGCACCCTAAGTGCGGTAAGTGTTACCGGCATCATGTTGGGGACTGCCCAGCGTGCTACTCATGCAACAAGGTCGGGCACCTCTCCCGACATTGTCGTGAATATGCTGCCAAACAGTACGAGGACGAGAACTTTGGAACCAACCCTTTACCTCCCTCTCTAGCCCTCTTCCAACGAAGTGGGAACAAGAGAAGGAAGCTTCACCACCAAATCTCATGGACTAGCATCACCCAAGGATACCCCAACTCACCTCGAAACCACACTGGACCGCACCCCCAATGCAGCAGATGTCCCTTCCCCCATGTCCGGAAGTGCCCGGTATGCAAACTTTGCAACACAGTGGGACACTACCCCTGGTGCTGTCCAGAAAATGCAAACAGAAAACTGCTATGTCTCGAATGTGGGAGCAACCAGCACCTCCGTGAGGATTGCCTCTTAGATCATACCACAGAGACCCTCAGTGCTCTCGCAATCACAGCCGAGGAAACTCCCCAGAACACCAAAGCAATTACTGGTACGTTCCCTGTCAAATGACCCTTCTTCCTTCCGCACTACTTGACTCAAGAGCGGGAGAAAACCTTGCCCTTAGAGATTAAACATCTCACCAGCTTAAGACCTCAGACGTTACGGATAGTCTCCCTTCGAATATGCCAACGATTCAATAGTCGCAACTACGAATGCAAATTTAGGATTCCCAGTACTTCGTTGCCTAAAGCTTATTCCATCGACCCGGTTCTTACCAAACCACCAAGCCTTGACGCTATCGTCGGGATGGACAGGTCGCCTTAGTATGGAGCCAAGATCGTCCGCCCCGACAAGCTTCCCTGCATTCCTCTTCGACAAAGAACATCGCGCAGGTACGAGCCTAGGCGCGCATGAACCGTCGTTCAGGTGTACGACCTGAATAATAACTCCGCAACGTGTGTCCCTCGACGATGCACCAGCATCTCGAGGAGGACTACGACACCCCCCCCCCCCCCCCGCTCACGACGTTGATCATGAATCTAAGGAAGGCCGAGTCCAAGACATTTCCGTAGTCAAGGACCATCCAAAACTTTTCTGAGAGACTCCCGGACTACCACTGAATAGACAAGTAGAAATTACAAATGAACTTCGTTCCTGACACGGCACCCATAGCTTAGGCCCCCTACCACGTAGCACCACCGAGATGCTAAGGCAGCCAAGCTGCTGTAGGAACTCCCTGTTCCTAGCTCTAACACCCAAACCTAACCCCATGGGAAACCCCAATCTCCCTGACAAGAGACAGACGGACCCTTCCGTTTATACACTGATCGTCATGAACGTGACAAGCCTACCGTCAAGAACCGATAACAATCCCCGAGGATCGACGACCAGTCTGAGTAGTTGCAGGATGCAACATATCTCTCGAATGTCGACCCCGCTCGAGTTACCACCAGGTTCGCGACGCTTTTGACCACCACTTCCGAGGACCGAATTTTCCCCAAAACTCGATGCCAGCAACCCAAGCCTTTCCCTTTATCTGTAAGCCTAACCAACACACCACCGGCATTCATGGACTTAATAGACAAGCGCGTGAACATACTAAACGATTGGATACCGCACTCACTCTTGACACTCACCCCTACTCAAGGAAGATTCTGTGAACATCCCGAGCCCCCTAGAACCCTTCCAAGGTCAGGACTCGTACGCCAATTTCCCAAAGTACGAACTCTGACCCTGAGCAGAATATTTCCCGACCTTATAGTCAACTTTGAAGGAACTCAGACCCAGTCCAAACGTAGCTTGTAGCGCCAACCCCTAGCAGGAGCTCTGAAATCCGAAGGTATTCGCGAACCCATTCCCGACAAGGGCCATCGAATTGTTATTCCATTTACCCCGGGATCCGACTTGCTGTAACCGGAGATCCCGAGAATACCATTCTGGCCGGACATTGTGTAAGGACACCACCCTGTATTCCGCCAAGTGCTTCACTTACCTCGAGGTCAAGGCAGGACACCGAAAACTCACCCCTCTATTAGTCGATCTATGTCCCTTCTCTTTGAAGTGCCCTCCTGAGAAGCACCAGGAACGCAACCATATCTCATCACCTCTCACAATTCGGCTGTCTTTAATCGGGAACACTTGCGTCACGGACCCCGTGCCAGCACGAAGTGTGAACCCATCAGTCTATGCATGGACGCAAGTATCAAACACCGCCCTGTCGGCTAGAAGTTGACGGTTGACGACTTGCAAGGTCCTACGTCTACCTCTACTCGCGAAGGACCGGAAACGTTTCCGTACTCGGCCAAGGAGCCGCGCGACCATCTGGAAGCAAAACCTCAATCCCTTGGATGGAAATAGGGTATCCCTTATGATACCGCCACGGAAGGAGGACAGTCTGCTTCTGGAAACGCGGCAGATTAAGCCGAGGTACACCGGTTCAATCTAAGTCTCGGGATATGCCGATCCGACCTCTCATCGTTTATAATTTCCCTGACCGTCTCCCGATGTTCTTACGTGCCCCTCCTCACACTTGTAAAGCGTTCATCGGAGGAGACCTTTGTCATCTTCCTCTAGTCCAAATCAAAACTGCTGCTATGCCAAGTTCCTTATATAAACACTTAGGTTGTTGACTCCAAGGAAAAATAGCATTGATCGAGCCTCGTACCCATCTTTGAGTTCAGTGGAACCTCCGACGTAGTCCCACTACCGCGTGAAGACGCATGGGCCAAAACTCGTCAGGACCACCCACTACGATCCGACGGCAAAACTTTTCCCCATGAGACAAACTAAATTTCCGGACGAAATTCCTTTCAACCCGGGGAGAATGTGACAACCGTCAAAAACTTAGATACTTGTTTAGCTACTATGTCGGTTCAAAATCAGTAGTCACTCTTTTATCGTATTCGCTTTGTTCTAGTTCGAAACTGTTGAGCCGGTACTTGTCGGAACTAATGTCGGAATAACTTCCGGAATCAATTTTATAAGTCCTAATACCAAGAAAACACATATTGAACTTTCCTAAGTTCATAACTAATCATAATTAAGAACTTTCAATTAACAAAAAGGTCCAACGAAGCAATAACGTAAAAACGAAAAATCGGAAAATGCGGAGAAAAGGCCCGGTGCGCCGCACCCCTTTGCTAGGTGCGCAGCAGGAGACGAAAAAGTTGTTTTTAATGCGAACGATTCAATGGAATATCCTTATGTGGTAGATGATACTTGTTATTATTTAAATGCATATGACGTTTCCGATGATGAGTTTGTGCAGATTTTGCTTGAAGATGATCAAACGGATTCGATCATTACGAAATGTTGGAATGGAGATTTTGATACAACAAGAGAGCTTGCTGAGTTTGATGATTTACTGAAAGAAGTGATGTCACACCCCGCTTAAAGTGGAAACACGAGGTGTTCCAGTTATGATACCAAGAGTCAAGGATTACAACATTACAACCAATAAACAAAACATCGAATAATATTAATCATGCCATAAGGTTTACAAAATACAATACAAAGTCAAATATTATACAAAGTCGAATACAAATACAAATCAAATGTCACAAATCGGATCATAAAGGAATTTCATCGAACATAACGAATTCCAAGTACACAAAATAAATGATCCAAAACAAGCATGGCATGATCAAATAAATCCTCAAACTCTTGAAAAAGCGTTAAAAACGACATCAACACATGTTGGTGAATTATTCTCAATATTTAAAGTAAAAGTTGACCCAATAAAAGATTTAATAAGCATGACAAGTCTCAATATAGCATATCTTGATTTATAATCTAAGTGCGAGTATAATACCTAGACTAGTCATACACTGAACCCGACCACACAATATATCCCCTAACCTAAGGCATGTCAAACCAAAGGCAACAAATAATCAAAACGGCCATAACATCCACTCATAGGGACATCCTATCGAGCAATGAGGGTTAGGTCAAACCCATATAGATCTATATATATGAAAACCGTGGGCACAAAGCTTAACAAGTGTATAAGGGGGGCCTCACAAGGCCTAATGACATCTAATCTAAGGCAATACTAATCCACTAGGTAAACAAGATATACATACATGCGACAATTTTAAATACGCTTTCCAGCCCAAAAATAGTAAAAGAATAGGGCTACGAATAACTCACAAGATAAGATCAACAAAGTATCGGGTAAAATCAATATGGAGATAACACTCCGCCGCCTAAGTGCCCTAAAACAAATATAACATAGTCTAAGTATCTCAATAAATACAGTACGGTTTAGCCTTTTCGGTTAAGGTTAATATATAACGTTTTATTAAAATATTCCCAACGATTATCAATTCGAGTCAAAATAACGGATCAAAGAGACGATGTTCCACGCCAATAAAGGCGATAGGAAAGATATCGATATTTCACGTCATAAAATTCAATTAGAAGGAATGATATTCTGAGCCGAAAATGACTAACAGGTGTGACAACCGTCAAAAATTTAGATACTTGTTTAGCTACTATGTCGGTTCAAAATCAGTAGTCACTCTTTTATCGTATTCGCTTTGTTCTAGTTCGAAACTGTTGAGCCGGTACTTGTCGGAACTAATGTCGGAATAACTTCCGGAATCAATTTTATAAGTCCTAATACCAAGAAAACACATATTGAACTTTCCTAAGTTCATAACTAATCATAATTAAGAACTTTCAATTAACAAAAAGGTCCAACGAAGCAATAACGTAAAAACGAAAAATCGGAAAATACGGAGAAAAGGCCCGGTGCGCCGCACCCCTTTGCTAGGTGCGCAGCACCTAGCTGCAGTTTTCAAAATATTTTCATTTTTAGTCCTTATCTCGATTTTTACAAATTTAAACCAATCAACCACGAGTTATAGCACTCATTTACTGCAAGTTATCAGTCCCAAAAACCAGTATTATTACTTTACCTTTTCCTAATTTCATTTTTCATTTTAGAAAAATCAAAACACACACACACTTATCTTTTCTCTCAAACTCTCTCAAGAACACCACAAAAACACCTTCATTCCCAGAACATTTGGCCATCAAAATCCAGTTTCTATCTATAAAAACCGTTCATATCATCCATAGGAGTTAAAGGGACCAAAAGATTTCGAAAAAGGACCACCGTTGTAAGGGTTTTTGAAGCACAAATCCGACCAAAAGCATCATCCATTCGATTTCCTTCGGTAGATTACTTTCTTTTCACTGTTCTTACATAAATAATCGTTTGCATGTAAGATCTAACGGTTGAAAATGGGTTTCTATACAAATCTTTGACTTTTATGATCAAAAACGTTTTTAATCAAGATACTATTTAGATCCACGAATCTGTGAATAAAAACACATTAGAAACTGTTAAAAAGATGTTTTAAAAGATATTTACTAATTGCATGTTCGATCTAAACAACAAAAAAATAAGTTTTATAAAGATTTATATCACTTTTCATACAAAAACGATTTTTATATGAATGATACTTAGATCTATGTTTTTGAGGATAAAAGTTGTTTAGAAACCATAATAATGATGTTTTATAAGTTATCCACCGGTTGCATGTTGAAATCCTTGTGTCACAAAACGTTTTTAGCAAGAAAAACACCAAACGGGAAAGAAACAGCAGCTAGGTGCGCAGCACCTAGGCTCAGGTGCGCAGCACCGAGCTGCTGTTCTCCCGAAAAATCGTCGTTTGTCCGTTTTTAAACTTGTACACACATTCTGGACTTTCACAAAGATTATTATAAGACTGTGATGAGTAAAACTAATAATAATAATGACTTGTATTGGACTTATTGGACTTGTGGTGAAGTTATATTGTGTATATGTATGTTTTGTGAGCGGAAATGATTGTAGGTTTTGGACATGAAATTTGGGCGCGGAAGCGCTGCCCAAATTTCGTTAGAAAACCTAAACCATTTCAGTAACCAAACATGTTTATCATAATAATAACTTTGACTTTGAACTTTCAAACTAAAAATATAAACGTTAACTGCTTCGGACCAATTTTGAGACACTTTGACTTCATCACCTAACTATGAACAAAAGTCACCTAATCTTATATAAAGAACATAATAAGAAATTAACTTTTGGACGATATTGGTAATTCTTAGGCTATTCCGTGATTCCCGGCTCCTTTCCGACCGTTTCCGAGTTCGCTTTCTCCGCAAACTGTGAGTTACACCCCTCTTATCTTTTACCATTTTAAGTACTCTTTTTGGGGGAAACATGAGATCCAATTTGTTTTGAACTGTAACTATTATGCGAAATTGTTTATGGACCATTTTGACTTGAAACCCGTATGACTATTTCGTCTTTTGAAACTGTTTGAACGACTTACTATTTTTGGAAACCTTTTCGACCTATTTGACCTACCTAGGGGTGTTCAAAATCGGATATCCGAAAATTCGGATAGTGATTTTCACTATCCGAAATCCGAATCCGAAATTTCGGATATCCGAATTTCGGATATCCGAAATTTTCGGATATCCGGTTTCGGGTATCCAATATATCCGAAAATCCGAAATTTTTTAAAAATATCTTTTTTTTTTTGTTTTTTTGTGTTATTTTTTGTTTGTTCCAAATTTTATTATACATTTTTTTAACCACAATATTTAATATTTACATATATTTATCTAAATATGTTATTAAATCACTTAAATAATTACATTTACCTATAAAATAACTATAAAAACTAAAAAAAATAAATATATTTTCGGGTTTTCGGATAATCGGATATCCGAAATATCCGAAATTTCGAAATATCTCTATCCGAATCCGAATCCGAAAAACCGGATATCCGAATTTTCGGATATCCGAAATTTCGGATATCCGAATTTTCGGATAATTTCGGATCGGATTTTCGGATTTTCGGATTCGGAGTTTCGGATACGGATATTTTGAACACCCCTAGACCTACCCTTCTATTTATGGAAACTTTTGAACTAAATAAACTATTTCAAAACTTATTTTGACTTGGAACTATCTTTGGTACGAACTAATTGAACTAATATGCGTAAACAACATCAATTGTTCGGATTGGCTTACTTCAGACTCCCTAGGTTTGCCTCTTTGGATACTTGAATAGACATTGATAGCTTGGTTGTATTAGGTGCTAAACCCTAGGTGAGAATATAACGCCGTAAGTGCAAACAAAAGACTTTTCAAATTGGTTCGACTCAAGTCCCACAATTTTTCTCTGACGACTATACACACTATTAGCATAAGCCGTTAGCATATATTATGGGTATCGATACTTAGGAGCGGTCACTCCTTACCAATGGGTAGCGAACAAGGTACATATTGCTAAGTCCTCGCGGACTCTGACTCTAGATCTGACTAGTGGGCGGTTACTTGACCAGAATCGGATTAGTGAGTAGACTAAATCTTACGTATATTAAGCTTAGCGGTTGGTACAACTCGAGGATCATAGGTCTATATTACGCATATACTTACTTACTGTCTTGCACATGTGGATTAATCCACCGCTGAGGTGATGACTACGAACCCTCGTTTACTCGCTACACTACTTGACTTTTGTATTGATTCGTACTTACTTTGATCGTACTTAAACTTATTTGAAACTAAGTTATTCTTGAATTTTAAGCACTTAAATTTAATTAAGTTATTCTTGAATTTTAAGTACTTGAGCTTATCTTGGAACTCTTTGACCTTGAACGACTCTCGAATTATTATAAATCTTGAATTCGTCTCGGATGTTTTTATTAACTTTGTATTTAGAACTTTTCTTCAATTCATAAACTGTAACTCACTCACTACGTTTTCGTAGTTGACACTTTATCTCATGTTTCAGGAACTAAGCGTAAGTTATGAAGTGCATTGCTCAGGCGGGTCAAGTCTTTTATGTGAAGTGTACTTGGGGAAGAAGACCTTATT
Organism: Senecio squalidus; assembly: GCA_910822075.1. Classification (NCBI taxonomy): domain Eukaryota; kingdom Viridiplantae; phylum Streptophyta; class Magnoliopsida; order Asterales; family Asteraceae; genus Senecio; species Senecio squalidus. Next base: position 30,710,935 of record CAJVGC010000582.1, read on the forward strand.
TTGGGAATTTTATTTAAAAACACTTTTGTTATGTACCATGGTCTTATATTGAAACTTGGTTGTATCTTTGACTTGTACTTTTAACTTAAATCTTAATGACTCGAACCGTTATTTTTAGTGTAACCCGTGAAATGATTCTTTGCTCTTCACATTCCGTGTTTCCGCTTTAGCGGGGTGTGACAACAGGAATATCGGTTGAAAGGAATACTGTTACCAAAGTTTTATTGAGATCGACTAAGGTCAACGTCAAAGATGTTGCCTTGGTCAAAGTCAAAGATGTTTAAAATTCAAACTTTGACATTTTCGAGAGTTTAAAATATTTTGAATGAAAATAGTTTGAAAACGATTAGAAAAGAGTTTAACGAAACAAATACAATATTTATCATCATTTGAGATTACGATCGCATTTTTGAGAAAAGTATATTTATCAAAAATATATACGTTTAGTGAGCATAATAATAATAAATATTATGTTTATGACAGCGATTACGTTTTTGAGTCCAAAAACGTATATTTGTTAATAGTTACTATTTTTTTACATATAATAATATACTTATATGTGTTTTAACGTGTTTATATAACGTCTTTTTAATCAAAAAGTACATAATACTTACGAAAAATGTTCCGATAATTTTAATAAAATTATTTTAGAAAAATCTATACATTTTTATGTCCCATAAACTGAGATGTCAAGATTTTATATTTATTTCGCATTTTAAATTGACTTTAACGTTTTAAATACGTTATAAGTTTAAATAAATAGCTAAAAATGTCAAATAAATATTACAAGTTCACTTTTATATATATTTATACTTTATTACAGAATATAAAGTTATTAGAATTTTTATAAATGTTTTACTTTATAATTTTAACCATTTAAAAATTATTTTCGGTATATTTTACGTTATATTTAACCGATTTTTACGTAAAGGTACGAGTATGGTCAGCATTAATAACGTCCAATAATTTTGCTTTTTAATTACGATAAAGATGGTGAGTTCAAAAATATAAAGTTTACATCAATAAAACGAGATATTAAGATTTTAAGGAAAAACGAGTACTACCGACGTCCTCCACACAATCTACACAATCTCCGAAAAATCCGAAAGTTTCCGACAAGTTAAAACTCCTGAAAAGGTAGATAACGCAACAAAAATGAAGGTTAACGGGTCAACGGGGTGAAAGAAAAACGAAAACGAAAGTCGAAACGGTAGAAAAACGAGTTGTCTAGGAAACTGACCTGATGGTGTCCGGACAAACAGCCCCGTCACCGGGTAAAAATGACCCAACTCGGTCTTGTGTCCGAGCAAACCCCGTCACCGGGTAAAAATGACCTAACTCGGTCTTGTGTCCGAGCAAACCGCCCCGTCACCGGCTAAAAGTGACCCAGCTCGGTCTTGTATCCGATCAAACCGCCCAGTCACTTGGTAAAAGTGACCCAACTCGGTCAGATCGCGACCTGGTCCGAAAATAACAAAAAAAAGTTTTTTTGTCAGATACGCTTAGCATGGATTCAAGGGGTTTTAAGGGTGTTATAATAACATACTTACAAAGGGTTTTTGGGTGGTTAACACGTGTGAAAAGTCCCGAAACCGAGTTTGCTCGTTAAAGACTCCAAACCGAAATATGGTGATGAAACTCGTTTTTTGGCTTTAAAGCTTTATGATTCTAAGTTGTTTCACTTCCAGAGAGTTTCTAAATGAGATATGGTAGAGAGAGATGGAGAGAAAACGATTTAGAGAGAGAGAGAGAGAGAGAGGAGTGAGTTTGATGTGTTAGTTGTTGATGATAAGAGATGATGAAAGGGAAGGGGGGCTTTGTTTGGACTTTGGAAATAATTTTTTTTTGCAGAGATTTCATTGAGATTAGAAAGCTATCCATGTTCCCAAGGCATTGACAAAGAAAAAAGTAACTTTTTGGTTAAAAAGGACTAAATTTGTAAAAGATTTACCGTTAGTTACTGTTAGAGGACTAACTTTGTAATAGATTTAGTTAGAGGACTAACTTGTAATAGATTAAGTTAGAGGACTAACTTTGTAATGAAATTTTGAAATATAATTTTCTTAACCGACGATTTCGGCATAAACACCCTACTTTAATAACACGAGAATACTAACTATTCGGCACTTAGACGATTATAAAGCTTACGTCTCGAGAGACGAAGTAATAAAACACATAAAACCCGACTCAAATATACAAAACGTAAGTAAATATAAAGCGAAATGCAAGGTTCAACATAATTGCGAATAAAAGAATAAATATCGGTAAATACCTCGAAAAGACGGGATATCACAAGTGAAGTCCACGTTGAGTATGAACGTGAAAGACAAAGCGGAAGAAAAATCAGCAGAAGAAGTAAACCGACGACTGACCAAGTCCAACCGGCGGCTGACCAAGAACCAGTCGTCGACTGGCAACCTTCAGCCGGCGGCTGGAATTCCCAGTTCAGGTCTTTCGGTTCACGGTGTTCCATGTTTACGAGCTGAGATGATGGAAATCAAAACATCAATTGAAGAACAACCTAAACTGGAGTTGAAGGAACTCCTATCACATCTTGAGTATGCATTTTTGCAAGGTACGTGTGACTTACCCGTTATAATTTCTTCTAACTTATCTTGTAGGGAAAAAGCTCGTTTGTTGCACGTACTCAAAGCTCATAAGCAGGATCTTGCATTGAAAATCAGTGATATTTGGGGGATTAATCCGTCATTTTGTACGCACAAGATTTTAATGGAGACGGATTTCAAGCCGGTAGTTTAACCGCTTAGAAGATTGAATCCAAAAGTGAAAGATGTGGTGAGGAAGGAGATTATAAAGTTGCTGTATTCGGGACCCATATACCCATTTTCTGATAGTCCGTGGGTGAGCCCGATGCATGTGGTTCCGAAAAAGGGAGGTATGACAGTTGTTGCCAAAGAAAAGAATGGGCTTATTCCTACTCGAGCGGTAACAGGGTGGCGTGTGTGCATTGACTACCGAAAGTTAAATGATGCCACCCGTAGAGACCACTTCCCTTTACCTTTTATTGATCAAATGCTTGAACGTTTAGCCAAAAAGGCCTTTTACTGCTTTTTAGATGGGTTTTTAGGTTATTTTAAGATTCCAATTGAACCGGAGGATCAAGACAAAACCACATTCACGTATCCTTTTGGCACGTTTTCCTATCAAAGATTGCCATTCGGTCTGTGCAATGAACCTACCACTTTTCAGCGGTGTATGATGGCAATATTTCGCGATATAGTGGAGCATTTTATGGAGATATTTATGGATGACTTCTCGGTTTTTGGAGATTCGTTCGATGCATGTTTGCAGAATTTGGAGAAAATGTTGGCGAGATGTGAGCAATCCAACTTGGTTCTTAATTGGGAAAAGTGTTATTTGATGGTACGCTAAGGGATTGGTTTTAGACACAAAATCTCAAGTATGGGGATCGAGGTGGATCAATCGAAAATTGAAGCAATTTCAAAATTACCTCCACCAACGAATGTCAAGTCGGTAAGAAGTTTTATAGGCCACGCGGGTTTTGATAGACGCTTTATCAAATATTTTTAAAAAATTGCGCGACCTATGAATCAACTTTAAGAAAAAGATTGCAAATTTAATTTTTCTTCATCTTGTTTAAAAAATGCATTTAATATTTTGAAAGAGAAATTGATTTCAGCGCCGATTATGACAAGTCCTAATTGGGATTTACCTTTTGAGTTGATGTGTGACGTGAGCAATTACGCGGTTGGAGCAGTTTTAGGACAACAGACTGAGAAGAGATTTAAGCCAATTTATTATGCAAGCAAGACTCTGAAGGATGCGCAAGAAAATTATACCACCACGGAAAAAGAATTACCTGCTGTCATTTTTGCTTTTGATAAATTTAGATATTTATTTAATTATGACTAAAACTGTTGTGTTTACTGATCATTCTGCTTTGAAATTACTTTTTAGCCAAATGGATGCCAACCCAAGATTACTTCGATGGATTTTGCTTTTACAGGAATTCGATATTGAAATTCAAGACAAGAAAGGAGCGAAGAATTTGGCGGCGGATCATTTGTCTAGGTTGGAAAATACGGAATCGGAGAAGTTGGATGAGTCGGTGATACGAGATACTTTTCCCGATTAAGCATTAATGACGGTAAAGGTTAGTGATGAAGTACCTTGGTTTGCCGATATTGCTAATTATTTGGTTGCCAAAACCCTTCACACAAATAAAACTTATCAGCAAAATAAGCGATTCTTTGCTGATTTGAAACATTATTTTTGGGAAGATCCGTTTTTGTTTCGTGCTTGTGCAGATGGCGTAATTAGAAGGTGTATTTTTGGAGAAGAAAAGAAATAGATTCTACGCCATTGTCATGCGGGACCTGTAGGAGGACATCATGGAGCGAATTTTACCGCCAAACGAATTTATGATGTGGGATTTTATTGGCCATCAATTTACAAGTATTTCCAAGAATTTGTCAAGAAGTGTGATGCGTGTCAACGGACGGGTAACATATCTTCACGAGATTAGATGCCACAAACATGAATTCAGGTAAGTGAAATTTCCGACGTTTGGGGAATTGATTTTATGGTTGCCGACGATTACGTATCTAAGTGGGCCGAAGCGAAAGATTTACCTACAAACGATGCACGAGTCGTACTCAAATTCTTAAAGCAATTATTTTCACGATTTGGTACCTCTAAAGCTTTAATTAGAACACATTTTTGTAACGCCCCACTTGAAAAGGTGTTGAAAAGATATGGTGTAAACCATAAATTTTCAACAGCTTACCCCAAACAAGCGGACAAGTCGAGGTTACTAAATGAGGTTTGAAGCGCATTTTGGAGAAGTCCGGGGTGCAAATCGTAAGGATTGGTCCGATAAGTTAGACGATGCTCTTTGGACGCACAACTGCATTTAAAACACCAATTGGTTGTACTCCTTATTGTTTAATTTATGGTAAAGTTTGTCACTTACCCGTCGAAATTGAGCACAATGCCTCTTGGGCTTTGAAAAATGCGAATATAGAGATGATACCTGCAGGGAAGAACAGATTCCATCAAATTCAAGAATTGGACGAGTTATGAATGAATGCATATGAGAATTCGTTGTTTTACAAAAAAAGGACGAGGAAATGGCACGATGATCATATCAAGACAAATAGAAACTTCACTGACGACGATATGGTGTTGCTTTATAACTCAAGGTTGAAGTTATTTCTGGGGAAGTTACGGTCAAGATGGTCGGGATCGTACATCGTTCTAGATGAATTTCCTTATGGCATGGTGGAGATTGCTAACGAGAAGGGAGAAAGTTTTAAAGTCAATGGGCGTAGATTAAAGAGATATTATGCCGTTGGACGTGATAACCAGTTTGACCTATTTGGAGACGATAAGGATATCGATCTCCATGAGCGTGACGGTTAATAAAACATGGTTGGAGTCGAGCTTAAAGACTTGTCACTAAACAAAATCTTCGCTTTCTTTCTCTTTTGTTTTTATTTCAGAAATATATAAAAACACAAAAAATTTCAGAAATTTAAATACACAAAAACATTGAAAAAAAACTCTAAAACAACAAAAATATGTGTATACTACATTTTTAGCTTTATTTTTAGTTTAATCTTTGTATTTATGTTTCAGGATCTCTTAGTTTATCATATGGGAGAAGTTCGATAATTCGGAGACAAGGTTCGAAATTGTTAAATCATTAAACGAAATTTTTTTTTAGACAAAACTTTTAGCCCACGGCTGAATATTTTCAGTCTGCAGTTAGAATGAGCCGGCGGTTGAGTTATTTAGCCGGCGGCTAAATCAAAAATTTGAAAAATCTTACTTAACCCCATCTCTTTCATTTTTTTCACCACACACACATATTTACACACACATAACCTACGGCTACACCGTTTTCACCGATTTTTCTTGCAAAAGTTTTCAACTTTCGTATTTCATCTTCATTCCAATACCAAGATATGATTTCTAAACTCATTTTTATTGTAAATTATTTGATTTGTCATGAAGAACATGAATTGGGGGTTTTCTAATCCGAAAATTTTCTTGCATTATTTATACAATCAATTGATAAAATTCATTCTTTAGATGATTTGTATGCTTATGCTATGCTTAATTCTTGATTTCCATGGTTTAATTTTGATTTAGGGTTGAATGAGAAATTTGGGGCCTTTGATAGAAATTTGTTTAACTTGGTTTAATAATGCAATTACATGATAGGATTACATTTGTTTGATGATTGTTAGTTAAATTAGTGTCAAAATCAGGTTTCTATGTTTTAATTGCAAGAATTTGTGTGTTTAAGTGTAATTTGGGTGTTTGTTTAAATTATGATAGGAACTTGGTTGTTTAATTCATGTTTTGGGGATGTTTGGTGTCCGTATGATATTAGGAAGATTGAGGATAAATTTGTTTTGAATTATAGGCTTAATTTCTGGTTTGAAAGTTGTAAACATGTTCACAAAATCGTGTTTTGAAAGGAACTTGTGTTTAGCCAGCGGCTAAACAAGGCCAACCGGCGGTTAAGACCCAGTCGTCGGCTGATTTTAGCCAGCTGGCAGCTAAAACTTTATGTTCAGAAAAACTTCACTTATATTTCCGGCCTACTTCGCGGACTTTTTATTTTCTGGGTTGTTCTAACATATTAATATGGTTGTTTTAATGATGTTTATGTGTAGAAGATGGTTGCGAATGCTGGGCAAATTGAGGTTTCTCCAAATGTGCCTCATTTTGATCCTAATCATTCGTTCTTGCATCTTTCTGAGAGACGAATTACTGGACTTACTCGCCAAAAGAAGGTGGATTTTCAGGGAAGATTGAATGAAATGTTGTCTTATCCGGTGTTTGCTGAACAAGCTATTGACTGGGAATTTTTGACTATCGTTAACCTACATGATTCAGAGTTTACTTCTGGGGCTCATGAATTGGAGACTATGATGGAAGTCGCTTATGGTGATTTTACTTCTAGAGCTTGGTAGCGATCGTTTAGCATTAATGAACTAATCTATATTGAGCCGATATATAAGTTTTATTATTCATTCGAAGTTAGATTCTCCATTTCCGATCAAACAAGTGTTTTACAAACTAGATAAAATAAGAAAAACCGCTACAAAATCCTCTCTAAAAGATGAAAAGTTTTAGTCGAGATTCAAAATCCGCTATTAAATCATCTTTTTCGATTAAATTTAGTTCTAGTCGATTTAATCAAATTTGCTAGTTTACAATTTTGAAAAGATTTGTCATTTTGAAAACACTTGTTAACTACGAAAATACTATCAAACACAAAGATAATACTTTGAATATGTTAGTTCTAGTCGAGATTGAAAATCCGCTACTATTCACATTCATCATATTAATCTTGTATTTAGATAAATAAATTCGTAATTTTTCGGTTTTAGAACGGGTTTCAATTTGAAACAATTGAAAGCCTATACGAACTCAAAATATCATATAAGATAATAATACCCAAAAGTGATAGTTCTAGTCGAGATTTAAAAATCCGCTACTAAACACTTCCAAATATTACGTCTCTCAAGTGATAAACTAAATTTGTAATTATTTTCGCAAAATTGTTTGATACCTCGTGTAAGCACTCCATGAATTTCGAGTCTGAAAATGAGTTGTTCCGGAGTCATTATGATAATCTACGTTTCTGCACAATCAAAACAAACTTCTTTTGGTATCCATTGCATTTTGTGTCCTTTTTAGTTAGCTTTGTTTGAAAACCATTGATAAGTTGTATTGATTATGTGCAAAGAATATGAATTCCATTTCTCCGGTAAACACACATTTGAGGTAGTTGATTTTGCAATCGGTGTGTTTGTTTTTGAAATTTGTGGAGACTTTGGAATCCATTTCTGTTTAAGAGTTGGTGAAGGAGTTCTTGGGACAAAACCATTTTATTTCATTGAATTTCGTTGTTTAAATTTAGAAACAAAATTATTCACTTTTTGCACCGAATATTTAAAGTGTGATGGTGCAAATTCAAATAACTCGGGTACTGAATAAGTGAACGCTTTCGTTTCCTTTTTGTTCATTGGAGGACAAAGTGCTTTCTTTTCAACATGTTTGGTTGAGACGATTTTGGATTTCAAACTCGAAGTTTTCAAAGGTATTGTAAAAGTTCCATTCGTTTGTGATTTCGTAGAATACTTTTGATTCTTTTTCCGGAAAGAATTAGTACTCGGAGAAACCACTTTTGAAAATGTTGTGGAAGATTTACCGTTGTAAACTTTCAATGGAACTTTAACATCCTTTTTAGAATCTTTTTCAAGAGTTTTTAGATTTCCGTTTCTCCTCATGTGAAAGAATTGGGGTTTGTGGTGAAACCGGACCATTCATTTTCCACATTTGAATCAATCTTTTTCGTTAAAGCTTCAATATCTTTTTCTTTTGAATGTAAGACATTTTGAAGAAATGATATCTTAGCTAGAGATTGTTCATTCGAGGAGAAAGGTTTTGTAGATTCTTGTTTTGAGAGTTTGTTGATTTTAATCATCTTTTCCAAAGAAGATTTGTCATTTGAAGTTGAAGATTTATCAAGTGATGCTTTTTCAAAAAACGCAATTTTCTCTAATAAGTTATGTTTTTCATTTTTAAAGTAATTAGTTCGACATTCCAACTCTTGCTCAAGTTTCGAAAATTGTTTTTTTAAAATAAGAGTTGGAACGTATACTTTTTGAAAAACAACTTGTTCCAAAACATCATCGGAATGGAGTTCCTTTTCATCATAATTTGGCAAGTAATCATCCGAAAGAGGAATTTTCCTAGTTTTGTAACTCTCATTTAGTGATTTGTAATCAAAAGATAATTGCGTTTTATTAAAAAGTGGTCGTTTTGCATCCTCTTGTTCTTCAATTTCTTTTGATGATCTAATGAAAGCCATGGTAACATTTGCTTTTCCCAAAGATTTTGTGTCGTAAAGACTGGGAGCATGATACATAGCTTTCTTTAGATATTTTGGATTATCATGACCCAAACCTTCTTGGGGATTGAAAAATCGGAACTCTTTTGGTTTGTTTAAAAAAATAAGTTGATTCGTTTGATCTCTCAAACCATTTTGTTTTATGTTTTCAACTTCAAGTGCTTGTGATTTTAAAGATGTAATTTTCGTTTTATAATCTTCAATTTGTTTTCTTAAAAGCATAAGATTATCTTTAGCATGAATATTCTTCATTCTTTCATTTTCTAATTCATTCTTTAAATCCATCTTTTCATTCATTCTTTTCATCATTTCATTCATTCGTTCTTTTTTAAGATTCTCAAGTTCCAATAAAACACTTTGATTGTATTTCCTCTCATCAAACGTAATGGTTTTTTATTGTTTTTGAAGTGTATTGATTAACTCCAATTTTTCATTAAGTTCATTTGTAAGATTTTGAAGTCGAATCACACTTTGATCATATTTCTCTTCCAAGAAGTTGTTAGCTCTTTAAACTCTTCGAGTATGGAATTGGTAAGGTTTAAAGCTTGAAGTCGTGATGTCAAAACTTGAATTTCATTTGAAAGCTTAGAATTCTCATTTAAAAGATTAGTTTTTTCGTTTGAAAACCTTAAAATCAATTCAGTGTTAGTTTGCAACTTCTTTTCCAACTCAATGATCTTATTATCAAAGGGTAGAACAAGATAAAGATTGTACCTCTGCGACGTTGTCCTAACATGACGATAAGTAATTATTCAATTATTCAATACTATCATTTATATTTTTTGTTCTTATTTGTGACACATGTAAATGAAACGTCTTCATTCTTGAAATGTCACTTGATATTCTTTTAACTTAGACATACTAGATCAGTACTTCATGCGCCTTTATTCCAAATGCTATGTAATCCTTTCTTTTCTAGCTTCTTGGTAGCATTAATACCCGCCATTCCCAGGAAAAACAAAAGTTAGCAAATCTCTTTTTGTTAAAAATGTATGTAATTTTGATGTCTCCATAAAACCATAATCCTATTTAAATTACAAAATTGTAATTAAAGACGAGAAAACAAGAAACATACACTACATCAAATATGTCATTTGCAACCCCCCACCCTAGTCCCAACTTGTTCGCAAATCATTTACATTTAAAAGGAGAAGAAATATAAATAACAATGACAAATTTGACACCTATAAGTGAAAAAATTGGTCGCAACTTTGTACAAATGTACGGTCCGTATTTAACAATTCAGTGATAAATTTGTCACACAATCAATTTCTACATCTTTTTTGTGTGCAGTGTTACAACTTGTTTAATAGTATTTTAAAATGTTAACAAGTCATATATTTGTACATATTTATAAGTGTATATATAAATATATTTTTAAAGATTTAATTATAACTATTTTTATATCTTTTTGTATTTTACGTATAATACAACAAATAATAATAAAAAACTATATAAAAAAAAAACTTACACACTTTTAGAATGTGCAAATTAAAAAAGTGTACACATGATTTTTCTTTTGTTGGAGTGATATTGATAATTTAACTATATATCGAATAAGATAATTGTTTGTTTTGACTTTTCAAAATCACTACTTTTAATTTTAAATCAATTTTTTTGTGTCTGATGTGAAATATATAAATGTATTTGGTTTTATCTTATTTTAGTTGATATAATTTTATTGAAATATAATATAATAAAAACATAATATTTAAGATCAAAGTTAACAAATAACACAATTATATTAACGAAAAAATAGTAATTTTCATTAAAATAGTTGATCGGTGCTTATTTTCTTATAAAACTTTTTCATCGCAACAATTAACAATTAGTGATTATGTATCTACATCTACGCAATTGATTATATAATTTATATTTACATAGATTATTGTCCCGCGATAGCGCGGAAAAAAAATAAAAATTGAATCATAAATTTTACTTTTATGTAGATTTAAATTTATTATGAGAAAATAGTGTTGTACGTAGAATACATATATATACTCATACGTTTATGCACATGTTGTTTATAGTTATAATAACATATACACCTTTATTTTTATATATATGGTTTGATATTTTGTGTTATGAGATTTTAGAATAATAATAAGATAAATTATAGTACAAATTAAATGATTCTATAAGTAAATTATAATTATGTTTTTTATTTGAGTAGAGATTGAATAAAATAGGAAATGTAATTATGTATTATAAGAGGGTGTAAAATGAAATTAATCTTTGATGACATCATCAATCTGATCTAGCGGCTAACATCAAAGAGGATAATCCATCCAACGGAGCTTACTTCGCCATGTGGCATTTAAGGCCCCTCTTTTATTATATACTAAAGATAAGGTATGTTTCAAATATAAATTATAATAATTATGTTATATAATTTTTTAATAAAAATCATCCGGTATATATATTTTAGAAGAATTTGTTTTGAATTAAAATACATACATAGTAATTATCAAATTAAATAAAAAGCGATATATAAGGTCCTCAGCTTAGACTATATACATTAAATGAGATATATGTTAAGAAAGTTAGAGTAATTACACGAATTTATTTGAATTAATAGATTTGAAAATATTCTGCATGCATGAGTTATAAACAAACACCAATTCATTCTCTTCCTTATTTAACGAGAAGAGATCTCAATTAATTTTAATAATATCTTCCCCTAAAAAACCTTTCTTGATTCTCTTATTGATTTCCGTTACAAACAAACTCCAATTCATTCGCTAATGGAGAACCCAAACCAAAATGGATCAATGAGAGAAGAGTTTGACCGGATCTTTATCAGTCAAAACCCTACCGATTCTTTTGTGCCGTCATCTTACACCGCCGCCGATCGCCGCCCGCCATCCTTTATGGGTTCTTCTTCTTCTATGCGCTCTGTTAGTAACAATGGCTATGTTGTTGATAATTCTCATCTTTTTCAGTTTTCTTTGAATAAGCAACAACAACAGCAGCTTCCTGCTATGGGGGCTATGGGGGCTATGGGGATGGGTGTGGGTGTGGGTGTTAATCCTGTTCGTTCTATTCATGAGTATTATGATCGATATCCGGAAAGAATGCCGGATATCGGTGAGTCATTTACTCCGTATGGATACTGTTGCAACTCTTGTAACCCTGATCAGTTGTACTTCCATCCTGAACTTTCTGGGTTTCAAGAAACCCTAAGTGACAGGAATCTTGATATCAATTTTAATCGACTTAATATATCCTCTCCAATCCGGAACAATCTTCTTGTTGATTCGTATATGGGTAACAATATCTATCCTCAAGGGAGAATCAGCAACGGACACCGTGGTGATATTTGTTGCAATGATCATTCGTTTAATAGGGGTTTTTGTAATGCTCTTGATCAAAACCCTATTCGATCTCGAGATTGGCCGGTTAGGGATTATCAAAACCCTATTAGTAGTCCTATTGTTCAATCCAGGCAGCAGTCGAAAAGAAACAAGTTTCCAGCTTCTTTGAAAGATATTAGAGGGAAGATATGTGTTGTGGCTAAGGATCAAGAAGGTTGCCAATTCTTGCAAACTAAGTGTGAAGAAGGAAAGCCTGAAGACATTGAGATGATTTTTAATGAGATTAAAGATCATATTCGTGAACTTATGACCGACGCTTCAATGAATTATCTTGCTCAGAAATTGTTTAGAGTTTGCAATGAGAGGCAGATGACACATATTGTTGCTTCACTTATTACTGATGATAGCACTCTCACCAATATTTGCCTCAATTCTCATGGGTATATATTACAATTTATTACTAATATTATGACAATAAAAAATCTTTTTTGATCATAAAGAGAACTAATTTAATGGGTTTCTTGTTTCAGGACTAGAGCAATGCAGAAGCTGATCGAACTTCTCACGACTTCGGAACAACGGTCTTTGATGGTATCAGCACTTAGGAGGATCACTGTTACCTTAACTAAAAACACAAACGGTCATCATGTAATTCAACATTGTTTGAAATCCTTCCTTGTTGATGAAGTTCAGGTACATCATATCTCGATTTTTCTTTGCTGTTTATTATTCTTTTTCGTGGTTTATTGGGTATATCATGACTAGATAAAGTTATTTAATTAGTTGTTTTGTAAGTTAAGAGGTGTTTGATGTGATCAACGTGCTTCGTTGTTTTCTTTTTGGTAATTGTAAAATTTAATGTGCTCTTAATTTATATCTGAAACTAATGGATGAATTATTGCAGCCAATTCTGAATGTGGTAGCTGATAACTGTCTAGATATTGCCACAGATAAAAGTGGATGTTGTGTGTTACAACAATGTGTATCGCATGCGACTGGCGCATCTAAAGAGCGACTCATGACTGAAATCATAGAGAATGCGCTCCATCTAGCTGAACACCCTTATGGGTTTGTCCCTCTTCTTTTATTGTGATTATTATAATAATGTTGATACTAATAAATTACATTATATTCATCTATATTACAACAATTTTCAGGAATTATGTTGTGCAACACATTCTAGGAATGCAGATACCAAGAGTTACTGGTGACGTATTGCAAAGTCTTGCTGGGAATTTCGTCTCTCTTGCTATGAACAAGTTTGCAAGTAATGTTGTAGAGAAGTTTTTGAAAGATGCTCCAGAGGACCAATCTATCACTATCATTCGCGAGATTATTAACAGTCCAAACTTTCTTTCGCTTATTCAGAATCCTTATGGAAACTATGTTGCACAATCCGCGTTACAAATGGCAAAGGTTTGTTTATAAATAATAACGATTTAAAAAAATAAGTCCACTTTGTAAATATGTATTTTTGAATATAATGCAGGGATCTCTTAAGGAGATGATGATAAACAAAGTTCAGAAAGAGTACGCCTTTCTACACAGTCATCCCCATGGAAAGAGGGTTCTAGCATTCGCTAGAAACACCAAGCCGCGAGGGTCACCTCATGCATGAAGAAGCTGTTGTGTGTGCCACATTATCACCACTAATAATTAGTTGTTGATTTATGTTGTGGAGTAGCAAGTGTGAAGGAAGCTAAGCCGTGTGTCGTGTGTCTGTTATAAGATAAGTTGTTTAATAGCTATTGTCTAGGTCGTACTAATTAGGATATTTTGTCGTAATCAACTTGTTGGCTGATCTAGTTGCAGTTGTTGTTGCAATTAGGAAGATTGACGGATTTATAAACATATTATTAGTGGTGCATGTTGATGTTTTGTTGATCCAAACTTTTATTGTTTCAGTGTTATATATAGTATTTGTGTCCTACTATAGATGTTTATATGTGGTTCGATTTGGTTTTGATCAAATCTTCCCAACTCCAATCCTCTCATTTTATTATCAGGTATATATCATGAAATATAAAAAAGATCTGCCACCCATTTGATAATTGATATATCCGTTGTTACTTGTGTCTTGATTCTTTAGTGTGTCATTTAGAAATTATACCAGTTTTGCTGTTCCAGATTTGTAGTTTTGTGTTTAATTAATGAGTTAAGTTTATCGGGTTCCAAAGTGAAAATTGTTCTCTGATGAAGCTACTGCACCCATTTGACCCATTTTTAGAATAACTCGATATCCAAGGTGACCCCGTTCGCCACCCGGACTTAGGAGGCGGATAATTAACATTTACAATGAACCAATGATATCATATACAGTAGAGGATATGCTAATATTTCATAAGACACTGGTAGCAATTAAAGAGGGTACAGCATAACCACATTACAAGGATACAGCAATTATTTCAAAGAAAACTAATAATCCAAAGAAATGACGTGACTCGAATATCATCAAGAACCATTGTAGTGTTATCCGAGAGCTCAATATGGGCCATATCACTTAACGCATTCTACATCCAAAAAATACAAGAAGCTGCGCCTGCTTAAACCAACTGAAACTTCCCTATCCAGAACCGCTCTGGCCTCCAGAACGCTGCTGATTTAGACCCCATCATGATCGAACCTTGACCCAGATATCTTGTGAAGGAACATGACGAAAATAGGATCATAGGATTCACTTTTTGTTGGTATTTGAACAAAGTTAAATAAATATGTGTCCGTAAATATGTGAGTCTACGGGAACACAAATCGATATTCAGACACAACTATACGTTTATTATTTGTTAATTATTAATTAAGTGTTAATTGTAATAATTAATAAATATGAGGATGTAATTATTGAGGTTTCCTAATTATAATATAACTTGTATACCAAGTAATTTTTTACCTATATATATATTAAACAATAACCTGATTGGCTGATTCACAATACACAATAATCGACTAAGGATTAATCTCTAATCGATTTCCAGCTTTTCTAGTCGACCGAAACTCTTCATAGGGGTATTCGACTTTCGGTTTTCGAGAAAAGAAGGAAAGGGAAAAAATCTCTTCTTTACGCCGTAAAGACTTAATCATTTACGCCGTAAAGGAGTTTCGATCAGACTTGTTCGAACACCAAGTTGAGGTGTAGTTTGAGCATACGGTGTAAACAAGCAAGCTAGACAAAGGTTGTGGAAGAGCTAGACGAGGGTTGTATCATTGTAAACGTGTACTAGCATACAAGTTTATTGCTAAAGAAGATCTCGCGTACGTAACCGTGGAATAGATCTTACACTTGATCTATTGCTTATTTGCTATTAATTCAAGACATAAATGTATGACTTTAATCCGATTTAATTATTCCTATGTGTTCCTGTTTTTCCGCTGCCATGTATTGTTTGACAATATGACTTAGATTGTATACCTATACTTTTATCGGCACATATTCAATATATTAAAGTCAATGGCTCTTCTGTTGGAGAATCTCATTTCGCACAATGAATTAAAGATATGATACGCTATGTTACTATTAAATATTTATTATAAATCCATAGTTCTTCATTTTCAAACTATTAATCTTCAGGTATATCTTTTCATCTTGCTATTACTTTTGTATCTATTGGCTTCAACTAAAATACTAAATCATAGGCCTGAAATGTTTATATAATTGTCATCGCAAGTTCTTTTATACTATGTTATTGTAAGAGCAAAGCTTTCATAAACAAACTAACTAAAAGGAAGACCAAGACGGAGACAGCATGGAAGTCGTTTAACTGCCCCATCTGATACAACTATAGTACAAGAAGCTGCGCAACTGACGTGGCTACAAGCTGCAAAGTGTCCATAAACACCCGATCATTTACTCTTGTAAGAGGTAGTCCCAAAATTAAAAGCTATAATTAACATCCATAAAATTATGTCTTTCTTATTGATAAATCATTCAGCACACAGCCCAAATGAAATTACAATTATAACATTGTGATTATAACTAGAAAATGGTGTCCATTTATTTCACTTAGTACTAAAGAGACGTTACATAAACAGAAAAAGAAGACCTACATAATAGAGAGATGAAAGGGAAGAAATGAAATTAAACTTGAGGGGGCATTTGGGTTTGCCTTTGTTGTTTTCGTCGTCTTTTTGGCAATGAAATTGAAAAATTACGGGCATTTGAATTTGCCTTTGATGGTCTTCTTGTCTTTATAACAAGGGCATTCGTGCTTGTTGTACATATTTGGAGTAGGCACACACTTGCAATCTTCGCAACATATAACACAAAACTTCATGCATTTGTCTGGGAATCCTGATTTCGCGCACCTTCCCTTGCACTTGGCTTTACAAAACACTTTTCCAATACGTAACAAACAAAAATCTTACCCGGTCAAAAGATAAACATTAATTGTATAAAGACAATATAGCTTCTATAGAAATGGTTTCAGACTTTTAAAAACTTGTCCTTAAAAGATAGACTATTGTTTAGTTATATTAGTTTATGTAATTATAAAAGAAGAGACAATGTCACATTTGTATCCAAGTAAAACTCTACACTTAATAATAATGGATTGATAAATACATATAAATTTATGAAAAAGGTAAAAATAAAATGCACTTATAAATACCTTGCATATTGGCCAAGGAGGGTTGAAGGAAAGTAGTGGCAAGGAGAAGGGAAAGGAGAACACCTAGCAAGAATATTTTCTTCATTTGGTTTTCGGTCTATAGATTTAAACCGAAACTCAAGTAAATGACTAAAAAGCTAAAGAAAAACCGATGAAAGGTCTTTTGCTAATTTACAGAGAATAAAAGGATGTGATCTGTAAATATAGAAGTAGAGGAGTAATTCTTCGTAGTTCCAGAGTGAAGTAACGAGAGTGTTTTATAGTGGAAAGGAAGGGTGGCAAAAGAAATGAGTAGATGGTAGGTAAGTGTTGCATATGGAGTGAGTTGAGTGAAGTGTAAGTTGAGGCTAAGGTTGCACACGAACTTTAGGCTGTTCCAACTCCCATGGATCCAAATTTTCTAATACGGATATTTGTTAATATATATAGAGGTGGTAAAATTATAGGCTTAAAACCCACAAAGGTAATTTATAAATGGAATTATTAAAATAGTAATATAAGTTTTTAAACAGACCATTTTAAAATAATAAGCATATTAAAACACGTTGACGACTTTCATCTGTTTAACCCATTTGATTCATTGAACATATCGAGCTTTTTGGTTCACCGCACCAAGACGAGTAGAAATAGGCATGGGAAATGTTTGATCTACTGAATTCATATGTCCAACTTTAAGTCATGCAATACACCGGTCGACACCCCCTCTAAGTTTAGAGCCATCGGTCCACGTATCACAAATCCTTCATTATATATATATCATACACTACAAGATAAGTGACTTTTAGTGATTGAAGAAAACTGTCAGAAAAAATAGAAATTCAGTCACAAAAGATCGTTGAGGTCTGCTCTCACTTAAGAAAAATAAGTCACTAATAGAGCCATCACTAAAAGCCATTAATCACTTTAAATTTCAGTCAGAAAAGGTTTAAAACATTAGTGACATATTATCTTCAGTCAGTAAAAGTGGTTTTTTTTTGTTTTTTTTTTATTCCCTACATTTTCAATTATTACATTAAAACAACTTTAGAATACATAATAATTAATAGGTAATTTTATTAATATAATATTTCAAAGTCACGATGATACAAAATTAATTCATGCCAACTAAATAAAAAGATACAAAAAATAATCTTATTGCAACTACGGGTCAAATTGGCCGGCAGTGGCGCAAATTGTACTGAGTAGCTGCTCTCCCGTTGCAATTTCAACAAGTAACCTACTCGTACATCCATGTTTCTTTCTACCTTAGAAGCAACCTACAAACAACAAACACTAAACAAGGAAACACAATTTGTAGAACGATAATAAAAAGTAAGAATGTGTGTTGAATATATGTAGGTTTTGGCCCAAACTGAATGTAGCAAAATAAGCTACTCACGCAACCGTTCAAAACGAGTACCCTTAATATATTATTATTTTTGACCCATTCAATATAGTTTATTACGGGGAACATTAATTATATAAATGATTATGTTTTATCTCAATGGATCATATAAATAAAACAGAGAACAAATGAACTTAGTAAAAAAATACAAGCTATCCAAACTCTAACTATTGCACCATATGCACGATTCACACTTTTAGGGTAACCATAAAGAAAAATAGTCACTGGGTACGATTTCTATTACCTTAATCGTTTAGGGTAACCGAAAAAGAAAATTCAGCTGCTTGAATTGCACAAGACCTGTTAAAGTATATCGAGCAATAATTATCATAATAATTAAAATGGGCAAATAAAAAGAACTAGAAAAACATATCAGAACGAGTAAATGCATGATTAGGGGTGGGGTGGGGGGGAGGGTGGGTGGATAACGGGTCAATAGTTCAGGGTGGTATTTTGTTAGCCAGGATGGATCAACATATAACCACAACCTTCTTATTACCACAAATTCATACTCTAAATGCTAATTATAATCTCAAGTACACTTTGTAACACAAATTCTCACATAAGACATACCTTTTAAACTGGTTGCAAATCAGGGTGAATGTGATCCCACGATGTAAACAGGAAGCCGTCTTGACACCTCACCTTTTCAGTAAAAGCAGGGGAGAAGGCTCGTTACCTTCCCTTTCTATAAGACAAAATTCAGTAACTAACAAACCAAATAAAAGATAACTAATCATTTTTTGCATCACCAAGAACAAAATAAGATTAATCATACGGAGAAATAGAAATAATATGCTTGCCAAACTATCGATATATAATGATAACCAACAACCACAAGTTGTGTTAAAAGAAGTCCATCTGCAACAATAAACATGAAAATAAAAAGTTATCATAAGATAAGCAACACACGTACTTATGTCATTTACCACCATCTCGTTTCAACATTAGGACAGGTACAAAATCTTACCATTTAATAATTAACTCTTTAACTCGGGTCTCTAAACTAGTTAAATCTTGCTATTCATATATAAAGAGTTCACTTTAGTGATATGAAGAGAAATATTTATTCCTATTAACCAATCTAGGAGGTTCACCTATATATCAATATAAATTGGATAATGAGATTGCAAATGCATTTTATATACCTAATAATAATCAAGATTTTTTCATGATTAGTTTGAAGTGACTAGTGAGAGAGTGACAGAGCGTACTCTATATGTGTTGAATATGTTGTGGCATGCTCATGCTTAGCTGCTAGAGCCTTCTAAGAAAAGTTCCTGCAATATTTAATTAAATACCATACACAGATTCAAAGCGACTGAAAGAACTTATGAAAACACGATAAACATGACATACCAGAACGTGATCTTTACTTCCATGAAGATATCAGTTTTTCATTTGAACAATGATTATAAGCACTGCATTAATCATTAACAACCTAAAATAAATTTAGAATTATAGAAACGACAGTCCTACTACTAGATTCATTTGTAATACTTTCCATTTTATCATAATTTTCAGTTTGATTTGGCCTAGTAGATTCAGTAATTTCATATCATTTAACAAAACTTCCTTCGAATCAAAATTATTTGTCATAGCAATCTGACCTAATAATCATTAAAATGAATGAGATTGATAGCATATCACAAATCAATCTGATCGAATCATACCTTTAAATCAAAATTAAACATCAAACAACCTGACCTAATAATCATTAAAATGATATCACAAATCAATTTCATCGAACGATACCTTGATTTCGTAGCAGAGATGAGCGGGAGAATTGTAATCAAAATCGACCATGGTAGCTGATGAAAATGGTAGCAACAAATCTGGAGAAGGTGGAGATGATGCAGCGGTGTGGTGATGATGCCGGAGAAGGTGCGTCGGTGTGATGATGATGCCGGACAAGGAGCGGCGATGTGATGATGATGTCGGTGAAGGTGCGGCGGTGTGGTGATGATGCCGACAAAGGCGCGACGGTGTAGTGATGGTGCCGGAGACGGTGCGAAGGTGTGGTGATTGTGCAGGCGGCGATGTGATGATGATGCCGGCGACGGAGCGGATATCGGAGAGGGTTTAGAAAGAGTTAGTTTCATATCCAAAAGAGTTCAACGAGAGTGAGGGTTTGCCCCTTTTTTCAGTCAATTACTTTTTTCAATCAATTTATTATTAATTACTTTGTTAAACAGTTTGATAAATACTTTTATTGACTGATTTCATTTTAGTGAGGAATAGTTTAAGTCACTAATTGGCATTTAGTTTGTAGTGATAGTCTGATTGGGGGATTTATAGTACCACATCTTACATACCAGTAACTTCATATGTGGTCAACAATGACTATTTGTATATGCATGATGCTCGAGAGCTTACTTCAACGTTATCAAACACATCCTTCGTTATAATGGTCTTTTGAGAAACTTAATATCATTACGTACTTACACTTATATGCTTCCTCGTTTACATATCTTACCGAATTAGTAAGATGTCGACTAGGTTTAATACCCGGATCTTCGTGGTATAGGTATACAACTAGAGTCATATTGTCAAACAATACATGGCAGCGGAATTTAGGATCACATAGTAAATAATAAATCGGATAAAGAATTTACCTTGAATTAGAAGCAAGCGAAAATCGTAGATCTAAGTGTAAGATCTAATCTACGGTTACGTACGCGACACCTTCTTTTAGCGACACACTAGTATGCTAGTACACGTTTAATTGCTTTGTACAACAATTGTCTTAGCAGCAACTCTTATTACAAAAACCAAATAAAACAAAAACCCTTTTAAAAAAAATAACCGATCGTCCTAAACCTTTATCTTCTATTTATAGGTTTTCAAATCTAAGAGTTTGAGTTATATTATAATAAGGAAACCTCCTTATTTACATAATAAACCCTCTATTTAATAAATATTTACAGTTAACCATTAAGTAATATTTAATAAATAAATTAAACTTGTAGTCGTGTCTAAATGTCGATGTGTGCGCTCCCGTAGGCTCACACATTTACGGACACACATTTGTTAAAACTATTCAAATACCAACAGCTCCCACTTTTGAATAATTTTCAAACAAACGTGATAACATTGATTAATGTCTAGCAACATATCAATGCTCCCATAAATGTACGAGTAAGTTTCTCCAAAACTCACTTGTGAGTCTAAATTCGGTTCATATCCTTTTGTTATATATACTTAGTTAAAATCTTTTGATGGATCAAAATCATTCAATTTTAACTACTGTTTCTCATTTCGCGAATCACTTAAGATTACCTAATACAATCGAGACAGTTCTGGACTTATTTGGGTCTGGCCAGAAAAACATCTTAAGTATTCATGAGTGGCTCAGTTAGTATCTAGCTTCAGTTTTCACTGAAGGAACAAATCCTATATTGACTACAATTGGTAGTCATCGTATTACGTGTGACAACCGTCAAAAATTCAGGTAATTGTTCAGTTACTATATCGGTTCAAATCACTAGTTACTCTTTCATCGTGTTCACTTTGTCCTAGTTCGTAATTGTTGAGTCTGTACTTTGTCGGAACTAGTGTCGGAATAACTTCCGGAATCAATTATATAAGTCCTAATACCAAGAAAACACCTATTGAACTTTCCTAAGTTCATAACAAATCATACTTAAGAACTTTCAATTAACAAAAAGGTCCAACGAAGCAATAACGTAAAAACGAAAAATCAGAAAAAGACTGAATTTGGGCCCGGTGCGCAACACCTATTGTTTTGGTGCGCAACACCTCCCGCTAGAATTCAAAATATTTACATATTTAGTCCTTGTCTCGTTTTTGTAAACCACCACCCAATCACACACGAGTTAGACCACCCATTTACTGCCATTGCAGTATCCCAAGACCTCTTTACTACACTCCATCTATTTCTTTTTCTTTTTCATTTTACATAATACAAAAACACACACACAAAACACCTACACACCATTTTCTCTCTATTTTCCCTCAAGAACACCACACAAACCAGAGGTTTACAGCCACAAATCCACCATAAATCCACCATCAAAAACGTTTAAACATCAAAGCAATCAAGGAGGAGCAAAGTATTTTTGGTTTCAAGCTCTTTCTACCGATTTTGGAGCTCTAAATCCGTTCAAAACATCATCCACTCATTTTCATCCGGTAGAAATCTTTCTCCTACCTTTATTTACTGTTTCTACTAATTGCATGTAATATCTAAACAATAAAAATGAGTTTTTATGAAGATTTATAACTCTTTTTATACAAAAACGATTTTTAACTAAATAATACTTAGATCTATATCTTTGTGGTTAAAAGTTGTTTAGAAACTGTAAAAACATCATATTATAAAGTATCTACTGGTTGCATGTCGAAATCTATGGGTAACAAAACGTTTTTGGCAAAGAAATCACAAAACGGGGAAGAACAGCAAGGAGGTGCGCAGCACCCCCTGACAGGTGTTGCGCACCGGGCTGCTGTCTTCCCGAAAAATCGTCGTTTTAGTTGTTGGAAACTTGTACACACATTCTGGACTTTTGTTAATAATATTATTGGACTGAGATGAGTAAAACTAATAATAATGGTGACTTTTATTGGACTCTTTGGACTAAATGGACTCGTTTATTAGGTTATTATGTGTATATGCATGTTTTGTGAGCGGAAATGGTTGTAGGTTTTGGACATGAAATTTGGGCGCGGAAGCGCTGCCCAAATTTCGTTAGAAAACCTAAACCATTTCAGTAACCTAAACATGTCTATCATAATAATAACTTTAACTTTGAACTTTTCGGACAAAAATTAACGTTAACCGCTTCGGACCAATTTTTGGAACAATATTAAACATAACACTCAATTATAAATAAAAGTTACCTAATCTCTTATATAAAGTAACCTAATGAGATAATAACTTTTGGATAATCTTGGTATCCTTAGGTATTCCGTGATTCCCGGCTCCTTTTCGACCGATTCCGAGTTCACTTTCTCCGCAAACCGTGAGTTACAACCCCACTTTGTTTTACTTTTGTACTTTTAAACATTATTTGGGGGAAACATAAGATACATGCTTTGTAACTTCTAACACTATTTGCGAAACTTGAAACACTTTGGAAACTTTGAAACTTTGGAAACTTGTACGAAACTTGAAACACTTTGGAAACTTTGAAACTTTGGAAACTTGTACGAAACTTGAAACACTTTGGAAACTTTGAAACTTTGGAAACTTGTACGAAACTTGAAACACTTTGGAAACTTTGAAACTTTGGAAACTTGTACGAAACTTGAAACTCTATTGAAACTTTTATGAAACGTTCGAAACTTTTGGAAACTTGGAAACTTGTGTACTACTATGCGTATATGTGTTGATGCCTTAGCAGGATAACTAAATTTAGGATACTTGTTAGCGACCAATCCTTGATGGATATATAAGCCCGTAAGAAACTTTGGAAACTTTGTTCAATTGCCCGTTTTGGTATTGGAAACTTTATACACTATTATCATTAGGCGTTAGTCATATGGGTATCGATACTTAGGAGGGGTCACTCCTTACTCAGGGTTAGCGTCCCAAGTACATATTGCTGAGTTCAAACGTTCAATCAATTAAACATTTTTGGGCTAGTTCAGGACCACACAATCGGTTTAGTGTATACTTACTACTTATATTATGTCAAGCGATTGATACGAGTTACTATTTAGTTAAACACATACTCCCTACGCATACACCTTTTTAGCGTCTGGATTCCGCTACAACTTTACTTATACGAATTTTATTTATTTAACTTACTTGTGTACGTTCAAACCTTTTACAATTTACATATATGTTCAAACGTTGTTCCGTTCTTTTTACTTATGACGTCATCATATATTTTGCAACTTTCTATTTTTGGAAACTTTTCTCGAAACTCTAAACTGTAACTCACTCACTACTTTATGTAGTTGACACTTTATCTTATGTTTCAGGAAATTAATGTAAGTGTCCGGAATGCATGGCAAGGAAGGGTCATATGGTTACGTGAGGCGTTCATTGGGAAAAGACCTTTCTATTTTGGGAATTTTATTTTGGAAACATTGTATTTGTACTTTAAGTTAAATCATGAACTACTTGGTTGTTTTTGAATGTTGAAACTTGAACAATTTTATTTTAATCGAAATGACTTGAATCGTTTATATTTGCTTATGACCGTGTAATGATATTCCAGCTCTCACATTCCGTGTTTCCGCTTTAGCGGGGTGTGACAGACTTGGTATCAGAGCACATGTTATAGTGAAAACGGTTTTAGAAATTTCCAAAAAGAAACCAAACTATAACCAAGGCTTTTCGGAAAATCATTATGGGTTCAAAACTTTAGAGAATTAATTTTGCGATTTCATGATTGTTTTTAACTACGCATGGCCTGATCACCCCTGCCTAGTTCAAAATGACTTATGCAAGGACGAAACGTAATTACTAAAGATAAACGGTTTTGAGTCAAAAATTCTCGGTCTTACTATTCCCAACCTCACGTGATCGACCCTTACCTGCATTCCTTACTTATTCTCCTTTAGAATTATCTTGTTCATGTACTTACGAAACTCTTTACGTCGAAGATCTGTCATGTCTCAATCGTCACGTTCGCGATCCCTCTCACAAGCCGTCTCCCCACTGCACGAACCCTCTGAGGGCCATACGGCCTCCGAGAGTCAGCGTCATCAGACGACTGACCCGACGGAGGATACGTCTATGACTATTAGCAGCAGTAACGGGTCTAGCCCGAGGACCGTTTTACCTCCTCCTCGATCGGCACCCGTTGCAGCACCACCTCAGCCCCAAGGGACCCGCGCCGGGATGGCTACGCGCCAGCAACCGGACCCGTTCCGACCCGCACCCCCTCAGTCCTTCGTGGACCCATACGATCCCGCCATGCGCACTCCAGTCATGGAACGCTACGCGTGGGAACGTCAGTTCCTCGAGGAGAGGCGACGTGCCCAGGAGGACAGAGCCTCCCGACCTATGATGCCACCTACTCTCCAGCCTCCTCCACCGGCCGCATTTCTTCACCTGCACCGCGAGGTTCGGGCCCTCGCCGAGGAAGCCAACAGCAGGGCCTCCACCTCTTCGAAATCTCCGACGCCGCGCACAAACTGGCAGAACAGTCGATACGAACCATCGCATCGGCTCGGGCCACTGCACGGACCGTGCAGCGCCTTGTCAGCACGTGCTTCGTCCTGGGGGAATTGGTAGTGGCTATGGTCGCCAAGGTGTTTCTGTAGAAACGCCATTAGTTCATTTCCAGTATTATTGTACTGTAGGCCGAGTTGTAATTTTCAGATGTACACAGCTTCGCACCATTTTCTTCATTTCCTTATGTATTGTACCGTACTTCTTCTATTTGAACCTTGTACTCAACTTTTTATTAATGAATGAAGTTCCATTTATTATTATCTATTATTACCTTGTCTTGTGAATCTTGTGTTGTGTTGAATCATTTTCTTACGTGTGAATCCGTATCGTGTGAATCTCTTGAAACCTTGTCGTGCGTGTACTATCTGTTCTATTACCTTACTCTTGCGTGATTGTTAACTTGTTCATTGAACTATGTTCTTATCATACTCTAATCGTGCGTTTCTAAACTGAATCTGTTGTCTGTTGTAGAATTATGGCACCCCGTACCAACGCCACAATCATTGCTGAGCAAGTGGCCGAACAGTTGCAAGCATCGATGCCCAACATGATCGCCCATATCACGGCGGGAATCAATGCTAACGTAAACAACCACCACCAGCAACAGCAGCAACAGCAGCAACATCAACAACAGCAGCAGCAGCAGCAGCAACAGAACCACCAGAACCAACAACAACCCCCGAACCCACCAGCCTGCACCTACAAAAGCTTCATGGAATGCAAGCCTAAGGAGTTCCATGGCACAACCGGTGCCGTAGGCCTGGTATCCTGGTTCGAGAGCATCGAGTCGGTGCTGCACATCAGTGGATGTTCCGAAGCCATGAAAGTGCAGTACGCCTCCTGCGTCTTGCACGGTAAGGAACTGACTTGGTGGAACAATTTGGTCCGGGACGTGAGACCGCCAATGCTCTCACCTGGGAACAATTCAAAACCCTCCTGATTGAGGAGTACTGCCCCAAAGGGGAAATCAAGAAGCTCGAGGCCGAGCTCTGGGATCATCAAATGGTCGGAAACGACATCGAAGGGTATACTGCCCGATTCCACGAGTTGGCTCGACTGGTCCCAAGGTTAGTAACTCCCGAGGAAAGCAAGATCGACCTGTACATTTCTGGTCTTGTTCCTGAAATCAGGGGAATGGTTCTCACTAAGGAACCCCAGACCCTTCGGAGTGCAATCATCCTAGCTCACCGCCTCACGAGCGACCTACTCACCACTCCTGCCTCATCCAAGAAGGAGTCGGGTGAGAAAAGGAAGTCCGATCAGACTCCGAGGCGAAGTGACCGGAACAAGAAGAAGAAGACCACCCGCAATCTTGCCATAGCACCGCCACCGCCACCTCCACCAGCTGGGAACCGATACACGGGGACGAACCCCAAGTGCAATTTCCACCACCACGGTAACTGTCCCGTGTGTATGAGGTGCCAGAAGGAAGGGCACTTTGCTAGGTACTGCACGGAAAAGTTGGCAGCTCCAGGTCCAAAGCCGGTGTGCTACGAGTGCGGAAGTGACCAGCACCTCCAAAATGCTTGCCCCAGACTCCGAAACGCCCAACCTAACCGAGGCGGGCAAGGCCGAGGAGGTGCATTCGCACTCACAGCCGAAGAGGCTCGACAGGACCCAAACGCGGTGAACGGTACGTTCCCTGTTAATAATCATTATGCATCCGTTTTGTTCGATTCTGGTGCCGAAAGAAGCTTTGTGTCCTTAGAATTTAGACCCCTCATTAACTTAGGATCTAAGATTCTTAAGGATAGCTTCACCATAGAGTACGCTAACGGTCAGGAGTTCGAAGCTAAGGATATAATCATAGGATGTTCCATATGCCTGTCCGATAAAACCTTCCCTATTGATTTAATCCCTATCGAGCTGAAAAGCTTTGATGTCATCGTCGGAATGGATTGGCTCTCTCGTTTCCGAGCCGAGATCGTCTGTTTTGACAAACTCATCCGCATTCCTCTTTCCGACACTGAAACCTTAATTGTTCAAGGAGACAAACCCGGACGATCACTCCGCCTCGTGTCGTCCATCAAAATGCGTAAGTACCTCGAGAAGGACTGTGACGCATTTCTTGCTCACGTTGTTGAACGTAAACCCAAGGAGATCCGTATTCAAGATATCCCAGTAGTCAAGGATCACCCTGAAGTCTTTCCCGAAGATTTTCCCGGGCTACCTCCGCATCGACAAGTGGAAGGTGCAGCACCGGTCGCTAGGACACCGTACCGTCTAGCGCCGCCGGAGATGCAAGAGCTTTCTAAATAGCTTCAGGAACTCTTGGATCATGGTCTTATTCGTCCTAGCTCGTCACCCCGGGGAGCCCCTATACTCTTCGTTAAAAAGAAAGACGGATCCTTTCGTATGTGCATCGACTACCGCGAACTGAACAAGCTGACCGTCAAGAACCGATACCCACTCCCGAGGATCGATGACCTTTTCGACCAGTTGCAGGGTGCAACTCCTTTCTCGAAAATCGACCTCCGTTCGGGTTATCATCAGGTTCGTGTCAGTGAGACCGACATTCCAAAGACCGCTTTTCGTACTCGTTACGGTCATTACGAATTCCTAGTCATGCCTTTCAGTCTAACCAACGCACCAGCGGTGTTCATGGACTTGATGAACCGAGTGTGTAGACCCTACCTGGACAAATTCGTGATCGTGTTCATTGATGACATTCTTATCTACTCGAGAAACAAGGAGGATCACGCGAAACACTTGAAACTCATCTTAGAACTCCTCCGAGAACAGAAACTGTACGCCAAATTCTCTAAGTGTGAATTCTGGCTCCGGGAAGTACATTTCCTTGGTCATGTGGTCAACCAAGATGGGATCCATGTGGATCCGGCTAAGATAGAAGCGATCGAGAAATGGCAAGCCCCGACGACTCCTACAGAAATTCGTCAATTCCTAGGGTTGGTCGGCTACTATCGAAGGTTCATTGAGAATTTCTCTAAGATCGCTAAGCCACTCACCGAGCTCACTCAGAAGGATAAGGATTTTGTTTGGGGTACGAAGCAAGAGGAATCCTTCCAGAAACTCAAGCACCAACTTTGTCACGCACCGATTTTGTTTTTACCGG
Source organism: Senecio squalidus (assembly GCA_910822075.1). Classification (NCBI taxonomy): domain Eukaryota; kingdom Viridiplantae; phylum Streptophyta; class Magnoliopsida; order Asterales; family Asteraceae; genus Senecio; species Senecio squalidus. The sequence continues at coordinate 30,739,365 of CAJVGC010000582.1, forward strand.
AGGGTACGGATAACTTCGTTGTATTCTGCGATGCATCCCATCAAGGACTTGGGTGCGTTCTTATGCAGAAAGACAAAGTCATCGCTTACGCTTCAAGACAACTCAAGGTTCACGAACAGAACTACACTACCCACGACCTAGAGCTGGGAGCAGTCGTCTTTGCACTAAAGATCTGGAGACATTACTTGTATGGGACTAGGTGCACGGTTTTCACGGATCACAAGAGTCTCCAACACATTCTAGACCAGAAGATGCTCAACATGAGACAGAGGAGATGGATCGAACTGCTGAGTGACTACGATTGCAAGATCAAGTACCACCCGGGTAAAGCAAACGTAGTAGCAGACGCCCTTAGTCGGAAGTAAAGGGTGAAACCATCTCGAGTTAGAGCATTGGGTATCCAGATTCAGACTAACCTTCAAACGCAAATCGACGAGGTTCAGCGAGAAGCGTTGAAGCCCGAGAACCTAAAGGGAGAGACCTTGCACAATCATGAGAAGGAGTTCAACGCAAGTCCGATGGAATTCATTACTTCAAGGGCCGAGCATGGATTCCGAAGTCCGAGGATCTTCGCAAGTTAATTCTGGATGAGGGCCACCGTTCCCGATACTCCATCCACCCAGGATCCGACAAGTTGTACAAGGATCTTAGAGAGTATTACTGGTGGCCGGGCATGAAGAAAGATATCGCCTTGTACGTAGCCAAGTGTCTCACTTGCTCCAAGGTCAAGGCGGAATATCAGAAACCTTCAGGACTTCTGCAACAACCGGAGATTCCTATGTGGAAGTTGGAGCAAATCTCCATGGATTTCATTACCAAGTTACCCCGGACGGCAAAGGGTAACGACACAATTTGGGTAACTGTGGACCGTTTGGCTAAGTCTGCTCATTTCTTGCCGGTACGAGAAACCCACTCAATGGAGAAGTTCGCGCAGATCTACATCAACGAGATCATCTCTCGCCACGGGACACCTCTCTCCATCATTTCTGACAGGGATAGTCGGTTCACGTCTCGCTTTTGGAACGCGCTTCAGAAATCTCTCGGGACGCGACTAGATCTTAGCACAACTTATCACCCTCAGACCGATGGTCAAAGCGAAAGGACGATCCAAACGCTTGAGGATATGCTTAGAGCATGCGTAGTTGACTTTGGAGAAAATTGGGATACTCATCTTCCATTGGTCGAGTTTTCATACAACAACAACTACCATGCTAGCATTAAGTGTGCTCCGTTCGAGGCTTTATATGGACGCAAGTGCCGATCGCCGCTCTGTTGGCTAGAAGCCGGTGATCGACAGCTCACAAGGCTCGACATTGTTCAAGAAACCATCGACAAGATCACCACCATCAGGGAGCGACTGAAGACGTCCCGTACTCGGCAGAAGAGCTACGCCGATAACCGAAGAAAACCCCTAGGGTTCCAGGTCGACGATCGTGTGTTTCTTAAAGTATCGCCATGGAAAGGGGTAGTTCGCTTCGGGAAACGCGGTAAGCTAAGCCCAAGGTACACCGGACCGTTTGAAGTCATCGAGCGTATTGGTCCAGTAGCTTATCGACTCCAACTCCCGCCTGTTCTTTCCAATGTTCATAACGTGTTCCATGTCTCGCACTTGAAAAAGTGCCTATCCGATGAGACCATCGTCATCCCGCTCGACGAGGTCAAGATCGACAACAAACTCAATTTCATCGAGGAACCGCTTGAAGTTGTAGACCGAGAGGTTAAGCAACTCAGACAAAGCCGTGTTCCTATTGTCAAAGTTCGTTGGAACTCCCGACGTGGTCACGAATTCACATGGGAACGTGAAGACCAGATACGTCAAAAGTATCCTCATTTGTTCAAAGATACTTCTACCTGATGTGACGAGTCAAATTTCGGGACGAAATTTCTTTCAACCCGGGGATGATGTGACAACCGTCAAAAATTCAGGTAATTGTTCAGTTACTATATCGGTTCAAATCACTAGTTACTCTTTCATCGTGTTCACTTTTTCCTAGTTCGTAATTGTTGAGTCTGTACTTTGTCGGAACTAGTGTCGGAATAACTTCCGGAATCAATTATATAAGTCCTAATACCAAGAAAACACCTATTGAACTTTCCTAAGTTCATAACAAATCATACTTAAGAACTTTCAATTAACAAAAAGGTCCAACGAAGCAATAACGTAAAAACGAAAAATCAGAAAAAGGCTGAATTTGGGCCCGGTGCGCAACACCTATTGTTTTGGTGCGCAACACCTCCCGCCAGAATTCAAAATATTTACATATTTAGTCCTTGTCTCGTTTTTGTGAACCACCACCCAATCACACACGAGTTAGACCACCCATTTACTGCCATTGTAGTATCCCAAGACCTCTTTACTACACTCCATCTATTTCTTTTTCTTTTTCATTTTACATAATACAAAAACACACACACAAAACACCTACACACAATTTTCTCTCTATTTTCCCTCAAGAACACCACACAAACCAGAGGTATACAGCCACAAATCCACTATAAATCCACCATCAAAAACGTTTAAACATCAAAGCAATCAAGGAGGAGCAAAGTATTTTTGGTTTCAAGCTCTTTCTACCGATTTTGGAGCTCTAAATCCGTTCAAAACATCATCCACTCATTTTCATCCGGTAGAAATCTTTCTCCTACCTTTATTTATTGTTTATACTAATTGCATGTAAGATCTAAACAATAAAAATGAGTTTTTATGAAGATTTATAACTCTTTTTATACAAAAACGATTTTAACTAAATAATACTTAGATCTATATCTTTGTGGTTAAAAGTTGTTTAGAAACTGTAAAAACATCATATTATAAAGTATCTACTGGTTGCATGTCGAAATCTATGGGTAACAAAACGTTTTTGGCAAAGAAATCACAAAACGGGGAAGAACAGCAAGGAGGTGCGCAGCACCCCCTGACAGGTGTTGGCACCGGGCTGCTGTCTTCCCGAAAAATCGTCGTTTTAGTTGTTGGAAACTTGTACACACATTCTGGACTTTTGTTAATAATATTATTGGACTGAGATGAGTAAAACTAATAATAATGGTGACTTGTATTTGACTCTTTGGACTAAATGGACTCGTTTATTAGGTTATTATGTGTATATGCATGTTTTGTGAGCGGAAATGGTTGTAGGTTTTGGACATGAAATTTGGGCGCGAAAGCGCTGCCCAAATGTCGTTAGAAAACCTAAACCATTTCAGTAACCTAAACATGCCTATCATAATAATAACTTTAACTTTGAACTTTTTGGACAAAAATTAACGTTAACCACTTCGGACCAATTTTTGGAACAATATTAAACTTAACACTCAATTATAAATAAAAGTTACCTAATCTCTTATATAAAGTAACCTAATGAGATAATAACTTTTGGATAATCTTGGTATCCTTAGGCATTCCGTGATTCCCGGCTCCTTTTCGACCGATTCCGAGTTCACTTTCTCCGCAAACCGTGAGTTACAACCCCACTTTGTTTTACTTTTGTACTTTTAAACATTATTTGGGGGAAACATAAGATACATGCTTTGTAACTTCTAACACTATTTGCGAAACTTGAAACACTTTGGAAACTTTGAAACTTTGGAAACTTGTACGAAACTTGAAACACTTTGGAAACTTTGGAAACTTGTACGAAACTTGAAACACTTTGGAAACTTTGAAACTTTGGAAACTTGTACGAAACTTGAAACACTTTGGAAACTTTGAAACTTTGGAAACTTGTACGAAACTTGAAACACTTTGGAAACTTTGAAACTTTGGAAACTTGTACGAAACTTGAAACTCTATTGAAACTTTTATGAAACGTTCGAAACTTTGGAAACTTGGAAACTTGTGTACTACTATGCGTATATGTGTTGATGCCTTAGCATGATAACTAAATTTAGGATACTTGTTAGCGACCAATCCTTGATGGATATATAAGCCCGTAAGAAACTTTGGAAACTTTGTTCAATTGCCCGTTTTGGTATTGGAAACTTTATACACTATTAGCATTAGCCGTTAGTCATATGGGTATCGATACTTAGGAGGGGTCACTCCTTACTCAGGGTTAGCGTCCCAAGTACATATTGCTGAGTTCAAACGTTCAATCAATTAAACATTTTTGGGCTAGTTCAGGACCACACAATCGGTTTAGTGTATACTTACTACTTATATTATGCCAAGCGATTGATACGAGTTACTATTTAGTTAAACACATACTCCCTACGCGTACACCTTTTTAGCGCCTGGATTCCGCTACAACTTTACTTATACGAGTTTTATTTATTTAAATTACTTGTGTAAGTTCAAACCTTTTACTATTTACATATATGTTCAAACGTTGTTCCGTTCTTTTTACTTATGACGTCATCATATATTTTGCAACTTTCTATTTTCGGGAAACTTTTCTCGAAACTCTAAACTGTAACTCACTCACTACTTTATGTAGTTGACACTTTATCTTATGTTTCAGGAAATTAATGTAAGTGTCCGGAATGCATGGCAAGGAAGGGTCATTATGGTTACGTGCGGCGTTCATTGGGAAAAGACCTTTCTATTTTGGGAATTTTATTTTGGAAACATTGTATTTGTACTTTAAGTTAAATCATGAACTACTTGGTTGTTTTTGAATGTTGAAACTTGAACAATTTTATTTTAATCGAAATGACTTGAATCGTTTATATTTGCTTATGACCGTGTAATGATATTCCAGCTCTCACATTCCGTGTTTCCGCTTTAGCGGGGTGTGACATTACGCAACATTACCAAAAATAGCCTTTATAACACCCTTATTCAGGAGTGCGTTTGACTAGAATCAAATAATGCACTACGTACATGATTCCCAACTTGTATCTCAAGTCAAAGGACATTAAACCTTATGAATTATACTTAATGACAAGGATCCATAAGTACTAATTCATGTGGGATAATCCAGTGTTCATCTCCGTGGACACCATCCGGGTTAGTGAGTCAAGCTGACTACTCAGATATTGTCTTAATTCAATTATGCTCCCACATAATCAAACGACAACGGATATTTAGAAAAATATTTAAATATAAATATAAATATAAATCAAGGATTAAAACATGCAAAATTGGACAACAATTAAATATGAATTAAAATCACATATCCTCAATATTATTTAATCATAATAAAATTGTTTATACATCCATATATCCAAATACTTAATAAATTCACAGATTACATGGAACAACTAGACAAACGAAGTCTTATGCCCTCAGCCAAGTGAGTCTGTTTCATCTTTGCCAAAGCCTTTGTAAAAGGATCTGCCAAGTTGTTATCTGTGTGAACTTTGAGTAGCTTGATTTCATTAGCATTTATGCGCTCACGAATATAATGAAATTTCCTTTGAAAGTGTTTGGCTCCCTTTTGAACACCTGGTTCATTAGCTATGATTATTACACCCGTGTTGTCGCAATACATATCCATGGGTAACTTGGCGGTAGGAACTACACCAAGTCCAGAAATAAATTTCCGGATCCAAACAGCTTCCATCGCAGCTTCAGCAGCTGCTATGTACTCAGACTCTGTTGCAGACATTGCAATGGTGGACTGCTTTTTGCTTTTCCAGACTACAGCTCCTCCATTCATTATGAAAACATAACCTGTTTGAGATTTGATGGTCATCATGGTCTGTCTGAAATTCGGCATCACAGTAACCAGTAACTTTAAGTTCTGCCTCGGGATTTCCACCATACACCAGAACCATATCTTTAGTAGCCCGTAGATACTTCAGAATGTTCTTTACAGCAATCCAGTGTTTTTCACCTGGATTCTGTTGAAACCTACTTACGATATTCTGCGCAAAAGCTATATCAGGTCTTGTACATCTTGTTGCATACATAATGGATCCTACTGCCGAAGCATAGGGAATCCTTTGCATACGTTCCACCTCTTGAGGTGTAGATGCACCATCCTGAATACTGAGTTTAAGTCCATCTTGAATTGGGATAGATCCACGCTTGGAGTTTTCCATACTAAACCGTTTTAGTATTTTGACAATGTAAGCCTTTTGACTTAACTCTATCATCCGCTTAGATCTATCTCTCGAGATCTTGATTCCTAGAATATATGCTGCATCACCCAAGTCTTTCATGGCGAAACACTTTCCAAGATAAGATTTTACATCTTCAAGCATTGGAATGTAGTTTCCTATAAGTAATATGTCATCGACATATAAGACAAGGAATACAACATTACTCCCACTGGTCTTTAGATATACACATGGCTCATCTAGATTCTGAACAAAACCAAATTTATTGATTTCTTCATCGAATCTTTTATTCCAACTCCTTGATGCTTGCTTAAGTCCATAAATGGACTTCTGTAGCTTGCATACTTTGTTGGATGTAATGGATCAATAGAACCTTCTGGTTGGTTCATATAGACCTCTTCGTCTAGATAACCATTCAAGAAGGCTGTCTTGACATCCATTTTCCATATCTCGTAGTCATAGAATGCAGCTATGGCTAAGAGAATTCTAATAGCTCTTATGTCTGCCACTGGGGAAAAAGTCTCATCATAATCTATACCATAGACTTGAGTGAATCCTTTTGCCACGAGACGAGCTTTATAGACGTGTATATTCCCATCCACGTCAGTCTTTATCTTATAGATCCATTTATAATCGACAGTCTTGGCATTTGGAGGTTTATCTACCAAATCCCAAACTTCGTTGTCATACATGGATTGGATCTCCAAATTCGCAGCTTGAAGCCATTTTTCAGCGTCTCGACCTGATAATGCAACTTTCAAGTTTCGAGGTTCATTAAGATCCCCTGATACGTCACCATCCTCTAGATTAACGTTTAAGTTCAACCTAGGAGGTGCACGTATCGTCCTTTCGGACCTACGAATTGGAGCATCAACAATTTGTTGTTGAGACCGAACTTGTGGCTCAATCACAACTTGAGTCGGACTAGATTGAGGCATATCCTGAGGCTCAACGCTATCCCCCCCGAATTGTTGATCACCAGTGTTAGTAGAAAGTGACGTATCTTCCTCTTGAACCTCGTCAAGGTCTATAACCCTCCCACTGTTTCCTTGACCAATAAGCTTTGTTTCGAAAAACTCAGCATATCGAGCCACTTTCACAGTGTTCTTAGAAGGATGATAGAAGTATTAACCCATCGTTTCCTTTGGGTATCCTACAAAGATACACTTAACAGATCTTAGTTCGAGTTTGTCAGGCGAATCGCGCTTAACAAAAGCCTCACATCCCCAGACCTTTAAGTAAGACAAATTTGGCGCTTTGCCAAACCATAATTCATATGGTGTCTTATCGACTTTCTTGGTTGGAACCATATTGAGAATGCGTGCTGCAGACTCTAAGGCATAATCCTAAAAAGACAATGGCAAGGTTGTAAGATTCATCATCGATCGAACCATATCCAACAATGTTCGATTTGTCCTTTCCGATACACCATTGTGTTGTGGCGTATAGGGAGGAGTAAGCTGCTGGACAATTCCACAAGCTTGTAGATGATTCTTAAACTCATGACTGAGATATTCACCACCACGATCCGATCGGAGGACCTTGATGGTTTTGCCGAGTTGATTTTCTACTTCGTTTTGAAATACCTTGAAGATTTTAAACACCTCATGTTTATGTTTAAGCAAGTAAACATAACCATAACGTCTGAAATCATCGGTAAATGTAACGTAGTAGTAAGCACCTCTCCTAGACATATGCTTAAAAGGACCACATACATCAGTATGTATGATTCCTAGTAAGTCGGTCGCCCTTTGATTCTCATGCGAGAAGGGTTTCCTTGGCATTTTTCCCGATACACATGACTCACACCTATCAAATGAATCCTCACTTGATTTCAAAAGCCCTTCACGTTGAAGCCTTTCGATACGGTGTTTGCCAATGTGTGCAAGACGGAAATTCCATAGGAAGGATGAGTCTAAGTTAGACTTAGATCGTTTTGCGCTTAAATTAAACAATGAATTATTATTTGGTAATGAAAGACGATCATGCAAATCAATTTCAAATATTCCATTAATAGCAATAACATTAAAATAATGAATATTATTCATAGAAACAGAAATCCCATAATCGGTAAATGTATTACAAAAACCATTATCTTTCAAAACCGAAACTAAAACAATTCCCCTAACAATAGAAGGTGCATAATAACAATTGTCTAATACAAGAATTATGCCCGAGGGTAATCGTAAGTCATAACTTCCAATGGCATCCACTCCTGCTCGTATGTCGTTGCCGACGTACAGGTACAAGGATCCATACTTCAATTTCTCTTTCGCTCTAAACCCCTGCAAGGAGTTACAAATATGAGCTCCACAACCAGTGTCATAGACCCAAGTATTTGATTTAGCGAAAGAATATAATTCAATGGTGAAAATACCTGAAGAACCGGTCGTGCCGTTCTTTTTGTTATTTTGCACCTCGGCTAGCCACTTAGGATAGTTCCTCTTCGAGTGACTCTTATCTCCACAATAATGACATGTATCATCTTGTGCGACCTTTGCCTTCTTAGCTGGAGGAGTTTGCTTAGGCTTGGAAGAATAAACAACAGCTTGTTTATTTTTACCACCCTTTGCAAAGTTCCCCTTAGCCTTTAGCGGTTGATTTTTCTTCTTATGAGCTTTGCTACCCACAATCATTAAGACTTGAGTGCCTTTCACCTTCACTTTTGTTCATACTTTGCATATTATAACCTCGTGTGAACTCCTCAAATTCCGGTGAGAGAGAGTTGAGAACAATGCTCACAGCGACTTGGTTATGATATGCAAATTGCATCCTAGTCAAACGATCAAACAAGCTTTTCATGTTCATAACGTGAGTCCCAACGGGCGTTCCTGACACATGATGACATGCATGTACTTCTGGAATCAAGTCATTTAGCTCAAGGCTGGCTTGTTTCTCATAAGATGCACGTAGCTCAGATATGATCTCATTGGGTTGCTTGATGTCAAACTGCTTTGCTAACTCAGAGGACATGCAACTCAACATAAGACATTGCACTTCTACGTGAGCTTTATAGGTTGCCCTATACAAGTCACGTTCCTCTTGAGGAGCCTCAGCAGTTGGCTCAGCACCCAAAGGTGTTTCAAGGATATGTTCGCGCTCCATCACTTTTAGGACAATCCTCAGTGATCGGTGCCAATCATTGAAGTTCGGCCCATTAAGAATATTGCGCCTTAACGCGATTTTGGTTTCATTCAAAATCTCATCAGTTGCGTTTTGTGCCATTTCTGCAAAAACAGAGTGAAAGTTCTTATTAGTACTTTCGACATAAAATTCTTAACATAAAACGTAAAACCCATGGTTTACTTTTAGTTAAGTCTAGGATCCAATTGACATATTACCGTTCCATCAGTTGATCTGCTAGGAACTAAATAATACTCAAAAGGTAAGTGACGATCCGTAATTGCATTTACCGGTGCAACTCCTAGAAAATGGGACTTAATGTCATAATTCGATCCGAGCATCAAATGGTGATTGTGACATTAATCATGTTTCGTCGCATCTTATCACTATCGGCGTTTACAGTCTCACTGCATAACCCGATTTAAGTCATCCGACTGAAGACTGCAGATAGTCCACCAAAGTCTCACTATGAGTGGTAATCCTCCTTGGATACACTTCACCTACGTCTCACGTAGAGTGACGAGCAAGTACAAGTTGTCTAGGCAATACAGATAGCAATTGACTTAAATTCCATGGGTGTTAAAAATCTACGTACGCAATTGCCATGCAACAATTTCGTAACGTAATTTAATTAAAAAAAAAATGTTTTTATTTTACTGGTTATTAAACGTGTTTCTATGATTACCTAATTCATACAAGTAATTGTAACATGGTCATCATAAAAACCCTTTCGGTAGCTCTACGAGGGTACGACCAGGAAAGTATGTGAGGTGTAGCGAATGGTTCAACATTTCTTAATAGCATTGCCTCATTAGGAGTGTACCCCACTCCGCATAACTTTCCTAGACATCGTCCCCTATTGTAGGTGAGCCTAGTTGGGTAATAATACACTGAGCATGTACAATCTAGTTATAAATTACCAATCACACGCTTATTAAATCGATGGTTTTTAAGATATTTTGAAAATTTATATGTTCCGTCGCTGGACCAAATTACGGTATATAAACCCAACCAAATGCGTTATAGAACGTATAAAAGTGCCAAAATAAATTAATAACTCGTCATAATAATTCTTTAGTCTTATTATTAAATTTTGTTTCTTTCAAAAAGACATTTGACAAACAATATTTATAATAAACAATTTAGAATTATTCTACGCAACTAATTGGGTAATGCCTAAAAAGTCTCTATGGTCATTGTTTACATATTGAATCACTCCCGTTTCAAAGGAAACGGACCACATACATCCGTCCAAATAAACAAGTTTGGATTGCGTAAGCTATCAATATGTAAACAATTCGTATATAAAATAAACCACACATAACTTTTTATCATACAAATCCTTTTGTGTCGCACATATTCAATTAACAATTAATAATATGTCACTAATTCAATTTACTTTTTAACAATATTAATATATCTAATTATGCTTACAAAGTTATGCATGTAACTTTATAAACATAATTTTGCATAAAAGTAAATAAGGTAATTAAACATCAAATTGCAAAGTAGATTGATTTCAAATTAACTTTTAATTTCGTAAAATCATACAATAAACCAACCCTAATCCCCCTTCAATTTTGATGTTTTAGATCCAAAATAATATTTACCTATGTTTTGGCTGATACCACTATAGGTATACAACTAGAGTCATATTGTCAAACAATACATGGCAGCGGAATTTAGGATCACATAGTAAATAATAATAAATCGGATAAAGAATTTACCTTGAATTAGAAGCAAGCGAAAATCGTAGATCTAAGTGTAAGATCTAATCTACGGTTACGTACGCGACACCTTCTTTTAGCGACAGACTAGTATGCTAGTACACGTTTAATTGCTTTGTACAACAATTGTCTTAGCAGCAACTCTTATTACAAAAACCAAATAAAACAAAAACCCTTTTTAAAAAAATAACCGATCGGCCTAAACCTTTATCTTCTATTTATAGGTTTTCAAATCTAAGAGTTTGAGTTATATTACAATAAGGAAACCTCCTTATTTACATAATAAACCCTCTTTTTAATAAATATTTACACTTAACCATTAAGTAATATTTAATAAATAAATTAAACTTGTAGTCGTGTCTAAATGTCAATGTGTGCGCTTCCGTAGGCTCACACATTTACGGACACACATTTGTTAAAACTATTCAAATACCAACACGTGGACCACTGTTAAGTTTTTCTACATACCTCGGGACAACCTAGTTTCTTTATGCTTCAATCGTGTGCATACCATTTTGTCGGAAATAGTAAGCGTATTTTAAATTTCAATAAATAAATATATAATCAGATCATGCGAAAGTAATAAGGTTCACATAAAACAAAATTTATATACCATCGGTTTGAATGTCAAAATGATACTCTCTTCGTTTCATTATAAACGTCCATAGGCTACAAAGAAAAAGAGAAGTTCAATTTAAGTTTGATGTAATTAATAGGAGTTGAAGTAAATGAAATGTCATGTTTACCATTTCATCTAAAGCGCGATTAATTTGAAAATTAAGTTAATTCTGATTGTTGATGATATTAATTAGGATGAAACAGAAAACTAGTAAATTTATGGTTTCTATTTTTTTGAAAGTGGACATTATCATGTGACGGAAGAAGTAAGACATAAAAACATATATTTCTTATATCAGTTATGATGGAGAAGTCAAACAAACCAAAACGGGTGTGTTCTTTATAGCTAGTCTACATAATACATTGAGCAACGTCAAACAATGGTATCCCTTGGACAAGTAATCTCCAAGTAGCTAACAAATACCAAGTTTTGGTCTTTGGTTTAGACCAAAATCGGAAAAATGGTGGATAGTAGGAAAAGAGAGGAGTGAAGGAAAAAAGAGGAGTGAAGAGATTATATCTATACTATATTATAAATCATTTGAGATTTTATTTAAAATTTAAAAATTTAAGTAAAATTAAATTACTTATTTACTCTTTACTTATTAAATATAATATCCTTTATGTTTGTTATACAATAATACATTTAATTGTTTTTTTATTCTATTTTAAAGTAAATTGCATTTTGAAGTAATTTATTTAAAAATTTCATTTTTATATTTTTGTAATTTTTGAATCCAAATTTAATCTTTGGTAATTAATATTTTTCAAAAATATAAACAACTACAAAAGATTCGACCAAGTACTAGTATTATTCTTGCAAGACAATTAAATAAAAATCCGACCAACTACTAATATATAGTATTTTTCTCACATTAATTTAGAAAAAAATAGTTTTCAAACTTTTCGTATTTGTGAGGTTATATATATATATATATATATATATATATATATATATATATATATATATATATATATATATATATATATATATATTTCTATAAATTACTAAAAGGAATTCCTTTGATGGTTGTTTATGCTCGTTTTGTAGACAATTTCTGTTTAAATGTTTGTTTAAAGTACATACTAGCTTATAGATCCGCGAATACGCTTGGTATTGAAATCGTAACGTAGAAACATGACGTCATTATATCTATCGGAGATTTAAAAACGAAACTCATCTAAGGGTCCTTAATTCATCATGTGGGATTTAAGGACTCTCTTTTATATATTATAAAGATAAAGATTAGTGTTGATTATACAGTTTAGATAATAATAATTTGTGATAATTATATATTTTTTTGCGAATATTTTAAATGGTGGATATATAATACAAATACATAATAAAATGATAGCAATATGTGTTGGGTTTATAAAGTGTTAATACTGGTAGATGCAGTTAGTACTCGGGAGAAACATTGTTAATACTGGTGAGTAATAATATTGGTGACTATAGTTTGTACTGGTGGTCAAGTATTGACGATTACTGGTGATTTACTACTGTTGACTTCATACTGGTGATTGTTTATACTGGCTGCATGGATGTGCATGACGGAGTTTCTACTGGCGCGCTCATTACTACGGCTTATGTGATATGTTTAGTTAGCGCATTGTAAGGAGATAATTATGTAAACAATATATTGATAATTATCTTCATATATTTCTTTAGATTTAACCTAATCGTTATTAGGGTTTCCTCAAGGTTTATATAAATAGATCCCGGTGTCGTTGTAAACGCACGTCTGTTAACGAACAATAATTCTTAATAGATTGAGGCTATTGGTGGAAATTCTTGTGTTCTTAATTATTAACGTTTATTCACTCATATATACATAAACTGTTAATCAATTAACCCTTGTTAATATTAAAGTGTTGATCCGCTGCAACTTCTTTAATATATCTAGATCTACACATTTATATTTATACAAGTATAGTTCGAAAGATCCTAACAAGTGGTATCAGAGCACAAGGTTGCTCTAGATCTAAGATTCACAAGGTTTTATAGAGAAGAAAGAAGAAAATCTACAAGTTTGAAATTTAGGGTTTCTATTCGTCATATTCTGGGCAGCCGTGGTAAAAAAAGTCTTAACTCATTCGTTAGCCGTCGAAATTGGACGAAATTATTTCTGTAGCTTCTTCAAACATAAACGCACATTCTGACCAAAGGAATTTTTGATTTGAGCTTCTGATCGAAATATATGAATTTTTGAAATCTGCTGCTGTAAGGTTAGATTTATTGTTTTTATGTATATTAAAACGATCGTTTCTTATTTGTTACACTTTGGATCTTGGTGAAATTTGGATATGTGATTAAAGGAATACAGGTCAGCGTTGTATTAAAAGTTGATCGTTATTGGATGTTTAGATAAGGAGATGTACAATTTCAAAATTGGATGTTGAATGGTTATTGTTTGCTGAGCGCAACTGTGGTAAAAAAAATCATCGTGTATTCCTTACCCGTTGGATTGTCTTGATTTTGTGATATGTGGTTCGAGATACACATATCTACTTTGGGAAAAAAATTTGAGCATGATCGGATATGTCAATAAAAAGTTACTTAATTTTTAATCTGCTACAAATGTTTAGCTAGTATGGTGCTTATATTGATGCTGCTGCCGTTGTTAGTACTACAATACACATTTTTCTGTTCGATGATGAAGTTAGTATTGCTCCTCTTTTTTAATACTGCTTGTATTGCTCTTCATGGTTACTATAAAGGCGGTATTAATATCTAAATATTCGTTTAAGGGGAAGATGTGATCTTATACACGCACCACTTGAGGAAAAGGTTCTTACTTGTGAAATCTGATTTAACCTCATGAAAGAAGAACAACTCTCGATTCAAAGAAGAAGGTATATTACTTCAACTTTATTACTACTGCTAGTTTGAGTCTCCACTGTTGAAATTCATTTTTTGGTTGGGTGTGTGCTTCATGGAGGGTAATTTTAGACATTGGAAAGCTTGGATTAGTAGTTTAATATGGTTCATAGTTATAAAGAGATGTTCAAAGTTGCATATCTTTAAGGTTCTCCTATTGGATGATGTCATAAAGGGGAAGGTATTATATAGATGATATGATTTTCAACTTATATGAAGTGTGGTGGCTTGGAACAAGAATTGAAGGCTTAAATGTATTAAATGTATCGAAAGTCTACTTACATTAAAAAGTGGCGTGTTTTGATAGAAATATCAACGGTACAAGAAGTATTAACTTGTTCAAAGAGATCTCGATTGTAGGGGAAGTTTTTCAGTTTATTGTTTGTTATTTTGTCATCATCAAATAGGGGAAGATTGTTGGGATAATTAATTATCCATATTGTGATTTGATGATACAAATATAAACTGATAACGGTGAAGAAATAGTAGTTTTGGAGTTGCCGATTTATGTTGAAAAAAAGACTAAGTGATAGTTTCTACTGCTCATACAAGGTACTACTGCTCATAGAAGTTTCTACTGCTCATCCAAGTTACTACTGCTCATAGAAGTTTCTACTGGTGACAATTAATACTGGTAGAATTATTACTGGTGAAGAAGTTTCTACTCGTGACAGTTACTACTGCTCAGTTACTACTGCAACTCAGTTACTACTGCCCTATCAAGAGTTAATACTGCTGAGAAGATAAAGATTAATTTAGGATAAGATATGATTAGATTTGATTCTTATTTGTAATTATCCTTATCATTATTATAGGGATTTGTTACCTTAGAATAGGGAAATATTCTAAGAAGGTTACAAAGATATCAATCTTTGTAATTATTATTCCCACGAATTTGTAGGAGTTTGTTAGAATCAAGGTTATAAAACCTTGATGAATTCATAGAGTAATATAAACGCGTGAATGCATAAAAAATGCATGGTGATGTAAACCTAGAAAAACTAGGATAAGCCCCAAGGTCAAGGTGTCCTTGATCCTCATATCGTTGTAAATATGCGTTATAATTCTGATCAAATTATAATTGGGGCGTTGGTGGAAAACTTGTTGGGTTATAACTTAGACAGAATAGTTTAACTCCTAAACAATACGCTTAACAACGGGAAAAGTAACTTAAAAGATTTATGCGGAAGACATTAAGAAGTTACTACGGAAGACAAGTTAGTGCGGCTGTTCAACCAAGTTACTACTGATCCTATAGTTGCTACGGAAGAAGTCAAGTTGATGCGGTCATACCAAGTTAATACGGAAGACCAACTTGCCGTGCAAGAATAATCTAATTGATAGAGTTATAATTATATTATGTTTCCTTTTGTATTTAGATAGAGTTTCTTTATTCTAGATAACGATAGTTCTAGATAAGGATAGATGAAGTTTCCTATTTAGATAGGTCGGCCTCAAGGTCTATAAATAGATAGATCCTTGTATTGATAGAAACACGTTGTATTGATATTCTGAATTAATACAATTGAGGCTTAATATTCGACAATACTATTTGTTCATTCTTATTCATATTCTATTGTTAGATAACTCGTAAATATTGAAGTGTTCATCCGCTGCTGAACTTCTTCAATAGATCAAGATCTTAACGAAGGGAAACTATTAGTTTACATTAGCTGATTCGATCCTGACAAGTAGTATCAGAGCACAGGAGGTGCTTTAGATCCATTGATCAACGAGTTGATAATCCTCATACGCAAGAATCACGAAGAACATCATGACTGAAGTTGCAATCGGCAAAGTTCCAGTTCTGAACAGCAACGAATTCGATTTATGGAAGCTACGAATCAAGCAACACATCCTATTATCCGACTATACAGTTTGGGATGTGATCATCAACGGTAAAAAGCATGGTACCAATCAAGGAGCTGATGGACAACCTAGCATTCTTACTCGACCAACGTTGTCTGACCTGGAAAGAAGAGAAAAACAAACGGAAATCAAGGCTCTCAGTATTCTTTTAATCGTCATCCCCAACGAATACCAATCACAATTCGAAGAATATCAAGATGCAAAATCTCTATGGGAAGCGTTGGAGAAAAGATTCAGCGGAACAAAGAATACAAAGAAAAACAAGAAAGCTCTTCTTAAACAGGAATACGAAAACTTCAATTTTCTGAATGGCGAACGAATGACTCGGACGTTCGATCGATACAAAAAGCTCACAGGAGAGATGATCAGCGCAGGAATTAAGTATGAGAAAGATCATCTCAATCGAAAGTTCATAAGAGCTCTAAGTAAGGAATGGAAAATATACACAGTTTCCTATAGACAAGGAGAAACATTAGAAGAACTGGAACTGGATGATCTTTACAACGACTTAAGAGTATTTGAGGCAGAAGTGGAAGCAGAAAAATCTAGCAATAACAGCCCCAGTATTACCAATGTTAATACTGCCCTTGTTACAACTTCTGGCGGACCCAAACATGAAAGTGGAGAAGAGATTTCGTTTGAAGCTTTTATCTCACAAAGCTCAAATCTCACAAGTGAAGACGTAAAGCAGATACATCAAGACGACTGGGAAGAGATTGACTTAAAGTGGCAATCTTCCATGCTGGCTTTACGTGCAAGAAGATTTGTAAACAGAACAGGGAGAAGGTTCAATCCAAGAAATAATGAACGAATTACTTTCGATAAAATCAAGGTGAAGTGCTACGATTGTAATGAACCAGACCACTTTGCTAGGGAATGCCCAAACAAATCGAACAAGTCAAAACCCAACAATCCACGAAACACTCAAGACAACAATCAGAGTGGACTTATGTCACAGGACATATTTGGATACGATTGGAGTGACTTAGCCGCAGAAACAAGTCAAAAACAGGGCACTAATTTCTGAAGAACAAAATCCTGTTTACGTGGAAGATATTACTATTGTTCACCATGCATGCATAGCAGTAGTAATGGATGCTGCGGACATTGTTTCTACGGAGGACTCAGTTACTATGGAACTAGTCTATACTGATCTGGAAATCACCGAAATTGGCAACAACGTTCTTGGATATGACTGGAATGATGATGATCAAGGAGCAACTCAAGACGATGCTCTAATGGCTATTGACTCATCCTCAACAAATCCTGAAACTCCATCTCTCATGGGCGAGGTAAATTCTAAACTATGTACTTCTGAGTGTAAAGCTATAATTGTTAAATATAAAAATCATAATCAATTAATGAGTGATTCGATTAAAATCTTAGAAGAACAAAGACGGTCAGCAGCTAGGGTAATTGATAACTTAGAAAACCAAATTAAGTCACACAAAATAAATGAACAAAGTTATCAAGAGAAAATTAGCTTAGTTGAATGGCAAAGAGAGGATTTACTAGTTAAACTTAAGATGGCTAGGGAAGAAATCAAAAGACTAGAACAAGAACATGATAAAGTTGAGTTAGATGTAGGGAAACTAGAATTTGCTTCAAAATCAGTGAATGACCTATGTCAACAACAAATACATGGAAAGGTAAAAGTTGGCTCAGGATACAAAGAAGTTGCCCCTCCATTTAACCAAAACTATATCCCTCCATCCGTAGATGCACCTAGGATTCCCATATCTCAGACACCTCCAAAAGAATCATTCAATGTTGATCCAATCAACTATGATGATGTTCTTATTGAGGACTTAGTTGAAGAGAGTAAGCTAAATATTGTGAAAAATAAGGACATTCCTTTAGAAAATCATCTAATCACAATAGAAGGTATTACTCAACAGTCTTCACAAAGTCTAGTGTCCATGCCACGTAATGATCCCATCAACAAGGTAAAATCACCCACTGAAAGTAAGACCAAAACAGTCCCCAAAGAAAACGAAAAAACTTGGAAACATATAGGTAAAAGAGGAAACCAACGAAACATGAACCAAGTAAAATCTCAAAAAGGTCAAGTTGCCAAAAGTTTAGCAAAGGGATGTTTTATATGCGGTAAATTAAATCACTATGCAAAAATTTGCTATCACAATCCTCAAAATTAAATGCAAGTGATTCAAAAACCACATCAGGGGTTGGGATATACAAGAAAGGTTGCACATAAAAACAAATCCATGAACAATAGTAACAAAACAAATCAAGCAAATCATAAATTTGTTACTATGAACTCAGGAAGAAATAATGTGAACAAACGTAACATATTTTCTAACAATAAGAATATGCCAGACAAAATTTTGTTTCTACTGCAAAACTTAATACGGCCAAATATAATGGTGTTAATATTGCCCGTATTAATACTGTGAAAAATAACCGTGTTAATACTGCTAGGGTTAATACTGCCAAAGGTAACTTAGTTACTACGACTTCTATCAACACTAGGAAACAAAAGCAAGTCAAACCAGTATTTGTTCCTATTGTTAAATCAAAAACTGTTAACACTAAAATTGTTTCAAAATCTAAAACATTCAAACAAGTGTGGCAACCAAAGATCCAAGTAACTCAACCACCTATCCCTATTGATTTTTCAAAACTAGTCCAAAGGAAGGTGAGTTACTTTGATGAAATGGGCAAACCCCGGTCAACTTTGGCTTGGGTTCCCACCAGAAACTAACTCCTAATGTTTATGTGCAGGTTCAGCCAACCAAAGAAAGTGAGAGCAGTTGGCATGTAGATAGTGGTTGTTCCAGGCACATGACAGGCAACATGTCATGTATTCAGGACTTTGAAAAGTTCAATGGAGGATATGCTGCATTTGGAGGGAATCCAAAAGGTGGAAGAATTTATGGGAAAGAAACAATAAGCAATGGTACACTACACTTCAAAGATGTGTACAATGTGCAACAGCTTCAATACAATTTGTTGAGTGTCTCTCAAGTCTGTGATGAGAAACACACAACCATCTTCAATACAATTTGTTGAGTGTCTCTCAATTCATCTGAAGCATGCTTTCTATCAAAAGCTACTCTAGATGAATCCACCTTATGGCATAGGAGAATGTGCCTAATGAACCTGAAGAACATAAATAAACTAGTTAAATCTAGTTTGGTTAGAGGTCTCCCCAACAAGCAGTTCAATCTTGAGGACAACAGCTTAGCATGTTTGAAGGGCAAGCAACACAAGTCTTCTCACAAGACAAAGGAGATCAACACTAACAACACACCTTTACATTTACTCCACATGGATCTATTTGGTCCTACCAATGTAAAGAGCATTGCAAAGAAGTCATATTGCCTTGTCATCACTGATGACTTTTCAAGATACACATGGGTGTACTTTCTTGGTACCAAGGATGAAACAAGCCAGCTGCTTATCACTTTCATTACCAAGATTGAACATCAAATTAACCTCAAATTCAAGAAAATTCGTTGTGACAATGGCACGGAATTCAAGAACCAAGTGATGAATGACTTCTGTGACAAGAAATGAATAGAGAGGCAATTCAGTGCTGCTAGAACTCCTAAAAAAAATGGGGTTGCTGAACGAAGAAATAGGACATTGATTGAAGCAGCTAGAAGCATGTTGGCTGACTCCAACCTACCCATCTTCTTCTGGGCAGAAGCATTTAACACTGCCTGCTATGTTCAGAATAGGGTTCTTCTAGTCAAGTCTCACAACAAAACTCCATATGAACTCCTCCACAAGAGACAACCTTTGATCAGTTTCTTACACGCATTTGGATGTCCATGTACAGTCTTAAACTCTAAAGATTGTCTTGGTAAGTTTGAGAGCAAAGCTGATGAAGGAACTTTCATTGGATACTCATCACAATGCAAGGCATATCGTGTTTACAATCACAAAACAAAGATAATAGAAGAAAGCTCCAACGTGACCTTCAATGAACACACTTACACCAAGAAGGGTCAAGGACCAGATTGGGTTTTCGATTTGGATGCATTAACCAAATCGTTGAACTCTAACTTTGAGTTTTCATCTTCTTCAGTTCCTACGGATCATGTTACTACGGCACCCCCTATTCCTACGGATCCACCAACTACGGAGCCAGTTACTACGGATCCTATCATTGGTACTGCTCGATTAGATTTTATGGAATACATAAATCTTCCTGTTTCAATGGAGGATCCCATTCAACTTTTTGATCCCATATCCCCAGATGAAACAGCAGATTCTTCACATGACTCTACACATGAAGATGAAGCAACCTCTACTAAGGATGATACAACACGCCCCGATGGCGTTCCACACCTAGTTCAAGAGGATGAAAATGGAGTTGAACAAATTGTCACTGAAGAATGTGAGCCATATACTGATGTCGTACCATTTTCAGTTACTACTCCTCCATCTACTTCTTACTATCCAACCAATGATATGCCCGATTTGAATGACACAAACTTAGGCACTGAATTAAGGCTTGAGAAGATCCCATTTTCTCGTATTGCAAAGAACCACCCACCTTCTCAAATCATTGGTGATTTTGATCTCTCAATGGAGACTAGAAGTCAAACCAAGTCCAAGAAGGATCCTGTGAAAGCTCTTCTCAACACATGTCTATTTGCCTGCTTTCTTTCTCAAATGGAACCAAAGAAAATCCAAGAGGCATTACTGGATCCACATTGGATAGAGGCATGTCAGGCTGAGCTATTACAATTCAAGATTCAAGGAGTATGGGAATTAGTGGAAGTCCCATATGGCAAGAAGGTGATAGGTACAAGATGGATCTTCAGAAACAAGAAGGATGAACGAGGTATTGTGGTCAAGAATAAAGCAAGACTGGTTGCACAAGGCTACACACAAGAAGAGGGAATTGACTATGAAGAGGTCTTTGCTCCAGTAACTAGGATTGAAGCCATTCAACTATTTCTAGCCTTTGCTTCATTCATGGGTTTCAAAGTTTATCAAATGGATGTCAAGTGTGCATTTTCATGGTGTCATTGAGGAAGAGGTGTATGTCAAACAGCCCCCTGGCTTTGAGGACCCTCAACATCCTCACAAGGTTTACATATTGGTAAAAGCTCTCTATGGTCTTCATCAAGAACCAAGGGCTTGGTATGACACCCTTTCTGATTACCTTCTACAAAAAAAACTTTCAAAGAGGTACAATTGACAAGACACTACTCTTCAAGAAATCTCACTCCGATATTCTTCTTGTTCAAATATACGTTGATGACATCATCTTTGGCTCTACCAAAGATGCTTTGTGCAAAGAGTTTGAAGAACTAATGCACACTAAGTTTCAAATGAGTTCAATGGGAGAACTTACGTTCTTCTTGGGTCTACAAGTCAAGCAAAAGAAAGATGGCATCTTTATAAGCCAATCCAAGTATGTCAAGTACAATCTAACTAACTTTGGCCTCATGGATGCCAAGGTTGCAAGCACCCCCGTTGAAACTCACAAACAACTGACGGCTGATCTTGAGGGGGAGGATGTGGATATACATAACTACAGATCAATGATTGGATCTTTAATGTATCTCACAGCTTCAAGACCAGACATCATGTTTGGAGTCTGTGTTTGTGCAAGATATCAAACAAGGCCCAAGATGTCACACCTCATTGCAGTCAAGAGAATCTTTCGTTACCTAAAGGGCAAGCCTAACTTAGGCTTATGGTATCCTAAAGAATCTCCTTTTGATTTAATTGCTTATACTGACAATTTATTGGTTCAAGGCTGGTGTCATGGCAATGCAAGAAGCAAACAACGGTGTCCACCTCTTCCACAGAAGCTGAATATATTGCCGCTGCTAGTTGTTGTGCTCAAGTGCTATGGATACAAAATCAAATGATGGATTATGGCTACTCCTTCATGAACACGCCAATTCATATTGACAACCAAAGCACTATCAGCATCATCAACAATCCAGTCAAGCACTCCAAAACAAAGCATATAGAGATACGCTACCACTTCATAAGAGATTGTAACGAAAAGAAATTGATCCATGTTGAGAAAATCCACACTGAAAATCAGCTTGCTTACCTTCTCACAAAAGCATTTGATGTGGGAAGATTCACATCCTTGATTACAAGTATTGGAATGATCAATATGGATTGATATCAACATCCTTTATCTCTTAGTATTTCTATTTTTAAAGTCCCTTAGAGAACAGTAGTAACCTTATGATAAGCATCAAGTGCCTTAATTTTTAGTATTGTACTATGTTACTACTGCAACATTAATAGTAAAGACAAATTTTAAACCAAAGTATGATTAATAAGGCCAAAATTATTAGTATTAAGGGAATGTTTAACTACTACTGCCCTTATTCTAATAATACGGACGGAATGTTTAAATACCTTCTAGTATTGTAGTTACTACGGACCTCTGGTTAATACTGCCAGTAATTCACATTACTACGGACAGTCCAGTTACTACGGCCCATGTAACGTTACAACGGTCATTAAACTACTTACTACGGCTATTATTTGTTAATACTGCAAATTACCATATTAAAAGGTTTCTTAAACAATAAGTATACCCTAATTAATGGTGATTTGACAAGTCCAAATACAACTTGAAAATAACTTTTACACGTGGCACTTGACTATTGGACCTAATTTTTAAACTTCCGGCGGGAGGTACAGCTACAATGGACACGTGGCAACCTCCAATTGGACATTTGATTTTAATCATAACCCGCGTCAAATCCAATCGTCAAGTTGTTACCTTTTTTAACCGTATAAATAGGGATTCTTTGAACCGTTTTATTTACTTACCTTTCATAAGAACCCTAAATTGTCTAAAAAGTTACCGTTGTAAACAAAATCTTCTAAATATCGATTCAATCTTTGCTAAATCCAGTTTCTAATTGTTCTTTATACTTTGAATCGTTTCAATACTCTATTAACAATGGCAGAATTACAGTTTCACAAAACCCACAATATGGTAGCCTTCTTGACCAAACTTGATGACAATACTGATTTCCATCCAATCATCAATTTCTTGAATCGATCCAAGATTAAAACGGCGCTAACAATCAATCCCGAAATCAATGAAATACACATCAAGGATTTTTGGACCTCCGCTGAACTCAATCTTGAAGAGGTGGTACCTGTTATCAATGCCGTTGTGGATGGCAAAGATATAAGCATATCAGAGAAAACAGTGCGCAGACACTTACAACTGCGTGATGAGGCAGGTATAATTCAGCTCTTTGATGAAATTGTTGTTGAAAATTTTGAAAAACAGGGATACCAGGGGGACCTAAACATTTCAACTTTTCATAAGGCAAAACTGTCCCCCCAATGGAAATTTCTGTTGCATACTTTGCAACAATGTATATCCCAAAAGAGGACATGATGGCATGAAGGTAGCTCTTCTCTAGCTACTGCCATGGAATGTTTGGCCACAAACCGAACATACAACTTTTCCTACTTAATTTTTGAGGGAATGAAGTGGAACCTTCTAAACATAAAACACAAATTTTTAATGTATCCACGATTTCTCCAACAAATTTTTAACTGTGAACTAAAAGATCTTACTAGATCTGAAAATGTTTTATTTTCTCATGCACACACAAAGAAAGTTTTTACAAACATGAGAACAGTTAATAAGGGAAGTTCTTCTAATGTGACACCATTGTTCTCTACATTGATGGTGATCACACTTCCTCCAGCTGAAGGACAAGTGACTGCACCTCTGTCTCAACCCACAGCTACTACCATCAGTACTACTGCAATATCTGTTGGCACTAGTGCCATATCTGTAGCAGGTACTGAGGTTGTCATCCCTGAGGTTACAACTGCAGTCTCTACTGTAAGTGTACCTCCAGTTGCTACTGAGAGTTCTACTCCAGTTGCTACTGCACCAGTTACTACTTCTGTAACTGCCCCCACAGGTTCAACACCTTACAAATCATCCAAAGTTGCTTTCAAAAGAACCAAGAGGGTTACTCAGCCTCTTGTGTCTCAAACTATCCCTCATACTCACACTCAAATATCATTACCTGAAACATCTTCAGGAATGACACCATCTTTAGGGGAAAACATTAAACATACCCCCTTGCTCACTGAGTTGGTCCATAAGGAGGGGGGTGACCATGTGGGGAGGGCAGAAACTACTGCAGCATTCACTTCTCATAGTGAAGCTCAGGACAATAGCAACATATTTAAGACCCAAACCACGGCAACACTAACCATTGATGAGGACTTGTTCTCATCATTGGAAGGTGGTCCCTGGCGCCAAGAAACCTTGGGAGAGATACATGTTCCTTCTAGGCAGGAGAGTTTCTCTTTTCCCTATGATCAACCACCTGTTGGTACTCAACAGGAAAGGGGTGAGGGTAGCTCTGCTCAAAACTTGGAATTGATGGATTTGTACCGAAACTTAATGGTAAAGGTGGAAAAACAAGGTGAAACACTTAACATCCTTGGTGCAACAGTTGATGGCTCAGCAGGCACTCCTATCTGCTCAACTATTGCCCAAAAGAACCACCACACGCAGTATTGGAACTTCACCCAGACCATCAAGCTCTTCATTTTCATATGACTCTCCTCCAGCTAACAAAAAGGGGGAGAAAGAACATACACATATTTTATCATCTAAGGAGAGTAGGGGTGAAGAAAAGAAGAGTGAAGAAACTGTCAATACTGCAACCTCCCAAAAATCTGAAGACATGGAGATTGATAGTACACCTAAGGGGGAGACAGAGACTCAAGACATGGTGGTGGATGAAGAAGGGGAGAAAATGGTGATAGATGCATCACCTGAAAAAGAACAAATGGTTGAGGGGGAGCAAATGATTGAAGAAACATTAGAGGGGAAGCAAATGGTTGAAGAAACAGTAGAAGGGAAGCAACAAATGGAAATTGAAGTTGAAGATACAGCAGTTTCTACCAACCCTGAAGTTACTACTGACCCCATGGTTACTACGGATACATTTGCTGCGGATCAAGTTCCTACGGACCCAGTTACTACGGATGCTGAAATGGTTGTTGTGGATACCATTACTACTGTCAGCAGTCTAGTTGTTGTGGATACTCAACCATCACAGTTGTTCACAGCCACTCCTCCAACATTTTATCAAGCTTCACACACCTTCCAAGCTATTCCTTCTGAAGCTACAACACTTACTACCACAACATCTGAAGCTCCTGCTCCTACCTTTGAAGAACAAGTTGCTGCGGATGAGCTAATCTATCAAGAAATGACAAGAACACCTGTCATGTATGATGAGTCCACTCTAGCATCACAACTTGTCAAGATCAAAGAAGACAAGCAGAAACAAGTAAAGGAGAGAGCAGAAGCTGAAAGAAAGAAAATGATAGCTGCATCAGTTGCTAGACAAAGAGCAGCAGCAGCTGTTGATGCTCAATCCACAGCAGGTTCACTTACTTTGCCTGAACAACAAGCTGGTGTTTCTGTGTCTACAGGTAGGTGGGGTTACATTACTGTGAGTGGAAAGCTTCAAAGATTCAACCTTGATGATCCAGAACACAAAGATAAAGGCAAGGTGATAGTTGTGGAGAAATCAAAGGAAGAAAAGAAGGAAGAAGAAAGGCTTGCAAGAGAGAAGGTTGCAGCAGAAAGAGATTATAAAAATCTGCTAGCAGAGGAGGAAAGGGAAAAACTTAAACAAGAGCTAGCCAATGCAGAGTTCTTGAAAAATCTGGCTGCTGAAGATGAACAGGCTGAAAGAGAAAGGCAAAGGAGAATAGCTGAGGAGGATGAAATTCATGCAAGACTGAATCAATCACCTACTCCATCTGAAAAAGAAAGGCTAAAGAAGATTGTTGAGGAGGATGCAATTCGTGCTCAAGAAATGGCAAATGAAAAGATTTTGAATGATCTTTATCTTCAAGGTCTAGAAAGAGCTGATGTTGAGCTTGCCATGAAGATGCTTGAAGAGGATAAACTCATTCTCCAAAAGCAAGCCAAAGCCAAAGCCAAGCCTGAGAAGAAGAAAGTATCTACATCCACAAAGGCCAAGCTAGCTGAAGATAGGCAGAAATACTCCTCCTATCTCAAGACTAAAGGCTACAGTGGTAGGTCTTTAGGACCTATGAAGATGGCTAGTATTTTGGAACTAGTGGAGAAGGAGAAGAAGAATGACTCTAAAAGGAAAGTTGCTCTTGCCAGAATTCAAGAGAAGAAGAAGCAAGATGCAGAGAAAGCCATGAAAGCTGTTATTGAAACTGGCAGAAAGATCATACATGAGCAAGAGCCTGTTAATATTGCTCCTGCTACGGATGAACCTATTGAGAAGCCAAAGAGGAAGAAGCTAGCATCCAAAAGAGTACATGGTCTAGCTAAGAAACAAAGAGTAGAAACTTCTACTGCTCCAAGTGCCTCTCCAGAAAGTCCTTACATTCCTTTTGTGAATGTTAAACAAGAACCTGGTGTGGAAGAACAAGCTCTTACAGATACTCAAGAAGATTATTCTTCATACATCAATCATGAAGAAGGACTAAGGTTTACTCCTATAGCTATGAAGCCTCCTATGATCATCGACTGGAAATTCCTTGGTGGGCAAATGGGAACAGAGTATGAAGTTACAAGACAAGACAAATCGAAAACAATACTTCCAGCCTTCCACAGAGCAATAAGAGATTTTGACAGAGATGACATAGAGAGAATGTATCAAATAGGCAAAGCTAAATATTCTCATAGATGAGGAGCATGCTCAGGTACGGATCTTGCAATTGATTGTCTATGTGGTTTGTTCGAACCAGGATACGTGAAGAAAAGTTTAGTATTCAAGAAGAGAGGTCCATTAAATCCAATAGTCAAATGGTTTGTGTATGAACGAAGTGGTTTCTACTCACTAGTAAGAAAGGAGGGAGCCATGGAGTTTTACTTGGTGGATAAAAGGTATCCACATGGATTGAAGACTTTGGAAGAAATGATACAAGTCAAGCTAAATGGACTCCATGATTCAAAAATAGCACATGAACTTGTTTGGAGAATTCTGGAACAAATCATAGACGAGAAAACAAAAGGAAAAGATGCTGATTGGCAAGACAAGGAAGAAAGAAGAAAGATGTAATTAACTTGAAATAGTTAAACTTTTTGTATTGAAGTAGTTAATACGGTTGAAGCATTGAAACTTTTACTTTTGATTGGTTGTAAAAGTTCAAGGTTAGGGGGAGATTGTTGGGTTATAACTTAGACAAAATAGTTTAACTCCTAAACAATACGCTTAACAACGGGAAAAGTAACTTAAAAGATTAATGCGGAAGACATTAAGAAGTTACTACGGAAGACAAGTTAGTGCGGCTGTTCAACCAAGTTACTACTGATCCTATAGTTTCTACGGAAGAAGTCAAGTTGATGCGGTCATACCAAGTTAATACGGAAGACCAACTTGTCGTGCAAAAATAATCTAATTGATAGAGTTATAATTAGATTATGTTTCCTTTTGTATTTAAATAGAGTTTCTTTATTCTAGATAACGATAGTTCTAGATAAGGATAGATAAAGTTTCCTATTTAGATAGGTCGGCCTCAAGGTCTATAAATTGATAGATCCTTTTATTGATAGAAACACGTTGTATTGATATTCTGAATTAATACAATTGAGGCTTAATATTCGACAATACTATTTGTTCATTCTTATTCATATTCTATTGTTCGATAACTCGTAAATATTGAAGTGTTCATCCGCTGCTGAACTTCTTCAATAGATCAAGATCTTAACAAAGGGAAACTATTAGTTTACATTAGCTAATTCGATCCTGACAAAACTGTTTATGTTCTTGTTATTCATTCTTATTCATATACATAAATTGTTCTTCACAAAATCTTTTAATATCAAAGTGTTGATCCGCTGCAATTTATTTGATAGATCTAGATCTAAACGTTTGTTTGTTTGTTTTATACAAACCTAGCTCAACGGATCCTAACAATATGTTTATTTATTTTTTATGTTATAATTAATAAAGTATTTGCAAATATTTTAAATTTATGTCACAAAATATCAAGAATCTATACTGTATTAAATATTTGAGTTTTTACTTAAAAGTTAAAAATTTAAGTAAAGTTAAATTATTTATTTACCTTTTACTCATTAAATACATATCTTTATGTTTGTTATATAATAATACATATAATCGGTTTTTAATTCTATTTCAAGTAAGTTGCCTAATAAAGAAATTTATTTAAAATTTTCATTTTCATATTTTTGTAATTTTTGAATCCAAATTTAATCTATGGTAATTAATATTTTTCAAAAATATGAACAACTACAAAAAATCCGACCAAGTACTAATATTATTCTTGCAAGACAATTAAATTAAAATCCGACCAACTACTAATATATAGTATTTTCCACATTAATATAGAGATAAATTGTTTTTAAACTTTTCCGTATTTATGAGGTTATATATATATATATATATATATATATATATATATATATATATATATATATATATATATAGTTTTCTATAAATTACTAAAAGAAATTATTTTGATAGTTGTTTATGTTGGTTTTGTAGACAATTTATGTTTAAATGTTTGTTTAGAGTACGTACTAGCTTATGGACCCGCGCATACGCGGGGTATTGAAATAGTAACGTAGAAACATGACGTCATTATATCGATCGGATGGTTGAGATTAAAAAACGAAACTCATCTGAGGGTCCTAATTTATCATGTTGCATTTAAAGACTCTCTTTTATATATTATAAAGATTAGTGTTGTTTATACACTTTAGATAATAATTATTTGTGATGATTATATAGTTTTTTGTAAATATTTTAAATGGTGGATATATAATACAAATACATTTCAAATACAAAGACATAATAAAATGATAGCAATATGTTTATTTTTATGTTATAATTAATAAAGTATTTGTATATATTTTAAAAGTTATGTCACAAAATATCAAGAGTCTATACTATATTATAAAGTATTTAAGCTTTTACATTTAAAAATTGAAGTAAAGTTAAATTACTCATTAAATACAATATACTTTATGTTTGTTATATAATAATATATTTAATTGTTGTTTTTGATTCTATTTTCAACTAAGTTGCCTTTTAAATAAATTTACTTAAATTTTCATTTTTATATTTTTGTAATATTTGATTCCAAATTCAATCTTTGGTAATTAATATTTTTCAAGAATATGAACAACTACAAAAAGTTCGACATAGGTACTAATATTATGCTTGCAAGACAATTAAATTAAAATCCGACCAACTATTAATATATAATATCTTTTTTTCCACATTAATTTAGAGCTAAATTGTTTTGTAAATTGTGTATTTGTGAGGTTAGTTGTATATATTTTTTTTTCTATAAATTACTAAATAGAACTGTTTTCATGTTTTTTTGAAGTTTGTTTATGTTAGTTTTGTAGACAATTTATGTTTAAACGTTTGTTTAGAGTACATACTAGCGTATAGACCCGCGAATACACGGGGCATTGAAATCGTAACGTAGAAACATGCGTCATTATACCGGTCTGATGGTTGAGATTTAAAAATGAAACTCATCTAAGGGTTCTTAATATATAATGTGGCATTTAAGGACTCTCTTTTATATATGTAAGAATTAGAGTTGATTATACACTTTAGATAATAATCATTTGTGATAATTATATAGTTTTTTGCGAATATTTTAAATGGTGGATATATAATACATATACGAATACATAATAAAATAATAGCAATATGTTTATTTTTTTATGTTATAATTAATAAAGTATTTGTAAATTTTTTAAAATTTTTGTCACAAAATATCAAGAATTTTATATTGTAAAACAAATTTTATATAATTCGTGATACGTAATTGTTGGGATTAGAACTTAGTTAAATTAGTTTTAATTTCATTAATACTGCTCTCGTTACTACTGCTAGTATTGTATGTTTCATTAATGCGGACTGAAGATGATTAATACTTAAGACATATAGTTAATGCGGAAGACAAGTTAATACTGCAGTTACTACTGAAAACATATCATTACTACTGTTGCTTCAACACCATTACTACGGAAGTCTGTTAACACTGCAACACACTTGCCATGCAAGTTTAGAATAAAATTTACAATTGTAGATAGATTTTATTTCCTTATTGATAGATGTTTCGTATTTTATAGATACGTTAGCCTCAAGGTCTATATATAGATGCTTGTAAATTTATAGTAAACACGTTGTTTGATAATCTTTATTAATTCAATTGAGGCTTATAATTCGGAAAACTTATTGTTCATCATTGTTTTACTTTACAATATTATTTGAATCGAATAACTTGTTAATATCAAAGTGTTCAATCCGCTGCTGAACTTCTTTGACAGATCACGATCTTACAAAGACAAGAATTAGGTTTAGACAAACTTATTTGATCCTGACAATAATCAAAATAATGTAAAACTAGAAAGACATCTCTATAAACCTTTAAAAATGATCCATTATAACAATTCAAACCTATCAATCATAAGAGAACATTTAAGATAATATAAAATATGAACACTTGAATACTAGCATAAATTTGGAAGAAAAAAATAATAATTCCAAAACGTTCTTTATGGATAAGACAACATGATAAAATGGATATTTGATATAGCTAACAAAATTAAGTTAATCCTAACAAATTAAAGAATTGTAAGTGTATAATATTTATAAATAAAGAAAGTGTGGTGTACTTTCAAAAATTAAGAGAATTAACCATGTTTTATTTGTCAAATCGTAAGGACCATCTTCTTAACTATCCCTACTTGATATTTTTTTTTATATATATGTATGTGATTCTACCAAAAGGGTTAAATGCGTAGAACATGTCGAATCTCAAATGAGTTGAATGACTAACGAGAAGGAAAGAAAGGCAGAGACATGTATTCAATCCTCTAAATTGTCTAATGATAAACTAATAGATGTGTAATTTTATCAAATGGCCCAAATAGATAATCTTACCTCAAAATTCTACTTTAACATGAGACGAATGAGAATATATCAGAAATCGTTAAGACAATGTAAAATGTCGAATATTAGGGGTGTTCATTAAATGATTTAACCCGAAAAACCACCCAATCCAAATGATTTTTGGTTTATTTGGTTTGGCTTGTTCGGATTTGGTGCGGATGATTGACTATAACCGAATTTAAGTATTGGTTTTCGGATTGGATTTGGATTGTAAATAATTATATTGGGACCCAACAGAATAACCGAATATATATGTGTTGATTCCAAATCTTATGTTCGGAAGCTAGAACTATAAGCCATTATCACATTTGAGTTTGTGATGGTTTATATTGACGTTTAGTAATATTTTACTTCATAACTAGTAAGATATTTGTCTAGTTGGTGTGAAGATTAAAAAAAAAAAAAATTTAAGTTTACATCTTTAAAAGTTAATATAAGTTACCTTTGTTTAATTTTGGTATTTTTGTTTTATTTCTACGTTAAAATCATGATGAGTATCGTAATACTATGTGTAAACCATAATGGTTTATGTTCGTCTTTTTTATTTGGTTTTTACGGGGCCCAAACCGATTAACCCATTAACATATTTGGTTGGATTAGTTTGGTTTTGTTCAAATTTTTGGATTTGGATGTGTAAAAAATATTTGAAAAATCAAATAACCCAATCCAAATAACCCCGGTCAACCAAAAACCGACCATTTGAACACCCCTGTCGAATATAACGCCGCAACATCACATTAACCACAATCTATTACACTCAATTTATATATCACGATACCACAAGAAACTGCTACCGTATATAAATAATTATTTTTATGGCCTGAATGGCTATACCGAAAACAATTTGCACACATAACTTTTTTATTGCTCAAAGGGCAAAAAATAAATTATGACGAGAATTACGAACAAGAAACTATTAGATGATAAATCTAGATAATTATTTTTTCGTTTGAGAGTTGGCCTTGAAACTATTAGATGTTACCATTTTCTATTATACTAATTCATAGTATTTTACCACTTGGATATACTTAATGGAATAAATGGTCGAACTAGAAACAATTATAGTAACTCTTTATATACTAAATATAATAAATGGTCGAACTAGAAACAATTATAATAACTCTTTTTATGTTCCAAATTGCTAAAATTGAAACTGTTACCGCAAAATTCATGTTATAACACAAAATGCCAAATAAGAAAGTGTTATACTTAACATATAGTCGGAAGGAATGAATAAGAAACTATCATAGTTATTTATCAATAATTATTTTCTATCCCGAAAAGCTGAGCAAAAAATCGTTACATCTGAATTTTTTGTGGCATTAAAGATTGACCCATAAATAATTACTCTCGGGATATGTATCACAAGACGAATGGAAACTACAAGAAACAGTTATCACGATATAATTTTCTGTCGCCGCTGCATCGTTCGTGTTCTATACTAATATATTATTATGGTAAAAACGTGGATATAAATGGAAATTCCGCGTGTCCCTTCATTCCATGTATGTCTTAGATCCTAAAGATTTATTTCTATTGAATACTTGATTCAAGTGTATGAGAGAGTATAATATATGAAAAAGGAAAAAAGAAAAAAAAAATCTTAGGTATAAGAAATTGAATTATATAGAATTAGATGCATCTATGTTTTTTTTTAAATATGAGAAAATTACATAAAAATTAATAAATTTTGACCAAATTGTCATTGTATGTAATATTTTGTTTTTTTCATAAAAAAAAATCATAAACTTTAGATACGTTGTCATTGCATAAAAAACTTAACCTGAAATCTCGTGACTTTTTTTTTTAACGTATTTGTGATTTTTTTTTTATCACATATGTTATATTATCATCACATACATTGATTTAGGGAGAAAATGAAATCATTCTTTTATATTTAATTTTTTTTTTAAAACAAATTTGTTTTCGTATCATTAATTATTGAGACCAAATGATCAAAAACTCACAAAATAAGACGATAAACATATCTTATATCACATATATAACATGTATTTACGAAAGAATTTACATAATTATTATATTTCAATAAATGATGAGATTTCAAGTTAATTGTTATATACAATAATACGAAATGAATTCATTACATATCTTTACAGTTTTTCCAAAAAATATTAACATAGATTGCAAAAATTATATGGAATTTATATAATTTAAACACCAACAAGGATCGAAAGCCAAAAAGAAAGAAAGATTAAATTTAAAGAATAGAACATAAAAAAAAACATCTAAAAAATTAATAGAAAATGACCACCATCTTTTCATTGTGAATATATATTTCAAAGTTATTGTTTTGGTGATTACCGAGGTTCAAATATATTTTCAAGGTCTTCAAAATATTGATAGGCCACTTATCGTTGATGAAATCGTATAATGAAAGAAAGGGGAAAATAAGAATATGAAATTTTTTAAAGTTAATTTTGAAAAAGTTTTCGACACTCTCGACTGGAAATTCTTAGATTCTATTATGTCCGAAACGGGTTTGGGGTTAACGTGGAGACTTGGATGAGAGTATGTCTACACTTAATTGGGATTCGCTTCGGTTCTAATCAATTGGACCCAACCACAACATTTAAATTCCAAAAGGGTCTTCGCCAATTAGGTCATTTATCTCCATTGTGTTTTCGTGTTTTTTTTGGTGGAAGAGCTTCATGTAACCCATCTAGTAGCAAAAGAGAAAAACATTTCCAATGCCATCAAAGTAAGGGTTGAAAAAAAACTCAATCCCGCTCCTTCAGTTCGACGATGATGCCCTTATTTTGGGAGATATGTCACTCAAAAATGTAAGAATAGTCTCTCCTTTTCTTAATTGCTTGGTCTGGCGTTGGGTTCAAAATTAAGATACTTTAAAAATAAACTCTTTAAAACTGATCCAACCAACTTAGAGGTTAGTTGTTTTGTCTCTATTGGTTGTCAAACCTCTCAATTTCCATTCACTTACCTTCTTTTACTTATTTGGTTATAACATGTGTAAAAGTCGTAACCGGGAAACCATCATAAACAAATTTCAAAAAAATAATCACTTTGGAAATCCAAATTTCTATGTTTTGGAGGCCGGTTAATTTTATTAAATTCCTTGGTAGTCTAGGAGTACACTACTTCTCTCTCTAAGCTTGTTGCAAAGTTATTAAAAAGATTGAAAATTTAAGAATGAAATTATTTTGGAGAGGCTCTACGAAACAAAAGAAAATGACATGGATTGCTTGGAAAAAGTCATTTCTTCGTTTTAAATATGATGGTCTATGATATTACGTAAAAAGACCTATTTTATACATAAAATATCAGATATTTTATCGCTTTTGATAACAAAACATCACATTATATTATAAGACCGTAGCTACCACTTCCAAAAGATTATCCGGAGATTTTGTAGGACTCAAAAGACCCAGACAAGACATTTATCATAAACGTGTAAGAACATCTCGAAGATATAAATAAACTCGTGTGATAAAAGCCTATGATCAAATATATAGATATAGGAAGCTAGAATGCAACAGTTAACTAGACTCTAATGCAACAGTTCATCTCATGTAAAAACCCGAGCCAAAGTCGAGTTATCAAAGCATCAAACACATACCGAAAATGCACCGGAGAAACAGTCCCCCCCCCCCCCCCCCCCCCCCCCCCCCCCCTCTAACAAGTGACCACGCTGATCGAACTGTCGGCTGGCCGGTCGGGTGGGTGGAAGGGGGCAAATTCTGCTAAAACTTAATTGCATGTTCTTGTTTGATGTTGCCTTTACCTTTAGGATTTAGTCATTTCTTTATGCTTTAATTACGTTGCATGTTAGGTTTAAGTTTTCATATAGAACAAGTCATATCATTTATCTGCTTGCCATATAGTGGTAAGTTTTTCTTTAATATCTTCCATAAATTAGAATGATGAACATGCTTAGTCAACATGAAGGCATACCCAACTATCTCCGCATGGTTTTTCCTTGTTCATGTATTGTCGATATGATGAGCATGTCATGACTCCACTGGAGTGATTACATTGCACACGACAACTCCTAGCACATGTAACATTACATATCTGTAACTCACTGTGACAATTTGCATGTATGATTGAGGAGAACTTCATACAAATAGTTGGGTTATGGATATGGATCATTCTGTAGAAATAAATAATTGTGTTTTGTGGAAGAATTGTTATATTTCATCACTTTAAAACGATTACATAGGACACCTATTTATAGGAAAATAATAACCTAACGGGCCCAAGTCCACATACGGACTTGGGCTTACATTTGTTTTTGGGTTCCTATGTCTAACATTCCCCCTCAAGCTAAGTAGTGGGATTTCCAATGCTTAACTTGTCAAGACAGTGAGCGAAGATCTTTCCGGTAACCGCCTTTGTAAGAATATCTGCAAGCTGATCTTTTGATGAAACAAACGGAAGTTCGATAATCTCATCTTCAAGTTTTTCTTTGATGAAGTGCCTATCAACTTCAACGTGTTTTGTGCGATCATGTTGAACTGGATTTCCTGAGATCTGGATGGCAGCTTTGTTGTCACACATGATCTTACTGGCTTCTTCTGAGGGATACCCAATTTCTGACAATAGTTTTCGCAGCCATAGGACTTCAGCTAATCCTCGTGCTATTCCTCGGAATTCAGCTTCAGCACTTGAGAGGGCGACAACCTTTTGCTTTTTACTCCTCCATGTAACAAGATTTCCTCCCACTAGGGTAAAATACCCTGATGTAGACCTCCTATTACCTTTGTCGCCTGCCCAGTCAGCATCGGTATAAGCATCGATCTTCAGGTGCCCATTTGCTTTGAATAGAACACCGTGTCCAGGAGTTCCCTTGAGATACCTGATAATCCGTAAAGCTGCTTCCATGTGCTGGACTTGAGGTTGGTGCATGAATTGACTTATAACCCCCACAGCGTATGCAATGTCTGGTCGAGTATGAGCTAAGTAAATCAGCTTTCCCACCGTTCTCTGATATCTTTCTTTATCGGCCAGTTCAGCTTCATCTTCCATGAACAATTTTTGGTTGGCTATCATGGGAGTGTCTGCAGGTTTGCAATCTAGCATTCCCGTCTCTGCTAATAAATCCAGAACATATTTTTGCTGGCAAATGAAGATCCCTAGCTTTGATCTTAGACATTCAATTCCGAGAAAATATTTGAGTCTTCCCAGATCTTTCATTTCAAATTCTTTGAAAAGATTAGCTTTCAATTTTGTCATTTCCTCTGAATCATCCCCTGTAATGATCATGTCATCAACGTAGATTATTAAACAGGTTATGAGTTTACCTCTTCGTTTCAAGAAGAGAGTGTGATCGGAATTGCTTTGGTTATATCCATATTTCTTCATAACTGTGGTAAACCGACCAAACCACGCTCGTGGAGACTGCTTCAAACCATACAGAGATTTCTTTAGTCGACAGACTTTCTTGGCCTCGGAACTATCATGAATTCCAGGTGGGGCTTCCATGTAGATTTCTTCTTTCAATTCTCCATGTAGGAAAGCATTCTTGACATCGAATTGGTGTAATGGCCAATCCTTGTTTGCTGCAACTGAGAATAGAACTCTAATAGTATCAATCTTGGCTACTGGAGAGAAAGTCTCACAGTAGTCAATCCCGTAAGTCTGAGTATACCCCTTTGCGACTAATCGAGCTTTATACCTTTCGATTGATCCATCGGGTTTATACTTGATAGTGAACACCCACCGACATTTAACGGGTTTCTTTCCTGGAGGCAATTCACATTCTTCCCATGTTTCACTTCTTCTTAGGGCTTCAAGTTCGGTTCCAATTGCTTCTTTCCATTCTTTATATTTGAGTGCTTCTTCAACACTTGTTGGTATTTTTTCAGAACAGATCGCGTTTGCGAAGGACTTGGCTTCCGGAACTAAATTCCTTCTTGCGATATTTGCAACTGGATATCTCGACCCTCTTGAACTTCTTTCAGGTGAGTATCTGTTAGGCGGAATTCCCCTGGTTGATCTAGGTGGAAGATCATACCGAGCTGGTTCAGTTACACTCGGAGTTTCCGTCTCGACCTGTTGTTCATCATCACACATATCAGAATTATTTGGAATATCTGGAGATTCAGAACCACTTACCTCAGATATCAGTTGAGGAGGATCATTATTGGTGGCATTGGTACTGTCGTCAGAATTTTTCGGATTATCGTGAACTTCGTAAAAACTTCAGACTTATTTTTTAAAAGATAAGTCCAAGTCATTCGAGTACAATCATCTATAAATGTCAGAAAATAGCGGAAATTTTGTCCTCCTTCAATTTTAGCGGGACCCCAAACATCAGAATGAATTAACAAAAAAGGTGAATCAACTCTGGTATCATTTGGTTTAAACGTATGTCTATGACTTTTTGCCAAAATACAAGTGTCACAATGAAAATATTTATTTTTAGGAAATAAATGCGGAAATAACTGACGTAAATAACCAGTGGACGGATGTCCCAATCGTCGGTGCCATAACCATTCTTTCCTATCGTTTGAACCATGAGTCAGCATAACTGAGCCTTGTTGAGTGACTTCATCTACGTAATATAATCCTTGTCGCTCAGTACCACGCCCAATGATCCTTCCCGTCCTGATATCCTGCAAAATGCAAAAAGTGGGGTGCATTAATACCACACAGTTTAATTCTTTCGTAACATGACTAACGGATAATAGCTTGTGTGATAATGATGGCACATAAAGGCATCTCGAGAGTCGTAATTCTTTCGATATTTCAATGGTTCCCCCTCCTTTAACTGGGAGAGTTTCCCCGTTAGCTGTGTGAATTCGTGTTTTGTCAACTTTCGAGTTTGACGTTAGATCGGTTATATCAAACGTCATTGTATCAGTGGCACCACAATCAAAAATCCATGAATTACACTTGGCGTTTTTGGTGGCAACATTAACTTCTCCAGATCGGGAAGAAACGTTCTCCTCTTCGAAATCATGCACGTTTAACATCAACTTCTTTCCTCCGCCGTTAATCTCTCTGCTGCCTATGACGGAGGCAGCTTTTCCAGACTTGGAGGTTTTGTGGTTATCACTCCACCATTCTGGGTATCCTACGATCCTAAAGCACTGTTCTTTGGTGTGTTTCGACATACCACACTCTTCACACTTGAGCTTCCTCTTATCCACCTTTGATTGAGTTCGAAAAAACAGCTTGTCTGACCGATGATTCTTGAAAGGAGTTTTTGGGTTTTGAAATTGGTTCTGAGCTCCGTTACGAAGCAAATTTATTTGTTGTACGGCGAAGATATTGTTTTCGTTGTCAGCCATGGTTGATTTAAATTGTTTAAATTGTGTTTTTGAAACTTGTTTTAGGTCCAAATCATTAATTAAAAAGACCGGGCCCAAAATATTGTGTATTGGGCTCAAGTTTTTTTTTTTTTTTGTGTTTTGCTAATTGGGCTTTGGTGTGAATAAGAAATCACTTGTTATCAAAAAGAACAGGGACGAACAAACTGAAATCACAATCCACGATCAATTCGCTAAAGATCAATTCGTAATCGGGTATCCGTTGTTCGAGACTATAAGGTCAGTTCGAGGCTGGGAGTTCGTGTATGATGTTTTGTTGTTCGAATGAGGGCGGTTCGAATGAATCTTCGTCGGAAGCTATTGGCTGTTCGAATGGGGTGTTAATCGAGTAAGGTATGTTATCCGTGTCCTAATCTTGTAAAAATGCTATTCGAATCGTTGATTCGTGCCCGAGGGATTATTATTCGAATAGATCTAGTATTCGGATGTATTCGAATGGGATATAGATTGCTTATTCGAATGATTATCAGCCTAAGCAGCTAATTCGTGGGCTTTGAAATCCTGGCCGAATAACACACCCAATTCGTGGGCTTTGAAGTTTTGTTCGAACACAACAGTTCGTGTGTGATGATTTCGTATTCGAAGATGATTTCGTATTCGAAGATAGCTATCCGTGTGTGTTGATTTTTTGATCCAAAAATTGTTTAGTTCGAACAGGTACGTAACGTAACCTGCTCTGATACCATGTAGAAATAAATAATTGTGTTTTGTGGAAGAATTGTTATATTTCATCACTTTAAAACGATTACATAGGACACCTATTTATAGGAAAATAATAACCTAACGGGCCCAAGTCCACATACGGACTTGGGCTTACATTTGTTTTTGGGTTCCTATGTCTAACACATTCGATATAAGAATTAGAGTGCAAACTTAATCTATTATTTTGAACTTCCAGTTAAAAGCATGTGCTAACATTATGGTAAACAAGCCTTCTTATTTATTGCTTTCCCACTACCTGACTATCTGTTTGTTTGTTTTCTTTTATTTTATCTGCTTTCTTATCTTAGTTTAGTTACAGAAACAAAACAAACCCCCTTATTTGTTAAATCCAACTAAAAAGTGTTAACAAGTTTAAAAGAAGTGTTTCAATTCATTGAGTTCATTAGTGACGACCTAGGACATCCTTAACACTAACTACGTAACTAATATTTATACCTTTTACACAAGTAGTAGTAAAAGATTCACTGCTAATTCCTCATCTTTTATAAATTTAAATCCTTTTATATTTATGGACTAAAAACTCGGACGTATCAGTCTTGATGTTGGAAGCCTTTTAACACCTCAAACTTGCCATGCTTGCCAAGTTGTGGTGGAAATTTCAGAAGAACCTAATGCACTTTGTTATTTAATAATAAAGTCCAACGATGATAGTGACGATGGTCTTAATAAATATCCTTCCACCTTATTTTCGAGTATGAGGAAACAAATTCATAATCCTTTTAAGGAATATCCAAAATTTTATTTTAATTTTCATTTTTATTTATAAAAAAAAAGTGGCAAATGGTGAAATTTATCAAATTTTGGATTGACATTTGGATATGTAAAAAGGCTAAGTGCATGAAAATGTAACAAACTTTTTCCGTTTTGCTATCGTGTGTATCTAATTCTTAGAACGTCTATTGGGTGTATTGAACTCTTACTTTACAACATATGATGTATGAACCGTATTTTTAAGAGAATTTTCGAACAAATAAATCGGTTTTACGTCATCAAAAATCTGGCTCTTTACATGATTTGTGAAAAAATAAAAGTTAAATACATACAATAGAATTTTTAAAAGTTAGATACACACAATAGCAAAACAGACACGGCTTCTTACATTTTCATAAACTTAAAAACACTAGTAGAGGAATATCCTAAGCTTTATGTCCTTAAATCATTTAAAAAATGGTTAAGTGCATGAAAATGTAACAAACTTTGACCGTTTTGTTAGTGTGTGTATTCAACTTTCAAAAACTCTATGGTAAATCGAGCAAAGTTTGTTACATTCTCTTCCACTTAGCTCTTTAAAGAAGTGTAAGAACATCTTTTGTTATTCCCATGGTATTAGACTTTCCCCTATTAGGCATGAAGAAGGCCGATAGGCATGGGCCTTAATTCGATCAGCTTAAGGAGATTGAAGGCTTATTTTTATACCTTTTTCCTTAATGTATGTCCAGATCGATGTGCGTATGTGTTGTTGGCAACTCAAGCGAACTTTATGTTTAGGTATTTCGAAATCTCCTCCCATATCAAAGATTCATATTTTATGGGTTCTAGAAACATCAATGAATGGAGACATCCCGATCAAGGTGAATGTGAACTCATGGAGAATAGTAGCTACAATATTACCACCTAGGTTTAACCTAAGGCTCGTGGAATAGATATCGGCTTAGATTGACCCCCTTGTTGTGATTTTAGTCTTGAAACGAAACGACACTTGTTCCTTAAATTCCCAATTGCAATCAATATGTGGAATTGTGGTTGTAAACGAGGCTAAACAGCTCGCAAGTTATTCGATATCGTCTCACAAACTATTCAAAATCGAGGAGATTCAACGGAATCGAGCTCGAGGTACTCGAGTAACCTTTCGAGTCAAGTTCGAGCTCAAAAATACTTGGCTCGTGAGGCCCGCGAGCTTTATCGAGTTTAAGTTCAATTATACTTCTACCTTTATATAGATTAAATTACTAAAATATAGTTATTATATAAGGTAATATGTATATGAGTCGAGTCGAGTTGAGATAATTTTCGACTTCTATCTTACAATATAAAATAAATTGAGCTCGAGTCGAGGTCTGAGTACGAGTTTTAGCAACCGAGTCGAGCTTGAGCTTGAAATTTCAAACTCAATCGAGTTCGAACGTAGTTGTACTCGGCTTAACTTGACTCGTGTACCACCCTATGTGGAATAGATTCCTTTACTTAAGAAACTTGTCAATTGCAATTCCATATTATATTATATTATACTAGGCGTATTCCCGCGTTGCGCGGTGTCAATTTCTAAAGAGATTTGTCATGAACAATGATCAGAATCGGGAGTTTTGTGTCTTTAACCGCCGCCGACCTGCTACTTTCTGAAATTTAAAACACATGGTTTGTGCCTATTTTCTGCTACTTTCTATTTCCCTCGAATGTATAAAACTCAGCTTCCAACAATAACACATTTATTTACTCACTTTTATTTTTCTTTTTCCAATATCAAATCAGTGAATATTCATATCAAAAAAAAAATCAAATCAGTGAATATGTGTGGAATCAAATCGTTCTCGCCGGAATTGAAAATGGTAAATATTGTATCACTTGTCTCATCAACAACATGCACATGGACCATAACATGCAACAACGAAAACAAACATTACAAAAGGCAGGAATTGGTAGGTTAATACCATAGTCCCTACATAAAACAACTCAAAGCAACAACCTTATCATAGGGTACTTGCAAAAGTCATTGCAAAGATCACAAAAAAACAAACCATCCTTTACAACTAACTCTTTAATGCACTCTCCACAACTCTTATAGCACCAACCCGATTGAGTATATAGACGATCAATTGTTTTCAAAACAGTGAAAACATGGTCTTGTAGGCCATCGGTCAACGACATGC
Organism: Senecio squalidus; assembly: GCA_910822075.1. Lineage (NCBI taxonomy): Eukaryota > Viridiplantae > Streptophyta > Magnoliopsida > Asterales > Asteraceae > Senecio > Senecio squalidus. The sequence goes on from CAJVGC010000582.1 coordinate 30,781,407, forward strand.
CAACCAACTTGCCAATACTAATTTGCATAGCTGCCAACACCTGGATCATTTTGCAAGAGGAATACAAAGCCGTTATTTATAGGTCATGGGGCAACTAAAGAGTTAGGACATAGTAAAAGTCTCCATTATGGTACTTAAACTCAAATATTAAAAGATGGGGCAACTAAAAAGTTAGGAGTTTAACATGGGGTAACTAAAGAGTTAGGACATAGTAAAACTCTCAATTATGGTAATTAAAACATATATTAAAAGATGGGGGCAACTAATAAGTTAGGAGTTTAATATGTGGCAACTAAAGAGTTAGGACATAGTAACTCTCCATTATGGTAATTAAAACATAGGACAACTAAAGAGTTAGGAGTTTCAAATACAAACCATTCCACTATTTGGGATAACTCACATCTTAGATGATTGACAACCTTAGATTATAAGTAATAGTAGATTATAATATACTCAATTAACAAATAAAGTTTCTAGTGAATAGTGTTTTAAAGATATTATACTTATTTTATGTTTTTTTTTTTTTTTTCCTTTCTTTTTCTCCTTTTCCTTTTTCTCTTTTATATTTTTAGAAAGAATCTCATAAATCGTCCTTGTGGTTAGTCACTTTTTCAGTGTTCGTCCTTTTCGAGAAAACTTAGCATAAAGTGTCCTTTTGTTTTTTGAATTTATCATCTATCGTCCTTCCGTCCAAATCCGTTAAAATTGGGCCGTTAAACCCCTCACATGATAAGCATGTGAGGGAAAATTGTTGACAAATTCCAATAATGCCCTTTTGTCATCTTCAAGAATCATGGCATTTGCTCCAAACAAGAACATACCCATCAACAAAAACTTCAAAATTTCCATTTTTTATGAATTTTTTTGAATAAAAATTGTTTTTTTTTCCAAATTAAATCATACCCATTAAAGAAAAAAGCTTAAAAATCACAAACCCATATAAGAAAACTTGATTTAAATCAAACCCAGAAAAGAAAAAGGATAAAAATGACAACTTTTTTTTAAACCAAGATTCAATTTTTATGCAACGAAACTGACACACTAGTACTATAGATCCATGATATATGTAGGTTTGACTGATTGAAAAAAGCAAATTCCAGCCTGGCCACACTTCCCTTTTTTTCCTCCTTTCGCTTCACGACGGAGCCATTCATCGTTTTTCATTTATTAAAATATATATACACAAATATAAATACAACCTCATCTTCTTCTTTGTAACTTCTTCTTTGTAACAGTGATTTAGTCTGTCTACTTTGCCTTCTTCTTCTTCATTTATTCATGTGTAATTCCATGGCATGTTTAACCACCACTATCACCACCATAATCAACAACAACATCATGTATAACAAGTCCGACCACCCTATCCCCCGCCAATCAGTCCACGCATTTCCTTCTCACACGACTTCGCTGAATCTCTCCATTCCCGTCCACAGATTTTGAAATCTTACCACGCGCCGCTGGTTTCTTCAGACTTTGAGTTCTCGGTTTCTGGGAACAATATGATGACGGCTGATGAGCTGCTTTTTAAGGGACGGTTTCCGGTTCTGGATCTGGTATGGGACAGAAAACTACTTTACGAGATGAGTTGATTGACCTGGGTTCGATCTATGGAAATATGATTGATAAAATATGGAATTGAATTTGGGGATGAATGCTAAAAAGTGATAAAAGAGCTTAATTACTCATTTACCCTCACATGCTTATCACGTGAGTAGGTTTAACGGCTTAATTTTAACGGATTTGGACGGAAGGACGATAGATGATAAATTCAAAAAACAAAAGAACACTTTATGCTAAGTTTTCTCGAAAAGGACGAACACTGAAAAAGTGACTAACCACAAGGACGATTTATGATATTCTCTCATATTTTTATATATATTTTTATATAAATTATTATATTTTTAATAAATATCATTCATTTTCGTGTTTTGCATATACAAACACTTTGTGTTTTGCGTATACAAACACGATCTAAATAGTATCGTTTTCCCGCCGCTAAGGGCGCACAAAATAATCCTTGTTTGAACTCAAAATCCCTTGAATTGAACATATTTTCCCTCTGATCCAAGGCAGGCATCAAATGAGGATTGATGTGGTGATCCACCAAATCTTTTGGGGTGTTATAGAGATTCGAATGAGTCAATATTTAGCTTAAGGAAGTCTGGGAAGGATTTACTTGCTAATAATCGAAGCTCTAAAACAATTGTAACTTGGATTGAATGGATTTGTAATCCGTCAACTTCTATGTCACCCGTTCATTTTAGCATCTTCCTAGATCTGTCTTGATTCTATTATTTTATTATATTCGAAAGAACTTTGATCTTAACTGTATTAGAAGTTTTTATAATCAGCTTATATATATACTAATTGTTTATGAGTTAAAAAAATGATAAAACCTGTGTTTTTGGTTAACAAGATCCGTCTTAACATGTTTAAACATGTATTAAACGAGTGATTTAGGAAGTTTGGGTTAAAAATAAATATTTACATAATTAACATTTTCTTATTTAATCCGTTAAAGATAGCACTTTACCCACATTCAACTCATCAATACTTAAATGGGTCAAAATTATGAAATCACCAAAAAGTATATCTTTTGTCACTTTTTTGAACATAAATAATTAGTAGGTATTGAAATTTATTATAAAAACTTTAACTATAATTAAGATCAGAGTCCTTTTTAGTAAAACAAAATAACAGGTTGTAGGACATTTTGAAGAATATTACTCTTTTATATTAATTTTGGATGATATCTATGGATTTGTGCCATTAATTGTTTTTTAATGTTTTGGGCTTTTTTTTTGTTTTGGGTTTGTCTTTGGAGTGGGCTGTTTTTTTGGCATGCTATTCTTCTGTCTATCTTTGTCTTTCTTCGTCTTACATGGGGCAGGTGGCAAAAAACAAGATTCTAAGTCCTAGGCAACTAAAAGGACACGTGGAAAAGCAAGAAAGAGATTAAGCATTTCTCAAAGCGGTGACTCACAAAAGAATAATAAACAAATCGGAATAGAGGTTGGGGTAAAAAGAAGAAAATTTCTGGTTTTGTTAACAAATCGGAATTATCTCCGGTAACTCATATTTCACCGAAAAAACTTACGGCGGCGGATAAAGCCCTTCAACGGCACTCTATTTCTTGCCATCTGGCAGTGGTAGTGACGGCTATGATAACCCTAGTAAAGATATGTTGGCTTTCAAGAAAAGTTTAAAAAGAAAGGTATTTATTTATTTTCTTGATTTTTTTTTATCTTTATTAATTAATCTAATGATTTTGATGATGTTTTTTGGAATTTTGGATTATGGGTATTGTTAAATACATGATTTTGGCATCTGGGTATTTGTTGGATTGATTAAACATTAAAAATTTAATGATTCTTTAATTAAATCGTTATCTTCTTCAAGTTCTTTATTCTGTAATATGAAATTATGAATAATCCGATGATTTTGTTGGAAATTTAATGTTTTGAATTATGGGTTTTGTTTAGTACTCTGTTTTCTCATCTGGGTTAGTTTTAAATTATCTAAACATTAACGATTTAATGATTTTTTTTTTTTTGTATAAATCTATATTCTCTCATGTTCATTCGATTGGAAAGCTAACATAATAAAATAAATATCTGTAAAAAGGGGAGTGTTCTTTTATGGTAAAAAATTCATTTATTTCAATTATTTTGCAAGAACAAGAAGAAAACAAAGAAAATAGAGGATCTGTTGAATTTTTCGTCTTCTTTCGTTTCTGTTCGTCATCGAGGTACGTCGTATTCTGCTTATATTCGTGTTTATAGTCTCTGATTACTGTGAAATTGTTGGTTTGCTTTCAGGTTAAAGTTTTCTTCGGTTATTTATGTGCTACCTTCGTTTTCGTTGAGGTATGTGGTCTTCTAAATTTTTTGTTTATGTTTTGTTGTGGTTGTGTGAGTAAACAGGCAGAAATTCTGAGGTTTAGCGAAAATTGGTATGTTAGATCTGTTTTCTGTGTTTTATGTGTTTTTTTCATTGTTTCTCTATGATATAATTTCTGGATTGTAATATATGTTAACTCAAAGATTTACGTGAACATAATTTCTTGTACAGTGCTTTTGAAGAAACACGGCCTAATGATGCGATTGCAATGTATACTGATGCCATTTCACTACTTGAGAAAGATGGCAAGGAAAATATGGTGGCTGATGTATATCGTGCCATTACTAATGTTTACATAAAGCTTGAGAAGTAAGGATCTATTCCTATTCGAACTTGCATAATTTTGGCATTTAATCAAACAGTTCTTAATGCACAAAAGAACTTGCATAATTTTGGTCATGCCTCAAAAGGGTTCAAGCAACCATGCACAAGAACTGTTTGATTAAAGTTACGACGCGCATCCCTTTTGAGGCATTTAATCAAACATACCTTTTAAATGGGTGCTATTTCAATTCATTCTGTTTATTGTATTGTGTGGAATGATGCATTTACTTAACGGTTGGACTTACGACGCGCATCCCTTTCAACTCCGTACGGACTTGGAAACTCATCTTCCAAAACCATGTACGCCAGTTACTAGACCCTTTAACGAGCCTAATTTATATAAAAACAACGTAACTATTAACATAAATAACGCATGACGAGTTTCTAATATATTATTTTGTTTAGATTTTTGTGTAAGCATTGTTTTAATGATGATGATGGTTTTGTGCATGTGATATATGATAAGATTTGGCTAGGGGACTGGTAGCTCCTGATTGCGAGCATCCCAAAGGAACGCTTGGGCACAGGCACCATCAGATGATTGTTCTCCAACAACATGTTGCTTTCTTTGATCAAAATGGTGATGGAATCATTTACCCATGGGAGACCTTTCTCCCATGCTGGTGAGCTACCTACTTTATAAATCGACTTCGAATAAGGAACATTTCTCATCTCGATTTGGTTTAAATCAATTTTTTACAACACTAATTTTGCTCAAGGGTTCTTAATTAACAACATTAAGTCGATATTTCGTGTAGGAATGCGTCAACTAGGGTTCAATCTCTTGATATCCCTGCTGGCTGCCATTGTTATAAATATGGGAATGAGTTATCCTACCCTCCCTGTACGTTTTTCATCTTCATCTAAATCGACTGAACGATTAGCTGATATATTTTATATGACTTTTATAAGGGTGGTTACCTTCACCTTTATTCCCAGTATGTATCTATAACATACACAGGTCCAAGCATGGAAGTGACAGTGCGACTTACGATACCGAGGGAAGGTTTGTGCAATTCCGACCGTGTTAATTTTGAGTTAATTGTGCCTTTTTGTGTTGAACATTATGGAGTTTTGCAGATACATGCCAGTGCACTTTGAGAACATGTTTAGCAAGTACGCTAAAACGGTGCCGGATAAGCTCACTCTTCGTGAGATTTGGAACATGACGGAAGGAAATCGACTAGCGTTTGATTTCTTCGGATGGTTAGTTGAAAGAATTCCTTAATTTGCTTCTAGGATATCTCCAGTATATCTAAAATCTTATTCAAATATGTTGATAACAATTTGGCATAGTTACGTTTACGGAAAAAAAAAAAAAAAAAGGAAAAATCTAACCGATATTTGTATGTGCGAATAATTGGCATTTTATAATGTGAATTATGTTACATGAGGTATTTGACCATATTAAATGGGTCTTTCATACTCATTTGCTAACTTTTGGGATTATAATGACTAATGCAGGGCTGCAGGAAAGATGGAATGGGCGATTTTGTACGCACTTGTGAAGGATGAATACTCATTTCGTCTAATAAATTTAGAACATATGCAGCACGAGTTCCCTCTAGTTACTAATTAAATGTTGATAAACAAAGAATGTTATCATATTGGGAAAATATCCAAACATTTAACTCATTCTTCTTTAACAAAAATATCCTTAACTTATTTATTAATTTAATAATAAATAAGAGACTAAAAGTGTTGATGTTAAAGTATTTACATTATCTTTGTTGAATCTGATGAATAAGGAATAATTTTAAACTACTTAAAGTAGAGGGACAAAAGGTGTTCTTATCCCGGTTAGAGGACATAATCGTCAATTTAGTTATATAGAAAGGACAATTATGTAATATATACTAAAGGATAAGTCGACACAAATAAACTTATAAAAAGAAAATTAAAATAAAAATAAAAATAGGACTTACATACGAGTTGAAAAATCTAGTGCTAAAATTTAGAGTTTTGATAATAATTAAGGATGACAATCATCATCTGATTCATCGGATATACAACCGATCCGATCCACTTATGATGGATATGGATATAAATAAATGGATATGTATATGGATATGGATGTTGTAAATTTTAACGGGTCGGATATGGATGACGGTTTTTCATCCATGGATGATCCGTTTATCACACGAAATAACTATATATGTTCATAAATGTTAATAAGTACTTTAACTTATATTACGTTTAAATAGAAAACTAAACCACAACTTATACATTAAGTAAGAAAATATTAACATAGCTATCTTATAATGAATCTCAATTATAATAGATAGTTTAATACTTCGTACTTTGTTAGCTATTTTAGACATGTTCATCGGTATTACCCCATCTATGTGGAACAAATATCAAATTATGATAAATGAGTTTTATTTATTAGATTGTACTTGTATATATGATAAACTATATGTCTTTAACTCTATTTAAAGTTGATATTTTATAAAAAAAAAAAAAAAAAATTCTATGATATCCATTGGATATCCATTTACCCGTTTCATCCAATCGATATAGATATGGATTGATGAATTTTTTTTAAATGAATATAGATATGTATATGACTCCACGATCCATATCTGATCGATTGTCATCCCTAATAACATCAGACATGTGGTTAAAAACTTTAAACATGAATTATTTATTTGTACTTTATCAATAACTGTCTTATATTTATGTTATCAGCCCCAATTTTTAAAAAAACTATCAAACGTACAAATTTTCAATACGTGTCTCAACCATTAAACCACAACAGTATTGATTGTGGTTATCAATACTATAAAATTTATGATTACTATCAAATCAGTCTTATAAAACTATATAGTTGTGAAATTAAAGGAAACCATAATGATGTACCTAAGTCGATGGTTTGAGAAATAAACATATTTAAAACAAAAACATGTAATGAGAGAACGCTCTTCGGAACCCAAACCAATCGGAAATCATCGAACAAATCCAAATGCCTAAAACAGAAACCCTAAATGTGATGACGATTGCCTAAATGATCAAGAAACTGCTGATTAATGAAGCATAAATATCAAATGAAATCCGTAAACGAAAGATTCAGCAATAATATAACAATTTTAGTTTGATCAGCATGACAAATAAGCTTTTTAAGGTGATGTTAATTATAGCTGTTTATTACATAACACAGTGGAAAATGTATTTTGTTTCGTTCTTTAGAATGAAAATGTGTAATTGTGTATCCTTTTACTCTTTTAGTGTTGTATCGGTGCAGCAATAACACTCTTATGAGTGTCAATATGCAACTTAAGTAGACTCGTACCATACAAGCCACCCGACTCAAATCACAAATGCTTCTCAAAGTAAAAAGGAATTAAGAAAAGTAAACGATTTGCAAAAAGTAGCATAAATCAAGACAATATAATAGGGGCAATAGTCAACAATATGACAATCCAAAATTACAAGAAACTGCATCCTCCAAAAGAATGTAAATAGCTACTTCAAATACAATGACATATGCTCTCAATCATGGACCCAACAACCCGAAACTATAAGGAACCAACTAGACGTGTAAAATATGCATCTCTAGAGTAGTGAGTAAACAAGAGCACATCCAAAAACAACGCTTCCAACCATAGATCCAATCTTCTCTACACCGCTCTGTAACATAAATGTCAAAACTTAGATCACAGAAATATATTTGGTTAATAAATAAGCTTATAAAGGACGCAACGTCAAAAGTAAGATAACAAACCCAATATGCAAATCTCAAACACCCTCTTAGAGGATCAAAATCCATGTATTTTTAAACTAACCTATAATAATGATTAATAAAACGTCTAAGACATCTTCGGTCTATTGGCCATTCACGGGCTAATCTCAGGGTCTCTAAATCTTATTTAGGCATCATTCCATTTCAATGTCATTGCTTCATTCCAATACCATAAACCAAAAACACACCAAGTGCTTATTGTACACACAAAATATAGACCTAATACTTCAAAAAAGGCGATGCCCAATAAATAGGTAATGTATAAATCTAATATTTGTTAGTTCCAATATTTGTTTTTTACTTTATTTCCTTGATTGGTGTAATTAAACCAGCTTTTGTGGGGCCCAAGATGTACAAGTCGACAATACAAGTAGTCATTATTGTCATTTGTTACTTTCCTTGGATGCCTTAAATAAACAAGACGACACACGTGATCACTAGACACGAGACAACAAAACTAGGTTCACGTTAACAAATACACAAATTCCCATACATTGCTAAAATGCGCATAGGTAAATCTGAAATTCTAAACACCTCATTCTAAAACTTCCTAATTTGAATGGATCTAACCTTTTGTTTGCATCTAAAAACTTTATCAAAATAATGTTAATAAAAAGGTAATTTTCAGATGAATTTTTTCTTTTCTCCAAACTAAGATAAAAATATCTTCAGATCTGATAATTACAATATTATATATCATGGCGCACAATAGCATATAATATAGTTTGACTTACATACGCATTAACTTTAAGTGTCATGATATTAACAAAAACAGTGTGCTTAAAGTAACTCCAGATCAGATCTAGTTTAGAATGTACGTACCACGTCAGTAGCAGACGGCGCCGGAGATAGAACGGTGGTGAGTGACGGAGAAGGAGCTCCGGTGGGTGGTGCAGGTGGGCTTAAAGTTAAAGGAGATGGTGCAACAGCTGGAGTCACACTGGGAGTTGGAGCAGCAACCGGGACAGGAGCAGGTGGTGATGCGACGGGAGGAGGAGTGGCTGGTGGTGGTGAAGCGACTGGAGGAGGAGTAGCTGGTGGTGGTGAAGCAACCGGTGGAGGAGTAGCTGGTGGTGGTGAAGCAACTGGAGGAGGAGTAGCAGGTGGTGGAGCGCTTACCGGAGTAACGACGGGTGGTGGTGTGCTGACTGGTGGGGGAGTGGCTGTGACTTGTGGTGGTGAAGCGGTGGGTGGGGGTGTGGTGGTTGGTGGAGCTGGGGTGGCAGTGGGGGAGGATGACGGAGATTGACCTCCTACGGTGGAGAAGACAATGCAGATGAATGCGATGAGTATGGCTGCTTTGCGATCCATGGTGTATGTTAAGGTAAGTAAACCCTTAACCTACGCCGCAGCTGTTAACCTAAACGTTTGGAATGAAGAAGCTAGTTGTGTAAAAAGTGTGATGTGAGTGAGTGTGAGAGGAAGAGAGAAGGGGGGATAATATTTATATAAGGGGGGGTGGGTGTTGGGGTGTTGATTTGGTTCTGGTGTGGTGGGGCTCATGATAATGTATCTTACAACAGCAGTTTGTTGAGAAGAGAAAATTTATACATCAAGTTATCAACCATGGACTACCTTTTCAAGTTAATCCACCTTACTACCGTATATTTTGGTATCATCGATAATTACGTGACATACTTATTAGTGACTTAAGTGTTATTAGTGGCGTAACTATATCAAGACCATCTAAATCTTTCTTCTTATTAGGACCAGTCAGGGTTGGATTCAGGATTTTATAATCGAAATCGATAATATTGTAATTATTTTATATAAAATAAACCGAAATTGAACATGTATATATGTATATAATACGGTAAAAACGGCCTCTAACAAATTTGGGCAATGTCGGGTCTCTATAGTGCACTCCATAAGAGTTGTATTTGCGACTGGTTAATGAACAGAAAAAAAATTAAATATGTGTTGGAAAAACTCATAATTAGCCGAAGTAAAAATTTAGAAGAATTATGAAACTAAAGAATGATCAAGAGCTTGAAGACGTGAAGACAAATGTTTTAATTGGTACGTGTTTGTGTGTGTGTGTGTGTGTGCGCGCGCGCGCACGTGTATGCGTGCTTAGAGAAAGAAAAAATGTAACGATTTTCCCGCCAAAACCTATTTTGAAAGATCAATGAGAAACAATATTTTAATTAACCAATTCTCAATCAGTTTAAGCTTAGAGTTCAATCAATTAAGAAATTTCGCATCTCAATTAATAAAAAATCACTGAATTTGTGTTATTGTGGCAATTGAGATCCTATCAATTGGTATAAGAGCCGGTTTTTATCATTTGAGCAATATATTTGATACATGTTCATCAATTTGACTTTATTCGAGGGAATTTTAGTCAAAATAGCAGTGAATTGTTGAATCATGAGAGTTTAATTGAAAATTGAGAAAGTTATCTAAATTTTGATGGGTCAGAGAAAAAAAAAATACGAACTTTCCAGTTTGTAGCATTATAATAAACTAACTTCGGAAAATACTTCTGTTATATACGTACTTTGAAAATCTATGACAACATGACAAACTTATAACTTGTTACCTTCAATGGTGCCAACAAGGCATCCACTTCAGTTTATTGGTGACATGTATTACACGTCATCCAGGTCACAAGTTGTTTGCTTATATGTACGTTCCTCCCCAATTTGTAACCCTAATTTTATTATCTTTCCTCCTCAATAAAGAACCCCGCTTTTAAACCCCAATTGAAATCATATGTCTTCCTCTTCAATTACATCACGTTTCAACCATGAAATCCCAAGTGAATGTGATTGTAAGTTACCATTGAAAATGCGTATCCAGTCCGGATAGAAGGTTTCTGGTTTTTCCTAATTCATTGGTAAGCATCGTCAGTGAGGTACATTTTATTGGCCAATTCTAGTTTTTTTACAACACTTTTTTTTTATGTTTTGACAGAAAAGGGGGAAGAAGTGTGATGCCTTTTGTTGGTTTGATCTCGAGTTGCATAATCAAATGTGTAGAGAGATAATGTATGAAATTGACAATGTGACTAACCCAAACAACACGCAAGAAATAACAGTAAACAGAAGAAGTATTGCAAACTTTGGGAGCTGAATTTGACTTATACAAGTCAAAAACCAGTAATGACATATTGTGTTTGCAACTAGAATTGAAGAAATCAGAAGCAGTTGTTTTTGTAAATACCTTAACTAGGTTTCTAAATTTTTGCTCCTTTAGTTTAAATTCAACAGGTTTGTATTATTGACCTAAGTTTCTAACAATTTTCTTCTCTTATTTTTCTTAATCTCATTCGCGGCGATTACATCATCAATCAACGATCAATGGCTAACATGATGTTGCATATCCAGCCAGGGATGGTAGCTGGAGCTGAGTTTGATGGACGTGTTAAGGTCAAAGACAATAACAGGGTGGCGAATGTGATCATACCACCAACTCGTCAAAATCAAGGGTTTGAACAAATATGTCAAATTATGGTGTCTCATCCTGTATATGGCGCATACTTTCAAGAAACAGTCATGTATCCACCTGTTATGTGTGAATGGTGGTACACCTGTCGAGTCAATGACACTCAAGATGCTATCTCAGGGACTTACAACAATGGAAGGAATACCATCACCATCATTGAAGAAACAATCAGGGAAGCTCTACTTCTTCCTACTGCACAGGAAGCTGGTGAAGGTGGGTTTCAACCCAGACTAACCAAGCAAGAAGCCAAGAATGAAGCATTCCCATTGGTAGTTCAGCTTGTAGTCAAGGAGGTTATTGACTACAAAATATTCACTGGTAAATGGAAAATTTTGTTTTCCAGCATTACCAGAAGCTTGGGGGGTAAATCAATCACTTTAAATGAAATGAATGAATTTGAAATTCACCTGTTCCATTCAATGATAACAAGAAAGAGAATTTCCTACTCTCAACTATATTTTGATGAAATTATCTCCCTTGTTTTAAAACCAAAAAGAACAAAGGATGTCCCTTTTATTAGAGTGCTTTCACTCTGTTTTGAAACTGTTCTGGGAAAGACAAGTTATAATCAACTTGAAGAAACTTTTTTTGTTTGTCCTCTTCCCAGACTGACATCCAAGATTTTTACTTATATAACAATCATTGAGGCTGAGGTGGGATTAACTCCTGTCATGCTTCAGTGGATTGCAAATCCTTTCATTGATCCGGAAGGAACTGAGTCTGATACCTCAGATCTGCAAGTAAGGAAAATGTTGTACCTACAAAGGATAGAATTGACGGCAGTGGTGATCAGCCTGTGCTAAATGTTGGGGTTGGGGGTGATAGGGTTGGGCTTGATGGTGCAGATCCAAAGATCAATTCTCCTCATGGAGCCTCAGGTATGAATATTCCCTTCTCTCCACCTCAGTCTGAGAGAAACCCCTCTCAGTCTGAGGAAGTCCCCATCTCTCAGCTTGAAAAGCTTGCAACTCAAGCGGCCAACCTATTGAACTCACCCAGTTCATGAGAGAATGTTCCCATAATCAGCCCCACACCAAATAAAGCACAAATGGACTTATCACACCACGAGGCTGACAGTCATGAACTGCCCTCCAGTGTTGTAGATCACCCCACTCTCCCTCTACTAGAGCAGGAGGTGGTTGTGACTACTCAGACTACCCAAAGCCAATCTAGTGTATTTAGCTTGGAGAAACATTCTTAGGGTGCTTTGACTATGTGTGTCTTACTGCAAGCTATTCAAGACATGTCAACTCAGTTTGATGTCAAGCTGAGTGCACTGCAGACTGAGGTCAGGGATCTAAAGGAACATAATACAAAGGAGGTGGTTGGTTTGAAGGTATTGGTGGTGAGTCTGACTTCTGAAGTCAGGGCTTTGAGGTCTGGAAAGAAGCTTGTTGGGGAATCCTCTATGGGTGCTCAGACTCAGGGGGAGGAAATTGCTAAAGCCATAAGTGAGTCTGAAACCAAGAAGGATCTGAAAAGAAAAAGAACTTAGTCTTCTACTCAGGGGTAGGGAAAGGAGAAGAGGTAGTTGGTATACAATTTCAAAACTGAAATGACTGAAGAACAGTTTGAAATTGACTATAGTGACTTATCATCAGATTCACCAACTTAAAGTGAGAAAGAAATTGAAATGGAGATCGTGGGAGATAAAAAGGTTGAAGATGAGAGTCAAACTAAAGAAGTCAAAAAGATTGAATTTACTAAAGAAGAGAGACAAGCTAAGTTGGAAAGGTCAGCTCTCAATGCTGGTATGACAGTATAAGCATACAAATAATATGTCAAATACATGTATTTTGAGAAATTTGGTGACAAGATAAAGGACCAATCAACTATTGATAAAGATTCTTGTGATCAAGATTCTGAAGATCTTGAAGCTGAGTTAAAAAGAGAAGATCAGTTGGCCTTTGATGCAGAGCAAGAAAGAATTGAAGCTGTTCAAGAAATGGCAAAAAGGGTTGAAAGAGAGCATGAAAGGGTGGATTACATAGAGAAACATTTCACAAAGAATAAGCTTGATGGGAAAATAAATCACTTGGAGTGTACTAAAATGGTGGAGGTTTGGTGTTCACATGTCTATTCAAAAATAGCACATTCTTAATTGATGTGAATAGAATGCACACTCTGGGACTGGTGGAATGGAAAAGAATTTCCCAGTTAAGCACAAGGATTGGGAACATCGCACATGAGACTGAAGTCAAGAGGGAAGCAATATACAATATCAGTGTTGCTCATTTCTTGGAACTGATTCTTGAAGAAGATTAAAGAAAAATCTGTACCATCAACAGAGTTCATGCTGGAGCTAAATCACTTGGGTTGGAATCAAGAAACAATCATCTTGTGCCCTCAGGTATAGTCCTCTAAGAAAATTTTTATGTCAAAACTGATAATCTTGAAGGATTGTGCTATATTGATTGTGCTGGTGAAGAGTGTTTTAAAGTAATGGGAGATTTAAACAAGACATATATATACCATTGCCTTGCTTTATTGAATGAGTGCACAAATGATCAATGTCAACCATTCAGAATGAAGTTGATAAGTTGGTTGTTTAACAACTTAAGGAGGATTGAAGAACTGGAAACTCAGTCTGACAAAGTGGAGTTGATCAAGAAATAATATCAGGTTCTGAACTCCAAGATTGATGAAGAAATGGACAGATTGATGAAGTGGAAGACTGAGAGAACACAATGGGCCAAGATGCCTTGAAGCCAACACGCTGGGACTCAATGTTGAAATCAAAGTCAAGGAGAAGGAAGTAGGTTTTATCACAAACTTTTTATTTAATAAATGTGTTTTAGTTTGTGTTTGTTTACTACAGTGTGTGTCATTGTAAAAAGGCTTTAATTTAAACACATAGTGGGAGATTGTTGGGAAAATTAGCAATTGAACCCAAATTATAAGTTTGTTTGATTAAAGTCTAAGTCATAGTCATTTTTGAGTCTGAGTGACTAGCATTATGGGTCTGAGTTAGTCAGCTCTATAATGTGTCTTGAACCGAAAGATTACGAAGTTAGTTAGATAAAATCTTCTATCTTTTTAGAAGATTTTCTAAGATTCGTCCTTATCAAGCTCCATCTTGCTATGTATAAATAGGGAGCTTGAGTCTTGTAATTCGGTGCCGTTTTACTTTGAATCAAACTTAGTGTTATTCAATATCTTGCTAATTGTTATAATTCTCCTATAACTTAGTAACAAGAACTGTGTGTTTATCAAGAGTGATAATTAACGTTTGAATACTCATTTGCCAATTGATTCAATCATACAAGATTAATTAATTATCTGTATATCTAGTAATTGGGATCTTACTCAGACCTAACACACTCCTTCTTGAGCTTCACTTCCCGCACAATCGGGCCACCATTGTTTACAGCGACAATATTAGTGCAGTCTACCTTTCCAAGAACCCGGTTCAACATCAGCGAACTAAACATAGTGAGATTGACATTCATTTTGTTCAGGAAAAGGTTTCCATGGGTCACGCGCCTTCCAGTTCTCAGTATGCATATATCTTCACCAAAGGGCTTCCTTCGGTACTTTTTCATGATTTTCGATCCAGTTTAAGTGTTCATTCCTCTCCCGCTCAAACTACGGGGCATATTAGAGTATACGTATTTATATATAGCCTAGCCCAGCTTGTAGCCCAACGGACTCACGGGCTCTAGGGTTTCTAGGGTTGTTAGTCTATTTATATGTGTATCATCTGTATCGTTAGACATCAAGCAATAAACGATTATTACCAATCTTTAAATTCGTGAGCTCATCATGAATGGTGTGATATATGTGGAGTTTGTGATAACTAATTTGAATTTAGCCGACATTTAACCAAAGGGTTAGCTAAAGATCTTGTGCACAAGGAGGCTAAAGGGATGGGTTTAAAGTCCACTTGAAATCTTTCATATTAAGATACCAATTCCCATCTAGTATAGTATTAGATGTTGACTTCAATGGGAAAGCTTGATATCTAAAGATTGGAACACATTACGAATTACATCCCAAAATATGTGTTCAGTAGTGCAAGTGAGTTAGGCTGAAACTATATTTCTTAATAGTTCTTTGAAAAATTGCATGTGCAAAGTTTAGTTGCTTTAAAAAGTTTAGGACTTAGCTATGATATGCTTATTGAAGGATAGGACATAGGCTAGTAAAACATTATGTCAAGTTGGAACATGAATGTGAAAATTATTGGGTATATTTTCTTCATTATATTCACTATCGATAGAAATGATTTAATTTTTAGTAACACCCTTGATATTCAATTATATGAATTAAATCTATACTAATGCGAAATTCAATCGTCACGAGTTTACGACATTTCAATTATGTATCAGTTCGTTTGCTATAAATTTACTTTAAGTTAATCAAGATCACTTAAATGAGGGAGGATTGTTGGTGATTTGTGTTACCAATATGATTAAAGTATAATGAGATTAATTTGTTAACCAATATACATTTGTTCGAAATTATCTTGATTGTTTAGGGGCTTCGCCCCTATACAACAGTTGTTCGGGGGCAGCGCCCTGATAACGTGGTCGAAGGGGCCGGGCAGAACCTTGGTTGGGGTCGAGCTGCATTTGAAATGGTGATTTGAATGTGAAAAACCCGAATTTAAATAAACCCGATTTTTATTTAATTCGGTTTTCAGAACCCGTTTTAGTAGTTAATTAAACTGTCTAGATGCGGTTTGTGACCATCTCCATAACTCCCTTTTTTGGTTATTCAACTGGAATGTTTTTTATAACAATTATCACACTTTCTTGTTCAATTATATATTAAGTTAATGCGATTATAAATTTTAATTGTATTATCAAAATATTTTAATCTGAAAATAAATTCATACGACTCTCAATAATTTAAATCAAAACCCTAAATACAACAAACAACAGATATGCAATGTGTCCCTTGAGGAAGAAAAACACGAAAACCGAAAAAATGTTCCATCCTTCTATTAGAAAATGCAGCGTTCAGTCTTTTAAAGAGATTTTCACGTGACGTTAAGCTAACATTACAACAGCTCTTTATTTCTATTTCTATATATCATGATAGAGAGGTCTAAACTTAACCATAAAACTTTTCCGAACAATTCAACAACTATTATCGCCGTTAATCACGATATTAAAAAAGTGTTTTGGTTGTGGAACTAGCATGTGTTTGTGGGGATTAAAGCCAACTGTTGTCTGTTAATTGGCTAGCTGTTACACAAAATGCTCGTGAAAGGAATTTTTGTCAACTAGTTTCTCACCACATTATTGTGATGTATGATAACTGAGGTGGACCGAATTCATCGTACAATATTATTGAAAGACAATCATTCATTTATCCCACCATTTAACATCACCCATCATCTTACAAAAACCTTTAAGCATCCACCTGTTATTAATACAACTTATATTTCTTCAACTACAAACAATTAACGTGACAGCCATTAGGGTTTGTCCCATAATAGGAGGTTGTTCTGCTCTAGGGGAGGTCTTGGGTTCGAGCCTCCTCGGGGGTTTCGTTCAAAAAAAATAAAATTAACCACTATGTACTGAATAATAAATTAACCACTATGTACTGAATAATATAGTAAGTCGACATACTATGTTAAAGAGTTGCGTTTATGTATTTGAAAGTCTATAATCGGTTTGAAAATCATGTTTTTGTTTTTTCATTAATGACAGCGGTCAGAATGCTTATTATTATTTCAGTTGAGAGCATTTGATATTGAAATTGCGATACTCTAGTGGAGATGAGATCGGCCGGGTGAAATCAATAGAATCGTGTAGGACCAGTCCCGAGAATATAAAGAGTCCTTGCGGAATCATAAAATGGGCCTTTCATAAACAGTTTGCTTTTATAAATAGAACAATTTTTTTTAATAAAATCGTCGTCTCACTACGTCTTCAATATTTTTTGTTAAGTTATTACGCACACATATATACGTTTTCGAAAAAAATGAGGCCTGATTAGCGTCAAGTGGACATTTCTTCCAAAAATATCCCATGTCGACTTGAATGTGAAAAGATGGTTTCTTACTTTGGGTCACATTTCCGGTCAAGTTTCTATGAACTCGAAATATCTAGCAACTTGATCATAAGTTTAGAAATAACTAGTCATATTTAATATCCTCTAAATTCTTTAAAACACGAGTAAACGATTTTAGATTTTCTTTAAATTTGTGCCTTATTAATTTCAAAGAACGCCTTTTTGAAAGAAAAAAAAAAAGAACTTTACAAATGTATGTCATGTTTATATGTTATATTTTTCCTTAGAACTTACGTTAAACAAATTTTAAATATAGATATAAAGGTAGGCCAACCGAAAATAAATTATGGTAAAGTTAAGAGGGTAAAACAACCACTTATTTGCAGTGATGGGTGTTATTAGCATTGAAGAGGAATGATTAATTAAGAAATGTATCTTCAATTTTACGTTGCTTTATCATCTGGCATACATCTTTTACTTTTTGGCTATACTTCATTTATTGAAATCATTTTGCTCTATTCATTCATTGGTCCACACACTTAAAGATTTATTTATTAATCTAAATCTAAATAAAGAATAAAAATGAAAGTAAAAAATCCTTGACTAGGAGAACAATTTTCGTCTGATAAAGTTAACCCTTAATTACTTTTTAGTTAACCATGCTATGAAGCGAGTATCTACTCGTTTCGCGAACAGACTTATCGATGGAGTCGTAACGGATGAACTTTCTTAGCTACAACATAATACTGCAACTTTATGAAAACTATAGCAAGCAACGTGTCAAAATCTGTGTCATCATAGGCAAGAGGTTGGTTGGGGTGGCGTAGGGTACGAGTGACCCAAAATTATGTTTTAAAACATGCTTTTTATCTGTACGTATACCATACTCTATATATTTAGTATCAAGAAATGTTGTCATGTCCAACTCAGCGTTAGAATTTGTATTAATGTTTTGACTATCTAAATGGATACAGCTGCCGTTTTTGAAACATTCTGTAGTATTTAACCCTAAAATTGTATATATTTTTAATATATAATAACAAGGGGTTTTAAATGTCAGATGGCGAATTAAGCTTCCATAAATGAGTTAACTTCTTTGATGGCAGCCGTTAGATCAGATTGATGTCCTCAAAGATTATTTTCATTTTACACCCTCTTTCAATACATAATTATATTCTTCTTTTTTTCTATATTTACTAAAATAAAAAATATAACTACAATTTACTTATACGTTCAATTTGGACTATGATTTAACTTATAATTATTTTCAAATCTCCTAATACAAAATATCAAAAAATGTGTATAAACGTAAAAGTGTATATGTTACTATAACTATAAACAATATGGGTATAAATGTAAAACTATATATATTATTATGCATATAATATTATTTTTTCATAATAAATTAAATTCTACATAAACATAAAATTTACGATTCAATTTTTTTTTTCTGTATTATCGCGGGGCAATTATCTAGTTAAATTAAAATATATAGTACTCGTTAGACGGAATATCTATATTGGATGAGACGCTTATACATATTTTCTTGATAGCAAAATGTATTATTAGGGATGAGTGTCGTAATGGAGCAGCATCAAAATAGTTGGTACCAACATAGTTCGTACCGAGTATTTTAAAAAGTGTAGATTGTAGCGAGTTTCATACCGAGAACATGCATCGATTTTTAGATATTAGTTTTCAGTCAGTTAGAATGCAATCGGTATTGGGAATTGCACAAAAAAGACTATTTATCTCAGAGAGGTTTGAATACTGAATATCGAAATTTTTAGCACCGTTGTACTAGGTTCATAGCAGTTAACATTCGATCGGTGTCGGTGCCTATTTTGTATGATGATTTGACTCGTTTACTCATCCTAGTGCATTACTATGTTCTTAATTACAAGCACGATTGATTTTTCGGTTCACTTATAAAAGGAGTGAAATTTTTACCGATTTCTTCATAACATTTCACAATCATGAAAAAAATAAAACCTTTTTATCCCGAGAGGAGCGTGAAGAAATTATATGACACAAATCAATTAATCTCTACCTTTTTACATATAAATATAACATTTTGTTTGCGTGGAAATTATTACTCCGTATTACTTTAAAGAGTAAATTACCTAATCGTCTATTGTTTTACTCCAAAGTACGGATTTTTCCATAAGTTAAGAGAATTACACCATTCATTTGGGTATTGAGATTTCACCATGCCCGAGATTCGCTTCGAGTTGAAACAATTACTTTTAGCTCAACTCTAATTAATCTATATTACTGTCACTTAGATTATGTTAAAAACAAATTAAATATTTTATTTTAAATTTTAAATCAATAAAGATTTCATGATACATATCGTTTGTTTCGGTTAATAAACTAAAAAAAGTATTACGTGTTTAAAAAGCCAAAAGCAACATATAAACCCTTTTGAAAGGAAAAAAAGTAAAAAACATATGATGGAAATCTAGCCTTCTTAAATGTAATTTGCGAAATTATTTAATTAACATTGAAAATCTCATCTTAAGCATAATAAGAACACTTAAGCGAAAGAAAAGACAACATTACTCATAAAACATTATTCACTAGCTTCATTGTTTGCAAATTGATATATGATAAGATTTACATGCCCGCACAATGAGTCGCGATGTAAAAAACGTTATTAGCTAGATCTAGATAATGGATCATTTTAGGATTACATACTTATATGGTACATGATTTCGAATGCATCTACTATCACCCTAATTACATCATTAATATTTGTAGATATATTTGAAGGATTAAAGAAAAAGGATAAGTTGAGTAGATTATCCTTTATAACTCGTATGAGTTATATGAGAGAGGATCTCGAAAAATAAACAAAATAGAATTTTGAAATGAATAGCAGAACACATAAATTTGAGTTTGAATGACAAAATATTGGGGAATAATACCTAAATAATACACCTCTGTTGATAAAAGAAAAGGCTATTATATCCCTTAATATTACTATTAACTAGTATTTTTGTTTATTAATTAAGTTATAAGTTAACAATTAATTTTTTTTTTACCTAAACTGAATTGCGTTAAAAATCCCGTTAACTAATTAAACATTACGACACAAATATGGATATCTGTTAGATTTTATGAACTGAAAGTGTAATTAGTTTTTCTAAATTGACAAGTGATGTAAATTGGATTAAACTATAAAAACGACTAATTTACTTTTAAATATAAAGATTTAATTAATATATATTTTTAATTGTTAACAAATTGACATACTTTTCTACACTTCTAAGAACGTGAAAAAAAGTACACAAATATTAGTTTGTAGTAGCAATGGATACATATGGCTTTTGCACTCAAAAGTACTAGTAAAGTACCCGTGTAATGACAAATGGATATATTTAATTTTTGGATAATTAATCTATTTTACGTCCATGTTTTTTGTAAGAACTTTACGGATGATAATGATTTCCAGTTGAAACAAATTTTAGCAATAATAATGCAAAGAGGGAATACGTGAAATATTTCACAATATTTTATAATGTGTGAAAACTAAATAACCTCGTCATGTACAACATCTCAATACACTAAATCTGATATGTAGTTCGTCTAGATGTAAGCTTTTGGCAACCTTAGTAATACATTTGTGTTGCACGTGAGATCCCTCTTGACAAAGCCACATAAATTTGTCCGTGTGAGTGGGGTTGTAAACGAACATTGGTGAATAGTTCGACGGAAAGTTCATTTATATTCCTTTATTTGTTAACAAACGAAAATGAACAAAATATTTTTTTCGTTCAGTTAAATGAACGAACAAGACCTATTTGTTCATTTACATCCATAAACGTTCATTTATATTTTTATTCATTTATTAATTAATGCCACTTTATTATATTTATTTTGAAATAGTTAACATAATACGAAGTAATGTGTGATTTAAAGTTACTTTTTTTTTAGAGTTAATTAATAAAATATATAAGTAAAAATAAAAAATAAATATAAATATAAATGATTTATGTCTAGATTTAGAAATATCAGATAATTATTTCTATTGATAATTTAGGTTGTTCTATCATTCGTATTCGTTTATGTACGTTTAACATTCATATATATATATATATATATATATATATATATATATATATATATATATATATATATATATATATATATATATATATATATATATATGTATATATATGTATATATGTATATATATATATTCGTTTAGCATACAAATGAATACACATAAACTAACACAAACAAGCTTAAATTCTTAATAAACGAACATGAACAAAAAATTATGTTTGTATATGTGTTCGTGTTCGTTCATTTATTCGTTAAATTTAAACAAATGACACGAACTATCATCATTCGTGTTCGTTCGATTCATTTATAGCCGTACATGTGATGTGAGAATACTAATAATTATGTTAAAGGATATAACTACATATGGAATTTTTATGTTAGAGAATATTATTTTTATATTTATTCTTAACTATAAGATTCAATAATTATGTCGTTTTATTCTTTAAAAAAATTTAAATTATAACTATATTCACGTTAGTTTTTTAAATATAAGTTGATTATTAAATAAAAAAAAAATTATTAGTATTATTATTTAACTCGCTTATAACTCACGGTAACACGGAAAGATTTATCGAAACTTTTAAAATAGAAAATATTAAATTCTATAATAACATTTTATATCTTGATCAGGTTAAGTCATTTTTTTTAACGATTCAAATAAATAGATAAAACTTGTATTTTGTTTGATAAACATACTTCAAGGTTTCATTACAAATGTGATCCCTTTGAATACACATGAAAATTACTCTCCAAACCCACAAAAGAGGTGCATGACATACCAAATCCATAAACTAGAGAACCATCTATGAAAACTACTCTAATTAGGTCTAGCTTAATGGAGAACCAAATAAATGGGTGAAACGGGTTTAAAGTCGTCCAAAGTTAGCTTTTAACCTCTGAAATCGTTTAAAGTTAGATTACTATTGTATAATATGGTTCCTACCTAAGAGGAACCGCAAGAAGAATTTTTACACCTTCTTAGCCAAGTTCAATAAGTATTTCATCAGTGGAAGGTTTCAACCTCTGCACGGGCCCAAATCGACTCTAATAAGAATAAACAAAGGACATATCAACCGGGCGGACTTGTAGGCAATAACAAAGACATATATGTCGTAAATCTTATTTTTTATCCATTGAGCGAAGAAGGGACATAAACGTAATTTAAGATGGAGTTAATAGTTCACATAAAAATATTGGCTTGAAATAAAGAAATTATGGTATAGAAAGAAACACAATAGTATAGGTGGCTATCTCAACCCATTCATATATAAATGGACTGATTTTATGTTTTGTCACTAACGGATCAAATGGGTAGAGCAAGTCAAAAGGTGTTGATAGTCATGCATAAATCGTCTAAATCGCTTTATTAAAAATTATAGATTATTATTTTGAATATCATAGTATTGTAATTAGAGGTGTTATTCGGGTCAACCCGACCATAATAAGCAACTTTCGGGTCGAGTTCATTCGGGTTTTATCTAAAATTTTCTAACCCTAACCCCACCCTAATAAGGGTTCGGGTTTTAGGGTTCGGGTCATTTTCGGGTCGGGTCCAAGAGGGTCGGGTTATTTCGGGTCCGAGTTATTACCGTCGAAGTATTTTGAAACAAAGGCATATGATATATATAGACAAGAAGTATGAAAGAGTTTTATACATGAAGTGATGTGGGACACCTAAGTAGGAAAAACCAAAGGCATATGATATGTATAGGCTAGAAGTATGAAAGAGTTTTATACTTGAAGGGATGAGGGACAACTAAAGTAGGTATGAAACTCTTAGTTGTCCCACATCGCTTCAGGTATGAAACACTTTCATATTTCTAGCCTATATATGTCATATGCCTTCGGTTTTCCCTACTTAGGTATCCCACATCGCTTCATGTATGAAACTCTTTCATACTTCTTGCCTATATATATCATATGTCTTTAGTTCAAAAAAATTATTCGGGTTATTCGGGTTGACCCGAACCCGAATAAGGGTGCTTAAAAAGACCCGCAATCCCGACCCTAATTAAGTTTCGGGTTGATCGGGTTGACCCGAATAACCCGATTGTAGATTCTAGACCCGATTAACCCGACCCTAATAAGCTTATTCGGGTTAGGGTCGGGTCAATCGGGTTCGGGTTTTTTTGACACCCCTAATTGTAATCACATTTAACAAATAAATAATATTAATTTTTTCAATATAAGTAATTAAATGTGCTTACGTCACAATTCAACTCGACCCATTACCAAACTCTCTCATTTACTTGAAGTGATGACCTAACCTACTATAATATAAATCAATTACAAAAAATAAAATAAGGAGTGAAAGTTATAAAACTAATTTT
The DNA here is from genome assembly GCA_910822075.1 of Senecio squalidus. Lineage (NCBI taxonomy): Eukaryota > Viridiplantae > Streptophyta > Magnoliopsida > Asterales > Asteraceae > Senecio > Senecio squalidus. The sequence continues at coordinate 30,805,179 of CAJVGC010000582.1, forward strand.
GTACCTACAACTCTTATAAGTGAAATATACCTCTCGAGGTGTATCAAAAACATGCAACTCCTCAATTAAATCAGCCATGAAGTTGATATAACCACTCTGTTGAAACCATGACTTGATAATAGCAACAGGAAGTCTTGACAAAATTTGTTCTTTACTACACGTTAAATTACACAAACTTATGTCTGTCAACATGCTAAAAATATAGGTGTTGGGTAACAAGTTAATATAGGTTATTTGTTATACTCGGTGAAACTGGTTTTGGTGATTCAGTTTCAAAAACTTGTTGTCCAATATTATTTAAAAAGTTTAATGAACAATTAGTATGTGACATATGCTTAGAAAGCTAAATTTACTTCAACATTAATGTATTTTTTTATTTTCTTAATTAGGAGGTTTAGTAATAATACACGACTTTCGACATGTTTCCCTTTTAACTATTTCTTTACCCGTTCGATCCCTTCGGGTATCAAAACTCAAAAATACATACCTTTATTATATACAAATTACAACTAATAAAAACTGAAATCGAAATCCAAAGTACATAACTTTAAGTATTACGGCTATCAAAACTCAAAATACATACCTTTATTATATACAAATCGAAATAACCAAATAGTTAAAAAGTTAAGCAGAAAAATAGAAAGAAAAAAGAATATTTTTGATGTCGTTTTTGTTTGTTGTTCTCTTCACATTGAGACAACTCAATATCACAATTGACAAATACAAATTTTTTGCAGCATTGTACTTATAGCAGCGAACGACACATACATGATATTTTGTAATTTGTACACCACGTTATCAATCAATTTGAGTCCCAACATGCCTTGTTTGTTGAAAACAAAATGTCCTTAAGTGCTAGTCAAGAACTTGAAAACTCATTCTACGTGTGAGCAAAGTTTGTAGTGGAGGATAAAGTAAGAGGGATAAAATATCAAAAATTTAACAATATTTTATACTATGATAAAATTGGAGTGGGGCGACTAATCATATATAAGGATTGTGAAATTATAAAATTTAAACGTTCATTTATCATCTATTAATGGACTAGATGCTATACAGAAAAGAACAAGAAGCCACATAGAATTGCGAAAGCTCTTCCAAGTTTTTTTTGCTTGCATTTCATTAATATAGAATACTCGTTGCCGACTATCTTTTTAGAGTGACATAGGTATTCTTACATATTCTCTTTATCAGTAACGTTACATGTTGAAATGTAAAGGACATAGGTGGATCGGATGGTATTCATACTTCGTCATCATTGTCTATACTTTGTAGAATTGATAAATTTGTTTTTTTTTTTAGTTTTTGTCATCCTAAAATACAATATTAATGAGAATTCAGTTATACAATTTAGACAAAAATAGCCTCATTTGATTTAGTAGTAGGACTCGGCCTTTTCTAAACTAATTACCAAACGCCACTTTAATACAATATTATGATTCCATTATTCCCGGTTGATGCGATATGCCCTGTTTGTCGCAAGGCATGATTGGATTCCTTTGGGGAACACGCGGTTCATTGTAAAGAGCTCCCGGGATTCAAATACCGACACGATATGGTTAGAGACGTCCTCTTTGACATATGTAGACGTGCCGGGATCTCCGCCAAGAAAGAAGCACCTATAAACTTTTTAACAGACCCGTTGGATGGAAGATCTACACTTAAACCGGCCGACGTTTTGGTTTTTGGATGGGTTGGAGGGAAACATGCGTGTGTGGATCTGACCGGGGTTTCTCCTCTCGTGGGGTTACGTAGTAGCGGTTTTACAGCGGGTCAGGCTGCTTTGAAGGCCGCTTCAGGCAAAGTAACAAAACACGAGAAAGCATGCATTGAAAATCAACACGTATTTATTCCCTTTGCTTTTGATACCTTCGGTTTCCTTGCACCGGAGGCGGTAGAGCTACTTAGTCGATTTCAACGGGTTATGCATAGCAATGTTATGACTCCTAGACGTTTTGATGTAGTTTTTAAACGTATTGGCTTTGCAATCCAAAAAGGGTTAGCGACGCAGCTTGTTGCCCGCTTGCCTCCTGTCACTTTGTAAATTCTTACGTTTTAAATCTAATATAAATTAGTGCAAAAAAAACCATTTTATCTGAGAATTAAACATGTCTCGCTCTATATTTTCGCGCCACATTATACCTCCACATTCTCGAACCATATTTCTTGCGTCACATTAAAAACGTCGAAAATAAATGGTTTAAATTATGACAATGTCCTCGGGCCATTTTATCACACATCAATTCTTCCAACAAAAAGAATTTTATTAATTATTTTCAAGCTATGGTTTTATAATATGAAACTTTTTATTCTATTTCTTTTACATGTAAAAAAAAATAAAAGCAAGAAAACAAATTTAAAGATAAAAAGAGGTTGGATATTTATCAGGCACTCTTATCCACAGCAGCAACAAACAGTGTCTGGAAAAATGGGTATACCTTTAGGAGTTTTTCCGACATTCCTAACCAGCAAAACGTCGTCTCCGTCTTCTTTCAACCATGTTTCCTCTACGCCGTTTAACTTGAAACTACGCACATTTGTAACATACGCCACTGCACCCAAGTCTGCTGCTGAGCCCAAAAAAAGACTTACCGGATTCACCAAGACTCGACTGCTTTCGCCGGAACTCAAAGATTTTCTCGGTGGTAAACCCGAGGCCTCTCGTTCTGTAGCGCTTAAGGAGATTTGGGCTTATATCAAACTAAATCAGCTTCAGGTATAACTTTACTGCTTCATTTACTTTATTATATATTTAGGGTGTGTTTGTTTCGGCTTATTTGTCGGGTTTATGATGTTCAGGAGCTTATGTAAATTTTTAAAAGCTAATAAAACCATTTTCTTTTCCGGCATGGAAGTTTGTCAAGTACAACTTATGACTTTAAGTCTCAATTTGAAAAACTCATAAGTCAGAAAAATGAATTTACGAGCTTTTTAAAATTTACATAAGCTCGTATACCTAATAAATAAGTTGAAACAAACAACCCATTATATGTCTATGCAGTAAGCCTTTTGTTTGTTATATGGCTTAGTTGCGAATGGAGATTAATAATTTTCATTGTGAATTTAACTTGATTGAAATTAGGAGTTCTATTATTGACAAAGGTAGGTTAAGTTCACAACAAACTTTGAGCTTCTCAAACTAATGTTATAACATTTTCTTGATGTTTTTCTTTTTTGTAGACGTAAATCGTAATTGACTAATTTTGCTAGTTTAAGAAAGTTATGGTTATATAGTCTCTTTGGCATTTCACATTAAGTTGAGATTAAACTTATTTTAATTGCTATGCTTAAAAATAATGTTATTAGACTAATGACGAGTGTGTTTGTTTATTTAGGACCCGAGGAACAAGCAAGTTATTGTATGTGACGAGAAACTGAAGACAATATTTGGAGGGAAGGAGCGTGTCGGGTTTCTTGAAGTATCAGGGCTACTTACTCCTCACATGATTAAGTAGACTAAAAAGCTACTGCTTGTAAATAAAGTCTCTTTTGGTAGATGATGATCCCGCTACTAGTAGGACAGAGTAGTTTCTTTGCTTCCAACTTCGGTAGTTAGCATTAGTTTGTTTTCTAGTTTTTTAGGAAACGATTTTGTTTAATCAGTCTCTTTTGTGGTCAAGGATCGGACAATCCGTGGTGATCTATTGTGTATTTGAAATATATTTCATGGTTGCTAAATTTTCCGGAATCTCTACTTGATGCTCATGTTGGTGATATATTTTCTTTTTGGTGTGTGGGCTCGTAACATGTTATTATGTCTGTAAGCAGTTCGTTTTTATGATGTTATCCGTTAGAGCACTAACGTTCGAATCTGATCAAAGCCTTCTCATGCCAACCACTCTTAAATTAATCACAGATGATGTCGGGTTTTCAATTATGTGTGTTAAACAAAAAGAGGATGTTTATCTTCCTTATAGGAGAAATGTTGACAGGGGCATTTGTGCAGCTCAATTTGATACTGTTTCAGACCCTTTCTGTTGGTCAAGATAGATTACTAAAACTGGGATATCATCATGGTAACTAGTTCTAGTACCTTTTTGCATTTTTGATTCATGTCTTTGTTTTCCAGCCCCCTCTTCTTTTTAACCTTGTCAAGAGCTGTTCCCACTACTCTTTAGGTGGGGGTGTTAAAAGTTGACTAACCGATCTTGGATTTTCCGTACAATGTGCACTGCTTCGTTATCACTCAGGTGCTCCTAAAGCCCTTCCTAAGCATATATCAGAAACAAGTCTTGAGGCCTTAGCTTTCTAGAGATGATGGAAGGTTCTGCAGTCTCGGTTTTTGTAGAGGAACCAGGTTTTGATATTGCCTAAGCCCTAAAGCCACAAGGTCTGGATCTCTGTTAAGTTCGGGTTTCTTCAGATAGAAGTCACCTATAGATCTTGAAACTGAAAAGTAAACGTGTTTGGCATACAACACATCGGTGTAAAGTGGACGAAAAAAAATCAAGAACACTTGAAGCAAGCATACACTTAATTTGTTGCACAATGCAAAATAAATAGAAGCATAGGTGTGATGTAACGATAACAGGAGAGAAAGGTAGAAGAAAATATCATCTATGGAGCCATGACATGCTGAGCGTTGAGATCTTCCTGTAGTCTCAAGGTGCAACATTAGACCGTGGTTAAGAGTAAAACATGTCTTTTAAGGAAGTAGGAAGTATAGCCCTTTCTAAGACCATTCTTAATATCTCTTAATTATGAGACCATATAAAGAATCCCGTTACAATATATGCACCTACAATATATGCACCTATATATACCACCTGTTATTAGGATTCATATGTAAATAATGATCAAAGAAAAAACGAAAACAGTTTTGTCCCTGAATTATACCCTTACTTCTCCAAACACCATGACGATAAGTCACAATACGTGAATCACCAGGATGCTGTGCTTTCACCTCGTCCCTCTTCTGTCGCATTAAACGTCTTCTTTAGAACATCTGCAGATATGCTTCCTTCCTCTCTTGCATATTATACAAAAGTAAGAAATTAAGCACGGCACTTATATCGAGAACATTATTGGTATTAAAGTGAAGCCCATGCACATATTACTTGCAGCATGTTTATTTTTCTTTTCCTGTCCCTTGACGACTTCCTTCAAATGGTTAATTCAATTTTATGTTTTTCTTTTGGTTGATAAACAGATCATAAGTGGCGTCTTCTGTCTAAATACATACATCACGTTAGCCAAAATGTTGGAACCAAAACCAATGGTACAAGAGGCTCATTTAATACAACAGTCGGAACAAATCCCACCGGTTCCATTGACAATAATTTAATGTGATTAATGACAGACATTACATTCGCAGACTCTTATAAAAGTATTCTTAAAAGTCAAGAATTTAGTATTACACATATATTGGCGTGTTATAGAACACAAGTTGAGCAATAAAATTATTATTAAACCTTAGGTAGTTGAAGGATGATGCTCAACCAGATAACTCTGTTTTAGATATCAAAATCCCATCTGTATCGGCATAAAGATATTCACCATCCAAGATTCTAGTCCCAGCAAATGCAACAGGAACATGTTTCTCCCCGATTCCTTTCTTGTTAGCTTTGACTGGATGAGCAGCAAGTGCCCTAACTCCAATATCACAACTGTTGATTTCGTCAACGTCTCTTACGCAACCATTGACGACAATACCCGCCCAGCCGTTATTCTGAGCTTGCACAACGGGATTTCCACCCAGTATGGCACACCTCAAGCTTCCACCACCATCAACCACAAGGACACGCCCATTGCCCTTTTCTTCAAGAAATTCCCGAACCAAGACATTGTCTTCAAAGACTTTGAGGGTGACAACTGGACCAGAGAACACTTGGCGTCTACCATATATCTGGAAGAGTGGTTGGAGTGCACGAAGTTCACCGCTTACAATGAGCTGAGGGTTTGCATCACAAACTTCAGCAGTTGTAACCAAGGCCATATCCTAGTTATTCTCTGCAAAATTATGATATTTGTTCTTAGATTGGTAATATACCACATATTCATCAGACATCTAGAGGGGGGGCAATAGGCGAGTTTGGTAACGGGTCAATACATGTTTTGATAACGTAATAAGAAGAGTAGCTACATAAGATCTATCCTAATCCAAGACATTAGTTGTAACATTGATTATATGATCATCAATCAATCAGAAACTATATATTCAGAGAGATCGGAAGTTGATATACAGCAAATTAATAAAAATAAATGACATAAAAGTTTATGATTATGCGAAAACAAAACATGATTGATCAAACCTGAAAGTTGAATATGTAGAAAAGTAGATCGTAAACCGCAGAGTCAGTAGTGATATAAGCTTCATAGGATTTTGGATTATTATTCTATTGCAAAATAAATACAGTATTATTCCTAATTACACAAACTGTCCTTCCGCCATCTCTTCATTTACACTTTTTCTCCTTTTATTTTCAAGAATGACATCCAATCGGGTTAATTGTTTGAAAACATATTCTAACTTGTCATCGAAAACTATTGTATACATCTAAATTTCAAATCATCTAATGTATATAACAAAATTGTATATATCCCTATTGTATATATCGGTTTACCTACTAATCAAGTAACAAATAACAATTTATTTTTAATATATTTTTGAATAACATTTCAATTACACCTAAGCATCCACATCATTTGCCATGTTAATTATTTAATTTATTTAAATTTATTTTTTAACCTTAATATAATTGTTATTAATATTAAAATAAATAAAGAAACCACCTCTCCATCATCAACCATCATCATATACCATCGCAGCTTCAATCATCAAATCAAAATTTATCAACAAACTAAGGAATATATTCATATCTATCTACAATTGCTCTACAAATCGATGCATTGCAGATCGAAATTCAAAACCCCTAAAAATCAAACAAACTAATCACTGGATCTGAATTTGAAATTGGAAAAAGAAAAAGAATGGTCGATATTATCATTAGTTCATTACAAATATACTTCTAGTCATCCTACACACCAATATCTTCGGTACAATGGCTACCGCCTTCCAACAGTGGTTCAACCACCAAGACACCAATACCGTCGACGAAACTACCGAAAATCATCTAAATCAGATTTTGTTTGAGAGTGAAACATAGTGGTGACGATTCACCTTCCGTCAACTACACTATAAAAACGGTTGATGACCGACCGCTAAAAGTATGGATGAGACCGGTGGATGGTTACCTTTGAACTGGAGAGTGGAAAAGGACATTCGTTTTGTTTAATTTTGATGTATTTATTAATATTATATTATCTTATTATTAAAGTTCACATAGATAAAAACCTATGTCAACTAAGCAAACAACAAGTTTCAAGTCATTTAATACATTCAATAGTCTTATATAAAATTTTAATAAATACAATAGAGAGTTTAAAAAGTAGATGAATACAGTAGTTTTCGGTTTAAAATTTAATGTATTTTAAAACAATTAACCTACATCCAATCATAAGATTGTGTAAAAATGATGTTTACCAATCTCTTTGTCCATAATTTACCATCCTTGTTAATTAATTTTTTAATCAACATTACAAATGATACATCAAACAATCAAGACTGATGTTATATCTTATGATATTTTATATCTACAAATTATCTTACTTATATAACGATCGACATGTGTTAAAATAAAGATTATAAACTGTTTGAGCAACGATTGACGGGGCTCAAGGGTTTGGGGTGTTGGCTAATCCTTACGAACTCATGCGAGAGCAGTGCAAACCTACCAAGCTCTTGACGAGCCTAAGGTGACGTAATAATTAGCGGGTGTGACGTAAGAGAGTAAGAAAAACTGCTCTTGAACCTATATGTGTGAGTAATGCAATGATTGACGACTTGCCCTCTGACATTGATTAGAGGGGTATTTATAGGCTTGAGATTAGGGTTTCCATTTATGGGCTGAGGCCCAATGATTACATCCATGGGCCGTCACTTTATGGTCCACAAATGGGTGCGTGGCGTGAGCCTATGTGCTTGCGATGTCAGGTCAACTTAAGTCAACTTAAGCGTAAACCGGACAAAAGGTAACGGGGCTCAAGTATTCGAGCAGGGGCATTTACCCCGGTAACGGGGCTAAGATGCCCGAGGTTCCAAAGCGGTGTCCGAGGTGTTGCTCGGTAACGACTCGGATCACCTCGGTGATGTCCGAGAAAGCAAGGTGTTGCCCGGCCCTGCTCGAGGGCGGTATCCGGCGAGGTGTTGCTCGGTAACGACTCGGATCACCTCGGTGATGTCCGAGAAAGCAAGGTGTTGCCCGGCCTTGCTCGAGGGCGGTATCCGGGGCTTGCTCGAGGGCGGTTTTGGCCCGGCCCTGCTCGAGGGCGGTTCAGGCTACCCCGGTAACGGGGCTCGTTTTACCCGGGTAGAGTCTGGGCCGTTTCCGAAGCGTTTGTTTGAGTCGTTTTCGGTTGTCGGGGCACGTACCTCAATAGCCCCCCCAAGTTTGATTTTTTTGTTAACTTTTTCGAAACGTTTCAAAATTTCAAACTTCAACCTTTTTTACTTTTCCCCCCTAAAAATTTTTCTTATAAATTACTCCATTCTTTCTTTTACTTTTCATTCTTCATTTTCACCTACTTCCTTTCTTCTCTCTAGTTTTTGTTTTTTGCCTTAAGCAATTAAATCAAATCACCCCAAGAACAAACATTCCTTTCTTCACCTTGAACCACCACGGCGGTAAGCGGCGGACCACAGCAGCAGCAGCGGCGGGCTGACGGCGGTGGGCGGCGGTGGACTGACGGCGGTGACGGCCGACGGCGGTGTTTGGTGGCGGTGATTTTCCGGCGATTCGTGGTGAGTTTCTTCCTTTTTCAAGGGAATTCTTTTCTTGAATTTTTCTTTTGCTCTTTTGATCTTGTAGATTCCTTTGTTAAAATTGTTAGGGTTTTTGTTTTTAGCTAGGTTACCACTTTCCTTGTTGAATTTATTAGGAGCAATTTAGGAGGGCCGTATCAAAATACCTCCCTTGTTTTTTAGGAGGGCCGTATCAAAATACCTAACTTGTTTTTTAGGAGGGCCGTATCAAAATACCTCCCTTGTTTTTTAGGAGGGCCGTATCAAAATACCTCTCTTGTTTTTTAGGAGGGCCGTAGCTAAATACCTCCCTTGTTTTTTAGGAGGGCCGTATCAAAATACCTCTCTTGTTTTTTAGGAGGGCCGTAGCTAAATACCTCCCTTGTTTTTTAGGAAGGCCGTATCAAAATACCTCCCTTGTTTTTTAGGAGGGAAATTTTGTCCGTCCTTAGCACCTTTTATTTTTATATATTGCTAACACATACACATTTTTTTTTTGTGCTTGCTAGGTTTTGTTAGCGGCTTGGAATGTCTGACCTCTCTGTCCTGGAGGTGGATGAGGGGAATGGGAGGAAAGAAGGGTCTTCTTCTCCTCCGACAATGGAGGATTATCCGTGTTTGCTTACAAAATCTGATCTAGATAGGCTTGTGATGCCTAAGCATTATGGTCTGTACCGTTATGAGGTGAGACTTCCTGATGAGAATGATTGGGCGTGTAATCCCCCTGAGGGATTCATAACATGTTATTGGGATTACTTATCAGACGGTGGTCTGAGATTTCCCCTTTCTCGTTATTTATTGGATGTGGCGAAGCATTACAAGATTGGTTTTTCTCAATTGGGTCCTCTCTTTATTTGGAGGCTTGTTGCCCTCCAGATGCTTCAGCATGATTTTGGTAGAGAGCCTTCTGTGGATTTATTCAGGCTTTCATTTATAATGGTGAAGCAGCAGAGTTGGTTTTTGTGTAGACCTACGGCTCCAGCCAAGCACGTTTTTGATGGCTTCCCTGATAGTGTGAGGGGATGGAGAAACAATTTCTTTTTCCTGGAGGATTCTTGTATTCCCTCTGGGTATGAGTTTCTTCGTGAGAGGATTGATGGTATCGAGGGTCGTGCTCGTATTAAACCCAAAGGTGTCCATGCGGATGATTGTCTGGCTTTTCTTGCAAACGATATTGGGGGTTTAAAGATTCATTATCGGAGGTACTCATCCGCCATCTTGTCAAGGGGGGGTGTATGTGCTAACCCGAAAGCGCCGTTAGTGCCGATGATTTTCAAGGTCACTTCTGAGGGGAGACGAATAGGGAAATGTAAGTTTTTTCTCTATTCTTTTTCTCTTTTTCTAACTTTTTCGCTTTACTTGACGTTTTCCTGTTTGCTTGTTGTATTGCAGCTTTGGGTTTGGTGGAGGCCATGTCTGTTGGTAAGAAGATTTTGTTGGCTACGAGAGGTATTCAACCTGAGGATGTAAGCAAACTTAGGGGTAAGGGAGATAGGGATAGAGTGATTATGGATGCCATTAGAGAGAGGGTGTCTGATACTAATGATGATGGTATTGACGATGATGATGATGACGATGATGATGATGACGATGATGCTTGTTCAGTGTCTCCTATTGTTGGTGGAGGTATGTTTCATGGTATGGTAGTTCTATGTCCATGTGTGTTTGGTTTTTCTTCCCTCCCTTTTATATGTAGGCTTTCTATTGTAGGGGGTGATATTGCGGACCCGGGTGCTGAGGTTGTTGAGGATGTTGAGGCCGTTGTAGGCGAGGATGCTAGGGCCAGTGGTTTATCTGTAGATGACGTTGGGGGTGAGAGCCTTGCTGATCTAGCCCCTCCAGACAACCTTGGGACTGTGCCCCTTAATGTCGTTGTTGATGATTCGCTTATGTTATCTCCTGGAGATGATGGTAAGTGTTGTGTGCTTATGTTAGCTATGTTTTTTTTTGTAACTTTGTCATGATTAACTCCTTGTTGTTTCTGTGTAGTTTCTCCATTAGGAGCTCACGTTGATGGTGCTCCCTCTGCTCTGGGGAAAAGGCCTGCCCCTGATGATGTGCAGGGGAGGAATGTTCAGCCTTTCCGTCAAGGAGCGGGGAAGACCATTCGTTCGATCACAGAAGCGTTTGGGTCTTTTTCTGGTGGTGCTACCACTTCTGTTGTTGGTATGCAAGTTGGTGAGGGCCCCTCCATGGCGGGAGTGACTACTTCAGCCGCTGTTGTGACTCCCCCGTTTTGCCCGCCTAGCTTTTCAGCTGGGGTGTTCACGCTGCCTGATCCTGGTAAGTTAGTTTTATTTTGTTATTAGTTGTTGTGTTGTATCTGATCTCTTTGTCTTTTGCAGGCCTTAGCATGGAGTTATCTTATGCTGAGGGGCGTCCTTCTCGCATTGTCGATCCAGTGCGGTTTGAGGGGGATTTCAGCTCTGAGGCTGCTCGGGCATATTTGAGTGCTACAGAGAAGTATAGCCTTACTGATGTCTATGACATGGCTACGACTTCAACATATAATACTTTTGTGGATACCTGGGTGGCGAGGCATCGAAATATTCTCTATCATCAGGAGAGAGATCTTAGGCTTGCTTCCTTGACTGAGCAGTTAGAGCAGGAGCGAGAGTTTATTCGTTCCTCTGGGGATAGGGCTAGGGTAGCCGATGAGGAGGTCAGGGCAGCCAGGGAGGAGGCTAGAGTAGCACAGGAGACGATTAGGGTAGTCCAGGAGGAGGCTAGACTAGCCAGGGAGGAGGCTAGGCTAGCCAAGGAGGAGAAAGACTGGGTTCTTACCCGCCTTCATGATGTAGAGGTTGATTTGGAGCGTTCTCGGGAGAATACCCGTGGTTTAGAGGTTTCTTTGACGCGTTGTGCTACTGAGAAGAGGGATTTGATTATTTCGATGCCTAATGTATTTAGGGCCGTTCATACTCATCCTCGTGACTAATCTTAACACCGCAGCCCGTGGTTATGGGAGGTATGAGGCTGCTGCGGCCTTTAAAGAGGAGTTCCCTGATTTACCTAGCAATGTCATTACGAAGTATCATAATGAGAGAGCGAAAGATAGAGTTACTGAGCGGACTCAGGCCTTTAAGTGCCATGATTACCCTATCCTGACTCGAGTTGCGGTTGATCCCAACTTAGAGGCGAAGGATATTCTGGAGATGGTCAGGAAGGATGCGGCGTTGGAGAATCAGAAGAAAGGAAAGTAGTGACTTCCCTCTTGTCTCATTTTGTTTATCTTTGTTTTTGTGAGGCATGAGAGGACTTGGTGTACTTGTGGGGTTGCTTCCCTTTATCATTCAGACTATGTATTTTGTACGTATGGTGTTGCTTACTTTCGAGACTATGTATGATTATATATTTATGTGGTTGCGGTGGCAACTGTTTTTGTTATGGCTGTGCCATATTTCTATTTTCTTGTTTATTGCATGCATTTTATTTTTGTGTTCTCGCGAGATCGCTTCCGTGGGAAGTGCTTACCCTTTCTCCCATGGAGTTGAGGGCGGATAAATATGTGTTTGCCTAGTAGGCCTTGGATTTCTTTTTTGTATCATACATAGACATAACATATAAATAATGATCTACAAGCCAAGTGTTGGAAGCCAAAAGTCGTATTCATTAAAAATAAGGATATTTCAGAGTACACAACGTGGACCTGATCATTACATGTGAGAATTTGATCAGTCCTTGTATAGTTCATAACGTACAAAATTTCCTAGGCATAGCATTTTTTTAGGTTCATGGCGTTCCAGGTCCTAGGGATGGGGAATCCTGCCAGGTCAGAGAGGGTGTAAGCACCGCTCTCATTTGCCTCTTCGACTTTGTAAGGGCCTTCCCACTTGGGGCCTAGCTTGCCCGTGTTCTCTGCTCTGCTGGCCTCATTTTTTCTCCACACTAGGTCCCCAACTTTGAAAGTTGTTGGGCGGACCCGTGTATTGTAATACTTAGCCATTTGGCGTTTGCTCTCTGCTTGTCTTATGTGAGCTATTTCTCGTCTTTCTTCAAGCAAATTGAGGTTTTCCCTAAGAGCTTCCTCGTTCTGAGCTGGGTTGAGTGTCATAACCCGAGGAGTTGGGATGGTGAGCTCAGGGGGGATGACAACTTCGGTTCCATAAACAAGGCTGAATGGGGTTTCTCTCGTGCTGCCCCTAGGGGTTGTTCGGTGAGCCCATAGAACTCCAGTAAGTTCATCAACCCATGATGTTCTGCCCGTTCCTAGCCTTGCCTTTATTCCTTCAACAATTGCTTTGTTCATTATCTCCACTTGGCCGTTTGCTTGAGGATGGGCGACGGAGGTGAAGACTTGCTTGATATCCATGTCTTGACACCAAGCTCTGAAAGGGTTTTCAGCTAGCTGTTTCCCGTTGTCACTCACCATTACATGAGGCACAGCAAAGCGGCATACAATGTGTTCCCACACAAAGTTGATCATTCTTTGACCTGTGATGGTGGTGACCGGCTTGGCCTCTACCCACTTAGTGAAGTAGTCGACTGCTACTATGAGGAACTTGACGTTCCCCACTCCTGGAGGGAACGGGCCAACAATGTCAATGCCCCATTTGTAGAAGGGCCATGCGGTGGTGACAGGGATTAGGTCTTGCTTAGGCATTTTGGGGATTGGGGCATGCATCTGACATGATTCACATTTTTCGATCTCCTTCTTGGCATCTTGGTGCATGGTAGGCCAATAGTATCCCATGCGCATGATTTTGGTTACCACGGTGCGCGGACCAGAGTGTAGGCCACAAGTGCCGCTATGCATTTCTTGTATCAATTCAAGCGCTTGAGCAGGGCCGACACAGCGTAGGTGTGGTCCAAGGAAGGATTTCCTAAAGAGGATGCCGTCAATCATTAGATACATGGGGGCCTTCATTCTTATCTTCCTTGCCAAGTGCTTATCTTCGGGGAGCATGTTATCCTTAACGAATGTGATGATGGGGGACATCCAGTTGTTAGGATCTTCGGTGGCCATTACTTCCTCTTTGGGGGTAATTGATTTCTCTATCAGCTCTTCCACTAACACTTTTTTCGTTAGGTGGGAAAAGGCGGATGAGGCCATTTTGCTCAAGGCATCCGCAATCTTGTTTCGGCTTCGTGGCACTTGTTCTATGTTGAAGCTTTTGAATTCAGAGGCTAGTTGCTTGGCTTCCTCTAGATAGAGCTGCATAGAGTCTTGAACGGCCTCAAAGATGCCCTTGACTTGGTTTGCTACCAACTGTGAGTCCACAAATACTTCAATGTGTTGTACCCCCATCCTTCTAGCGATACGAAGCCCGGCGAGGAGAGCTTCGTATTCTGCCTCGTTGTTGGTAGCGGGGAACTTAAACTTTAGAGCATAAGTGTATTCCTTCTTGTCTGGGTCAGTGAGGATCAGACCAGCCCCCGAGCCTTCTTCATTGGATGCTCCGTCAGTGAACAACGTCCACGTAAGTCCCACTGTCTCTTCTTCTTGGGCTTTAGGTTCCTCTTCCAATTCTGCCAAGAAGTCTGCCAAGACTTGGCCCTTCAGAGAGCTTCTTGGCTGGAAGGTGATCTCGTGTTCTCCCAACTCTACTGCCCACTTTGCCAGCCGGCCTGAGACTTCTGGCTTGCCTAGCACCTGCTTGATGGGCTTGTCACTAAGGACTTGTACAGGGTGCCCTTGGAAGTATCTTCTTAGGCGTCTAGCAGAGTGGACTAATGCTAATGCCAACTTCTCTAGGGATGGGTAGTTTATTTCGGCTCCTTTTAACGCCCTACTAATGAAGTAGATAGGTACTTGTGCTGTTCCGCGTTGAGCAAGGAGGACTGAGCTTACACATTCCTTGGAGGCAGCCAAGTATATGGTAAGGGGCTCTCCTGGCACTGGAGCTGTGATAGTAGGGAGGTCAAGTAGAAATTTTTTCATTTCTTGAAACGCTTCTTCAGCTTCTTCCGACCACATGAAGTCTTTCTTTTTTATGCATCCCTTCAAGGTTTTGAAAAATGGTAAGGACCTGTATGCGGCCTTGGAGAAGAAACGAGCCTGAGCAGCCAGCTTACCGTTGAGGCTTTGAACTTGTTTCTTAGTGGAGGGAGAAGGCATTTGGATGATTGCTTGTATTTTCTTAGGGTTTGCTTTAATACCCCGAGGAGTGATAAGGTGGCCAAGAAATTTTCCCTCCTCCATGCCAAAGCTACATTTAGAGGGGTTCAACTTCATGTTGATTTCTCTAAGTGTGTTGAAGGTTTCTTGGATGTCAGCAAGCATTGCTCCCTCGGCGTTGCTTTTGATCACAATATCATCTACATATGCTTCAACATTTCTTCCAATCTGGTCTTTGAAAGCTTTGTCGATCAGACGTTGGTAGGTGGCTCCTGCATTCTTTAAGCCGAATGGCATCTTTTTAAAGCAATAGATTCCTTGGTCTGTGTGGAAAGCGGTTTTGTCTTTGATGTGTAAAAATCGAGTTATATTATTTTATAAAAATAGGATTATTACTTTAGTTATGATTATCACACAATACAGGCAAGAATACCCGATCATATAATAATATAGCTTTAGTAAGTCCGGAATCGAACACAGGGAACAGTGTATTAATATTTATTTAATCTAAACTATTTAATTAACCTAAACAAAGCAGTAAAAGGGGGGCGTTTTAGTTCTGAGAGAACGTATTTCGATCAAGTAATTACCTAAAGCAAAATAATAATTAATTAACTAAAATGGTTTTTGAATGAAAAGATGTTTGAAAAAGTTTTCAAGATGTAATCAGATATTTTAAAAGCAGTGTTCACTTGGATTTAATGTTTCACTTGAATTATGAATTAAGTTTATGTATGAATTGGTTTAACTGTGATTTCTTTATTAACTAGACTTCCTATTAGAGTCGTCTAATCCTACAAATTAAGGAAAGATGGCACGAGCATCGTCGTCGTACATCAAGAGCTATCTTAGATTTATCCACCCTAATTTGTGCCTTTAATTCACTATTGTTAACAATTTAATCTGATGACTACGAATTAACAAAAGTCTCAACTATTCAGTTACGATATAATTGTCATGTTCGTTTAATTTATTAGGTTACTATTATTCTTAGCCTATCTCAATTAAGTCTCAAGCTATAATTATTCAACAAGTTAAACAATTATAAATAACTAATAAACCTATATGAACGCTAGTTATGATATAAGTTTATTAATCACGCTAAGTAGCTAACCTAATAACTTCAAATAAACAAGGATTACGATTAAACGATAACAATAATGGAAAAACCAATTACTTCAAACATAGAACTTAGTAATTCATAATAACAAGCTAAACAATCCAAGCAAACACTTAATGGAATTAGTTCATGATGGATTGAAAGAATTCAGCAAAACAAACAAATAATAAAGACATATTGTTGTAAGATTAAGCTAAAATTAACAAACCAAGACGAACGATTCTTCAAACACGATTAAACGACGTTAATTGTGGCTTCTAAACACTTCTAGGACTCCAAAAACCCTTCCTTGCAGCTGTTTTGTCGACTTTGATGGTGGAAAAGTGGAAAAAGGGATTCCTAATTCGTAACCCCAAAGTTTGCTTAAATATGGGCCTGGCCGACCTTCCAGCCGTCGGCTAAAATAACTCAGCCGTCGGCTGGATTGGTCTGATGAACTTTCTTCCAAAATATAAATTGTAGCTCTCTCTTTCCTCTTTCTTCTCCAATTTCAATCACCTAAATTGGACATCGTATGAAGAAGTTATGATCAAAACAGTGAAGGTGTATAAAACACTTTTCTCGCATGATCTTCAACTTTGATTCTTCATAGTTTTTCTTCATTTAAGCTCCGTTTTCTACCGATTTTAACTCCTTTTTGTTCCATGATCCAAGTTTAACTCTTATCTACATATATATACGAAAACACTACCCAAATCATAACAAAATGCGAAAAACAAGAGTATTAAAGAGAAATATGATTAAGAAAATGTCAATTATTTTAAGCATATCAAATTCCCCACACTTGAATCCTACTTGTCCTCAAGTAGACTATCAGATTTAGAACAAAACAAACATCTTCAATAAAAATAAAATACTCAATGAATCAAGTAAATTACAAAAAATTTGATTTACGAAGATGAATTTAACAATTACCAAGCCAATATTTAAATGCATAACTAAACATCTCACGATTTGGGAAGTATAACACTCAATCACTCAAAAAGCTAATCTAAGTGTAATATATATGTGAAATCGCTCAAAGCTCAGTCATGACAAGTATTCTATCATAGGCTTGATAACGATACGCTTCTCCACCAATAGAGTCTAAGTAACTAGTTCAGAGGACTTATGGTCATATCAATGGGTGATGGGTAAAATGATGGAAAAATGGAATGAAAGTGAATTATAATGAATGATATGAAACAAATAAATTCCAATTAGTCTACTAATCCAAATATTTTAGTCAAAAACCATATTACTTTCAAACTCGATTCATTATCCCTAATGGCTCATTCTTATGAAACTCCCAAGACCAAATTTCGCCTTAATTCTTCAACGATTCGATTGAGAATTTTATTTCTCGCAAATTTCGTTAAATCACTTCAACAATTATTGGTTACCTAGTACGGGCTTTAATAAATATATTTTTTTTTCTATTTTTTTTCTTTATCTTATTAAAGACACCGCTCAAAAGGTCCATCAAAATTTTGAATAACTCTTAATACTTAATCCACATGTGATTTCTTTCGTGAACTCAAGCAAATTAAACAACTCCATGCCATCATATATAACAATCCGTCTAATAATCAACCAAGTTATGAAAGAGGAAAATTTTCAACAAAAATATCTGGATTAAACGACTTAGACATTTAGGCTCAATTTATGGAATATATATATGGAAAGGGTGATAAAAGAAAAAGGTTTGGCGCAAATATGGTATCTAAACGTCAAAAACACTAAAAACGAGTGTTCGAAAGGTAGTGTGAGTCAAATAACCAGTGTAGCTACCGACTATAAGAAACGAATAGGCCAATCAACGGTTTAACAATCCTAATTCTTTTGCCTCTTTCCTAGTTACTAATAAGTAAAAACTTATGCTCATTCATAGCCTCGAAGCGTATACAGTGTCAAGTTCTAAAGTCTACAAGTCACCGGCACACTCATACAAAAGTGAAGATAAAAGCATATAAAATGTATGCTATAATGGCTCAAATCCTCACAAAAATGTAATGTGGTTGGTGCGCTCAGTTATGCAACTAGTTAAACTAATTACGAAATTTTCAAAAATTTAAACCTAAAGACAAGTAGACTTCTTTTCTACCCCCTCCCCACACTTGAACTGTACAATGCCCTCATTGTACTAAAACTTAAACAAATTGTGAGAAAAGAAAATAAAAAAGAAGAAAAGAAACTCCCCCTTGTCGACCAATACTCGTACCACGTTCAAAATATTCCGTCCACTTCGTTGGCTTGCATATCAAATACCTACTAAAAAAAAAAACATAAAATGAAAATAAAAATAAAATAGAAAATAAAACAAACAACGGGTTGCCTGCCGAAAGCGCTTCTTTATTAACGAGTCTTTAGCTCGACTCTCCCCACACTTAAGTGTTGCCAATGTGAAGGTCGAGGTTTCCTCGCCTTTCTTCTTCGTGTAAACTCCAACATGCAACAATTCCTCCTTCAAAACATGTCCAAAGTGATCATCAAAAAGTAACGTCTCGTCTCCAACATCGAGGGCTTTGTTATGTTTCACCCAAGCGTCGTGCCACTCCTTCGTCTCCCTAAGTAGCACAACTTTAATTCCAACGCCTATGATTTTTATATCATGCTTCCTCATAACATCCTCCATGTAAGTTGGACCTCCTTGATATATTTCACGAAATGTATCCTGCACATACTTATTCCTATCCCAGATTGTTAGTAAAAATGGATCGATAAAATTAGAAAATGTACCTCTAGTATAACAATCCTCAATGGATGATGTTTCTTCCATTAAGTACATATCAGGGGGTCCTTTGATCAACGTCTCAAACTCAAGTACCTTATGTAAAGAACGGAAAGTCTCAAAAACCGAAAACATGGAACATGTATACTCAGTCGCCGACTGAAATGGTTTAACCATCGGATAGAAGTTCAATCGTCGAGTGGTTAAATCCAGCCGCTGGCTGGAATTCTCAGTTCCAGTTTTTAGCGTTTCGTTGTTTTGCTGTACTTGCTTCCTTTCATGTTCTTCCTCCAGCTGTAAAATCTCATCTGTTGCTTCCAACAACTGTGACAACCGTCAAAATTCAGGTACTTATTCATTTGTTATATCGGTTCGAAACGTTAGTTACTTTTTGTCTCGTTCGCTTTATTCTGGTTCGTAACTTTTTAAGTCTATACTTTGTCGGAACTAGTGTCGGAATAACTTCCGGAATCAAAATTATAAGTCCTAATACCAAGAAAACACCTAATGAACTTTCCTAAGTTCATAACTTATCATAATTAAGAACTTTCAATTAACAAAAAGGTCCAACGAAGCAATAACGCAAAAACGAAAATTTTGAAAAGGCTGAAAATAGCCCGGTGCGCCGCACCTAGTGCAGGGGTGCGCAGCACCTCGCGCCAGAAATTCAAAAATGTTACAATTTTAGTCCTTTTCTCGTTTTACACCACCACCACCCTTTTGGCCAATCAAAATCGAGCCTTTACTGCCCATTTACTGTCCCAAGGCCAGGTTATCACCCCCACTATCTTTTCTTTTCATTTACTTTTCATTTTACCAAAAATCAAACACACACACACAAAACACCTACATCTTTTTCTCTCTATTTTATCTCAAGAACACCTTAATTTCCAGAAGCATTGCACCATTAAAATCCATTCTTAATCCATACAAATCGTCCCTTTCATCAATAGAAGCAAGTGTGTATTGTTATTTCGAAAAAGGACCTCGGTTGTAAAGATTTTTGGAGCTCAAATCCGACCAAAACTCTTCATCCAAGCTTTTATTTCGGTAGATCTCTTTACTTTTATTATTCTTACACCAATATTCAATTGCATGTAAGATCTAACGGTTAAAAATATGATTTTTCATAAATCTATGACTTTTTACGGTCAAAAACATTTTTAATCGAAATACTCGTTAGATCCACGAATCTGTGGATGAAAACACTTTTGAAACTGTTAAAATGATGTCTTAAAGGATATTTACTAATTGCATGTTCAATCTAAACAACAAAGATAAGTTTTATGAAGTTTTATGTCACTTTTCTCACAAAAACGATTTTTATCTAAATAGCAATTAGATCTACATTTTTGTGGTTTAAAGTTGTTTAGAAACTGGGAAAACCTTATTTTATATGGTATCTACTGGTTGCATGTCGAAATCCATAAGTCACAAAACGTCTTTAGCAAGAAAAACACAAAACGGGATTGAGACAGCAGCTAGGTGCGCCGCACCTGTGTCCAGGTGCGCAGCACCGAGCTGTTGTCCTTCCGAAAATCGTCGTTTTACCCGATTAAAAGTTACATATACGTTCTGGACTTCTACCAAAATCATAAGGGGACTGAGATAAATGAAATCAATAATAAAAGTGACTTGTGTTGGACTATTTGGACTATTATAAGCTATAATATATGTATTATTGTATTTTAGGTGATTTGTGAGCGGAATTGATTACAATTTTTGGATATGCCGCGCTGCCCAAATTTCCTCAAATATTGTAAATCACCTCAGCGAGCAAAACACTTAAGATATAATAACCTAAAATGTTAAATCGGACTTTCGGACAAAAACGTGACAATTACCTTTTTGGACAATTTTGACGATACTTAAATTTGACACTTACACTTTAATGACATCTTACCTATATTATTATATAAGAACCTAATAATATAACCACTCATTAAACTACCTTGGTATTATTAGGCAATCCGTGATTCCCGGCTTACACATTCCGACCGAATTTCCGAGTACTCGATCTCTTCGCAATCCGTGAGTTACTGATATCGCATATTTTAATCATATTATTATATGCGATATTTGTCTTTTTAAAGTTTAATTCATAACGGATGTTGGGAATTTCGGGCAGTTTTGGTACTAAAATGCTATACAGGTACTAGCCGAAGTTCTGGAGCGGAAATGACATAATTGGAGCTGAAAGTGAAGAAAACGGGTCAAGGTTCTATTCCCGTTATATTTTGAGAGAATAAGCGATCGGTCACGAGAAAGGAAGCAGAAACGAGCAACAAAACACGAAATCTGCAAATCTAGCGAGGGACGCCCGTCCTCCCTCAGGGACGCCCGTCCCACGGCCGTTTCAAGCAGCTGCTGTTCGTTTACGATTAATAAAAGAGTTTAGGGTTATAGTTTTATTTATCATTATCATACGCATAGTTTTTGGAGTATTGAAACCCTAGCTTTGGACCACGAATTTTTGGAGTATTTTGGTATTGTCAGACTCGTTAATTTCGTTGTTTTAAGCATTCGGATCATTGGTACTTTGAATCTTTTCGTTATTACTTTTAATATAAAGATGTTTCATTCAATTCTATTGTGTTGCGTTTTTATCATTATGAGTAGCTAAATTTCTTAACATTCACTTGGATGATGTGATCAATTGTGTAGGTTATTATTTGATTGCGTATATGTTGAACTGGATTTTATGTTTAATCGAAAAACCAATTGTAATCAGTTTTTGAATATTGTTTAATCTTTTATATAAACTGTTAGTAATTCATCATAGGTATTCGAGAGGAACTTGTGACATTACAAAATAGTTTATGAAATAACTAATCGGTCTATAATTAGTTTAAAGATATTAGTATTCGAGAGGAACTAGTATTAAAGGTTTAAGCAATAAAAACGTGATTGTAGTTGTTAGTTAACTAGATTAAGAGAGATCGGTTTAGTTAATTAAGAAGCTATTCGAGAGGAAGCTTTATAAGATTAAATCATAAAATCGGCTTAGGTACTTATTGCTTAGTTGTCAAACGTAGAAATTATTCACGAGAGTGGTAACTATACATGAGACAGTTAAAGTTTTAATGGGAAACGAGAGTTCAAGTTAAATACCTTTTTAAGTAGTTCAACATTGTTAGTAATTAAGTGATAACCGTAGTAATTGTGATCAAGTCCAAGTGAATGTATTTTCCATCAATCGTTTACAAACAAAAATCTTTTCAGCGATTCATCTGAATCAATTAGTTCTTAAGTTTTAGTAGTTTAAGCACCGTGACAATTCGGTCACAAACACCCACTTTTGTTTTATTAATTATTAATTATTTTTCAACCATCAGTCCCTGCGAACGAACCTGATTTACCTAAAACTATACTATACTTGATTAGGTCCACTGCCTAAGATTGTGTAGTCGAGTCGTAAGTAATTCTTGTTTTTAAAATATACTCGATTTCGCACATCAGTTACAACCCCTTGTTTTATATATTTTACATGAATTTGGGGGAAACATAAGATTAATTGCATTTTGAGCTTTATGAAACAATTTGCAATACATCAAACTTTGACTTATTAAACGTTGACTTTGACTTTATCAAAACTTTGACATTGAAACGTCTACTTAGTTTCTTATGCGTAAAACATTTCTTTCTCTATTTATAACTGTTGTTTCATCTCTTAAACTCAACTATTTATTGATACTTGTATGCGTAACCGACCCTTGATGGAACTATAACACGTTCTTAAGTGATGTTGATTCTCTCTCTTTTATAATAAAATTACATAGTGCCCAATTATGCTTTAGTTTCTCTCTTACACACTATTAACTACTTAAGCCGTATAGTAATTATGGGTATCGATACTTAGGAAAGAACCGTTCCTTGCTTAGATGGCAGTCTAAGTACATATTTACTGAATTTCTTTTAATTTCCCGTTTGAGAGGCGGGGAGTTGGGGCCGCACGGTTGATAATCGGATTAGTGTGAACACTTAAGTTATAGATGCCAAGTGGTTGATACAAGAAATCTATTTAGTTACTTACGCATAAACTTATAAATTTTTAGCGATTGTTATCCGCTTCTACTATTTGACTAAATTTGATTCTATTTAGTCTTTACAAGTTAGGGCACATTTCGCCCGTTACTTAAACTTTACAAGTATATAAACTCTTTAAGCGACTTTTCTCCGCTAATCTCCCTTATGGGAAAACTCTTACTTTATATACTTTACTCATACTTTTACGCCAACTATTTAAATTGTAACTCACTCACTGCGTTTTCGTAGTTGACACTTTATCTTATGTTTCAGGAAATTAGTGTAAGTCTGAGGTGCATGGCATGGACGGGTCGAGGCGGTTGTGTGAGAACCTATGCGGGAAAAGACTTGGCCAGTTATTTTGGGAATTTTTAATGAAACACTTTTATTATGTGTCGATGTATTAAACTATTGTCTCTTGGTTGTTAGAATGGTTTTTTTAAACATTTTTAATTCTAATGAATGACTCATTTGCCGTTATGTTTTATATGACCTGTGATATGATTTTCCAGCTCTTCACATTCCCGTGTTTCCGCTTTAGCGGGGTGTGACAGACTTGGTATCAGAGCACAGGTTATAGAGAAGAACGGTTTTAGAAATTTTTTTCAAAAAATTTTCGAAACCAAACTATAACCAAGACTTTCCGGAAAATCGTTTATGGGTCTAAACTTTAGAGAATTAATTTCGTGGTTTGCATGTTTATAATTTAACTACGCATGGCCTGATCACCCCTGCCTAGTTCAAAATGATTATGCAAAGACGAAACGTAATTACTATTGTTAACGGTTTTGAGTCAAAATTCCCGGTACTGTCTTTTCCCGATTCTCACGCGACTGACCCGTACATGCATTTCATTACACATTTCCCTTATCTTTTCTTTGTGTTCTCTAGTACTCACGAAACTCTTTACGTCTCAGATCTATCATGTCTCAATCGTCTCTACCGACCGAAGATACCTCCACGACTTTTAGCAGCGGCAACGGGTCTAGCCCGAGGACTGTGTTACCACCCCCTCGTGCAACACCTATTGCGGCACCTTTTCGACAATCGGGATCGTTCCAACCCGCACCTCGTCAGCCATCCGTGGACCCGTACGACCCAACCGGACGCCCTCCAGTTATGGAAGTCTATCCCTGGGAACGCCAGTTCCTAGAGGACGCGCGTCGTGCCCGAGGTGCCGGATCACCTTCATCCGGAGTACCACCTAACCTCCGACTTCCTCCACCCGAGGCATTCCGCGGTGTATTCCACGAGGTTCAGAGGATTGCAGGCGAAACTCAGCAGCAGGCCCTTCACCTATTCGAAGCCTCTGACGAAACCCACAAGCTGGCAGAACAGGCAATCCGGATCATCGCGTCGGCCCAAACCACCGCCCGGACTGTACAAACCCTTATCTACGTCATCTGGGCCATGGGAGCGCTGATAATGGCCATCGTCGCCTTGATGATCTTCGACCGAAGTCACTAAGGACATCCGCCGTTCATACCTCTAGCTAGTCGTAAATTTTCCGTTGTATACGATTAGGCTAGTATCTATCATTCTCTATGTATTGTACTGTACTTTCTATTCGAACCTTGTACTCGACTCCTTTATTTAATGAATGAAGTTCCATTTATTATTATCTATTGTTACCTATCTTGTGAATCTTATGCTTGTTACGATCATTACTATTCTACCTCTCAAATCTTAATCTTGCGTGCACTATTTGATCAGTCATTTTTAATCTCGTGCTATAACTATCCATGGTTGCTTAACTTTTAATCTTATCATAATCCATTCGTACGTTCTAAACTAAATCTATTCTTCTGATTGTAGAATCATGGCTCCTCGCTCTAATGCTAGCATCATCGCTGAACAAGTTGCCGAGCAGTTGAACGCGGCTATGCCTAACATGATCGCGCAGATCACCGCCGGAATCAACGCCAACGTCAACAATCACCAGCATCAGCAGCAGCAGCAGCAGCATCAACAGCAACAGCAACAGCAGAACAACCAGAACCAGCATCCGAACCCTCCTCCATGCAACTACAAGAGCTTCATGGCCTGCAAGCCAAAAGAGTTCCACGGCACAACTGGTGCTGTAGGATTGGTCCAGTGGTTCGAAAGCATCGAATCGGTCCTGCACATCAGCCGATGTGCCGAGGCGAACAAGGTGGAATACGCGTCCTGCGTGTTCCATGGCCGAGCTCTGTCATGGTGGAACACTGTTGTCCAAACCCGAGGACGTGACAATGCCTATGCCCTTCCCTGGAACACCTTCAAGAACTTGCTCATTGAGGAATACTGCCCAAGAGGGGAGATTAAGAAGCTCGAGGCTGAGCTGTGGGACCACAAGATGATTGGGAATGATATTGAGAAATACACTACCCGGTTCCACGAACTCGCCCGATTGGTTCCAAGGCTGGTAACCCCCGAGGAGAACCGGATCGACCTGTACATCTCTGGTCTAGTTCCGGAAATCCGAGGCATGGTCATGGCAGCCGAACCTCAGACCCTCCAGAGTGCAATCATCCTGGCCCATCGTCTTACCAGCAACCTCCTCACCGCTCCCGGATCCTCCAAAAAGGAGTCAGGTGAGAAGAGGAAGGCCGAGTCAACCCCGAGAAGAAGCGACCGCAACAAGAAGACCCGAAACTACGCCATGACTGCTTCACCCGCACCTGCACCTGCACCACCAGCTAAATCTGGGACTTACACCGGACCACACCCAAAGTGTGACAAGTGTAACTTCCACCATCTCGGAAACTGCCCAATATGCCTCAAGTGCCAGAAGACGGGGCACTTTGCCAAGTACTGCCCTGACAAGTCAACTACTCCAGCCCCGAAACGGACCTGCTTTGAGTGCGGAAGCGACCAGCATCTCCGCAATACCTGCCCTAAACTCAACCGAGCTCCACAGAATCAAGGAGGGCAGGGTAGGGGTCGCGCATTCGGACTAACGGCTGAGGAAGCACGTCAGGACCCCAACGCAGTTACTGGTACGTTTTCTCTCAACAACCACTCTGCTTCCGTATTATTTGACTCAGGAGCCGAGAGAAGTTTCATTTCCTTAGAATTTAGACCCCTCATAGGGCTAGAATCTGAAGTTCTTAAGGATAGTTTTACCGTTGAATATGCTAACGGTCAAGAATTTGAAGCTAAGGACATAATCTTAGGATGCTCACTGTGCCTATCTGACAAAATTTTCCCCATCGATCTGATTCCTATCGAGCTTTCCAGCTTCGACGTTATTGTTGGAATGGACTGGCTATCTCGCTTTCGAGCGGAAATCATTTGTTTCGATAAGCTCATTCGAATCCCTCTTTCGGAAAAAGAGACTCTCGTTGTTCAGGGAGACAAGCCTGGACGACAACTCCGCATTGTATCTTCCATTAAGATGCGCAAGTACCTTCTGAGGGACTATGACGCATTCCTCGCCCACGTCGTCGAGCGTAAACCTTCTGAGATTCAACTCCAAGATATTCCAGTAGTCAAGGATCATCCCGAAGTCTTTCCTGAGGATTTACCTGGGCTTCCACCTAAACGACAAGTGGAATTTCGAATAGACCTCATCCCTGGAGCAGCCCCGGTTGCTAAGACACCGTATCGTCTGGCGCCACCCGAAATGCTGGAACTGTCGAAACAGTTACAAGAACTCCTAGACCATGGTCTCATTCGTCCAAGTTCGTCCCCCTGGGGAGCCCCAATCCTCTTCGTCAAAAAGAAAGACGGATCCTTCCGTATGTGTATCGACTATCGAGAGTTGAACAAGCTGACCGTCAAGAACCGATACCCTCTCCCGAGGATCGACGATCTTTTCGACCAGTTGCAGGGTGCAACTTATTTCTCCAAGATCGACCTCCGTTCGGGTTATCACCAGGTTCGCGTCAGTGAGTCCGACATCCCGAAAACCGCTTTTCGCACCCGATACGGTCACTACGAATTCCTTGTCATGCCTTTTGGCCTGACCAACGCACCAGCAGTGTTCATGGATTTGATGAACAGAGTGTGTAGGCCATACCTAGACAAGTTCGTGATCGTATTCATAGACGACATTCTCATCTACTCAAGGAACAAGGAAGATCACGCGAAGCACCTTAAGCTCATCTTAGAACTCCTTCAAGAGCAGAAATTGTACGCCAAATTCTCGAAGTGTGAATTCTGGCTCCGAGAGGTACATTTCCTTGGTCACGTGGTAAACCAAGAAGGGATTCATGTAGATCCAGCCAAAATCGAAGCGATTGAGAAATGGCAAGCGCCGACAACCCCGACAGAAATCCGTCAGTTCCTAGGATTAGCGGGTTACTACCGAAGATTCATTGAGAACTTCTCAAAGATAGCAAAACCTCTCACCGAACTCACTCAGAAGGATAAGGACTTTATCTGGGGAAAAGATCAGGAGGATTCTTTTCAGAAACTCAAGTACCAATTATGTCACGCACCAATCCTATCCCTGCCAGAGGGCACGGACAATTTTATAGTGTTTTGCGATGCCTCCCACCAAGGACTTGGGTGTGTCCTAATGCAGAAGGACAAGGTCATTGCTTATGCTTCCAGGCAGCTGAAGATCCACGAGCAGAACTACACCACGCACGACTTAGAGTTAGGAGCAGTCGTGTTTGCCTTGAAGATTTGGAGACACTACCTATATGGTACTAAGTGTACGGTCTTCACCGACCACAAGAGCCTCCAGCACATCTTAGATCAGAAAATGCTCAACATGAGGCAACGGAGATGGATAGAACTGCTGAGTGACTACGATTGCGAGATCAAATACCACCCGGGTAAAGCAAACGTAGTAGCAGATGCCCTGAGTCGGAAGGAAAGGGTAAGACCATCCCGAGTTCGAGCATTGGGTATTCAGGTTCAGACGAACCTTCGAGAGCAGATTGCAAACGCGCAGCAAGAGGCGTTAAAGCCCGAAAACCTAAAGGCCGAAACGCTTCATAATCACGAGAAAGAATTCGAACGCAAGTCGGACAGAATTTATTATTTCAAGGGCCGAGCATGGATTCCGAGATCTGAGGATCTTCGCCAACTCATTTTGGATGAGGGCCACCGATCTAGATATTCTATCCATCCGGGATCCGACAAGTTATACAAGGACCTCAGGGAGTACTACTGGTGGCCGGGCATGAAGAAGGATATCGCCTTGTACGTAGCCAAGTGCCTTACTTGCTCCAAGGTCAAGGCGGAATATCAAAAGCCCTCAGGTTTACTTCAGCAACCGGAAATTCCCATGTGGAAGTGGGAACAGATTTCTATGGACTTCATCACCAAGTTACCTCGTACGGCTAAGGGTAACGACACGATTTGGGTAATCGTGGACCGTCTGACCAAATCCGCTCATTTCTTGCCAATTCGGGAAAATTATTCGATGGAGAAGCTAGCTCAAGTCTATATCAACGAGATCGTCTCTCGTCATGGAACCCCACTCTCCATCATCTCCGATAGGGACAGCCGATTCACCTCCCGTTTTTGGAATGTTCTCCAGAAATCCTTAGGTACCCGATTAGACCTCAGCACGGCGTATCACCCTCAGACTGACGGCCAGAGCGAAAGGACGATTCAGACACTTGAAGATATGCTGAGAGCATGTGTGGTAGACTTCGGAGGAAGTTGGGACACTCACCTTCCCTTAGTCGAGTTCTCCTATAACAACAGCTACCATGCCAGCATCAAGTGTGCCCCGTTCGAGGCTCTCTACGGACGTAAGTGCCGGTCACCGCTCTGCTGGTTAGAGGCGGGCGACCGACAACTTACGAGACTCGATATCGTCCAGGCAACCATCGACAAGATCACCACCATTCGTGAACGACTGAAGACTTCCCGTACCCGACAAAAGAGCTACGCTGACAACCGACGGAAACCCCTCGAGTTCCAAGTGGGCGACCGTGTACTCCTCAAAGTATCGCCCTGGAAAGGAGTAGTCCGTTTCGGGAAGCGCGGTAAACTGAGTCCAAGGTACACCGGCCCATTTGAAGTCATCGAACGTATCGGTCCCGTTGCTTATCGTCTCCACCTTCCTCAAACTCTCGCGAGTGTGCATGATGTGTTCCATGTCTCACACTTGAAAAAGTGTCTGTCTGACGAGACCATCGTCATCCCTCTTGACGAAGTCAAAGTCGACAGCAAATTAAACTTCATCGAGGAACCACTCGAAGTTGTCGACCGCGAGGTCAAACAACTCCGGCAGAGCCGTATTCCGATAATCAAGGTTCGGTGGAACTCTCGACGCGGTCACGAATTCACGTGGGAGCGTGAAGACCAATTCCGTCAGAAATATCCTCATCTGTTCGAGAACTCTTCTACCTGATAAGACGCACTAAATTTCGGGACGAAATTTCTTTCAACCCGGGGAGAATGTGACAACCGTCAAAATTCAGGTACTTATTCATTTGTTATATCGGTTCGAAACGTTAGTTACTTTTTGTCTCGTTCGCTTTATTCTGGTTCGTAACTTTTTAAGTCTATACTTTGTCGGAACTAGTGTCGGAATAACTTCCGGAATCAAAATTATAAGTCCTAATACCAAGAAAACACCTAATGAACTTTCCTAAGTTCATAACTTATCATAATTAAGAACTTTCAATTAACAAAAAGGTCCAACGAAGCAATAACGCAAAAACGAAAATTTTGAAAAGGCTGAAAATAGCCCGGTGCGCCGCACCTAGTGCAGGGGTGCGCAGCACCTCGCGCCAGAAATTCAAAAATGTTACAATTTTAGTCCTTTTCTCGTTTTACACCACCACCACCCTTTTGGCCAATCAAAATCGAGCCTTTACTGCCCATTTACTGTCCCAAGGCCAGATTATCACCCCCACTATCTTTTCTTTTCATTTACTTTTCATTTTACCAAAAATCAAACACACACACACAAAACACCTACATCTTTTTCTCTCTATTTTATCTCAAGAACACCTTAATTTCCAGAAGCATTGCACCATTAAAATCCATTTTTAATCCATACAAATCGTCCCTTTCATCAATAGAAGCAAGTGTGTATTGTTATTTCGAAAAAGGACCTCGGTTGTAAAGATTTTTGGAGCTCAAATCCGACCAAAACTCTTCATCCAAGCTTTTCTTTCGGTAGATCTCTTTACTTTTATTATTCTTACACCAATATTCAATTGCATGTAAGATCTAACGGTTAAAAATATGATTTTTCATAAATCTATGACTTTTTACGGTCAAAAACGTTTTTAATCGAAATACTCTTTAGATCCACGAATCTGTGGATGAAAACACTTTTGAAACTGTTAAAATGATGTCTTAAAGGATATTTACTAATTGCATGTTCAATCTAAACAACAAAGATAAGTTTTATGAAGTTTTATGTCACTTTTCTCACAAAAACGATTTTTATCTAAATAGCAATTAGATCTACATTTTTGTGGTTTAAAGTTGTTTAGAAACTGGGAAAACCTTATTTTATATGGTATCTACTGGTTGCATGTCGAAATCCATAAGTCACAAAACGTCTTTAGCAAGAAAAACACAAAACGGGATTGAGACAGCAGCTAGGTGCGCCGCACCTGTGTCCAGGTGCGCAGCACCGAGCTGCTGTCCTCCCGAAAATCGTCGTTTTACCCGATTAAAAGTTACATATACGTTCTGGACTTCTACCAAAATCATAAGGGGACTGAGATAAATGAAATCAATAATAAAAGTGACTTGTGTTGGACTATTTGGACTATTATAAGCTATAGAGTAAATTACTTAGATCGTCCCTAAGGTTTATATGAAATTACGGTTATTGTCCCTAAGTTTAAAAAGTTGCATGGTATGTCCCAAAGTTTAGACTAATTACGGATTTCATCCCTAATTTGGACGTCCGTTAATTTCACCGTTAGGGTTCCCTCACGTGTTAAACACGTGAGGGGTATTTTCGTCATTTCGCATCTATTCATCTCTCTCATCTTTCTCCCCAAAATTACAGAAATCAGTCCCTCTCTCTCTCATCTCTCTCTCTACCACCATTAGCACCCTCTCTCTCTCTCCCTCAAAACAATCGTTTTTCCATGACCTGTAGCCATCGATTTGAGCAAGAATCATTAAAACTTATAAAAAAACCCATCATAACCCAGATCTGAAATTTCAAAATTAAACAAAACCCCAATACAATTCCCAAAATCATCGCTTTATGCGGTCTCACTGTTGGATACCGGAGATCAGAAAGACCCGCAATTGGAGTCGGGATTACTCTTTTTATAGCATTCAGCACCCCTGCAATTGCTGGTGTTTATAGTGTCCTTAGTCCCCTTGGGAAAGATTATGATATTGCTTCCGATGAAGAATCACAACTAAAAAAAGATAATTACAAAATCAAATCGTTTGAAAGAAGATTCTCGTTTGCACCAAAAAGAAATGATCAAACTAATAATTTAGGACAACACATAAACAAAGGATGTGATTTACTCTTTATTTTATTAATTCCTTTGTCGGTAAACGTCCGTGTTGTATGAGAGTCAACAACATGTGGTTGTTGAATTGAAAGAGCAACTTTTCAATCTATCGCCGGAAAACCTGAAATTAATCCACGAGACCAACAATGGACAGCTCAACCCTAGAATCCAAAATCAGATCCGATAACTTGGTCACATACGAATCCCCCTTCACTCTCTACTCCATGTCCATCTCCTCCACCACCACCACCACCACTTCCCAACCATCTCACCGCCGTATCGCCGTCGGCAGCTTCATCGAAGAGTACTCCAACCGTGTCGACATTCTCAGTTTTGCCGTCGGCAGCTTCATCTTTATGGTGGTTTTTGGAGGATTCAGATGAGAAAGAGATTCAATTTGGGGGAGAAAGATGAGAGAGATGAATAGATGCAAAATGACTAATCTCACAGAAAGAGATTCAATTTGGTTTACTTTATGGTAGCTTCCCGTGATTGTAATCTCCGAGAAAATTAAAAACAGATTGTGTGTGTGTGTGTGTCTGTGTAAGCTTATTTTTAGGGTTTATTTGATTTTGGGGGAATAGATGCGAAATGACGAAAATACCCCTCACGTGTTTAACACGTGAGGGAACCCTAACGGTGAAATTAACGGACGTCCAAATTAGGGACGAAATCCGTAATTAGTCTAAACTTTGGGACATACCATGCAACTTTTTAAACTTAGGGACAATAACCGTAATATCATATAAACCTTAGGGACGATCTATGTAATTTACTCTAAGCTATAATATATGTATTATTGTATTTTAGGTGATTTGTGAGCGGAATTGATTACAATTTTTGGATATGAAATTTGGGCGCGGAAGCGCTGCCCAAATTTCCTCAAAGATTGTAAATCACCTCAGCGAGCAAAACACTTAAGATATAATAACCTAAAATGTTAAATCGGACTTTCGGACAAAAACGTGACAATTACCTTTTTGGACTATTTTGACGATACTTAAATTTGACACTTACACTTTAATGACATCTTACCTATATTATTATATAAGAACCTAATAATATAACCACTCATTAAACTACCTTGGTATTATTAGGCAATCCGTGATTCCCGG
This sequence comes from Senecio squalidus, assembly GCA_910822075.1. Taxonomy (NCBI): domain Eukaryota; kingdom Viridiplantae; phylum Streptophyta; class Magnoliopsida; order Asterales; family Asteraceae; genus Senecio; species Senecio squalidus. Next base: position 30,837,392 of record CAJVGC010000582.1, read on the forward strand.
CTTACACATTCCGACCGAATTTCCGAGTACTCGATCTCTTCGCAATCCGTGAGTTACTGATATCGCATATTTTAACCATATTATTATATGCGATATTTGTCTTTTTAAAGTTTAATTCATAACGGATGTTGGGAATTTCGGGCAGTTTTGGTACTAAAATGCTATACAGGTACTAGCCGAAGTTCTGGAGCGGAAATGACATAATTGGAGCTGAAAGTGAAGAAAACGGGTCAAGGTTCTATTCCCGTTATATTTTGAGAGAATAAGCGATCGGTCACGAGAAAGGAAGCAGAAACGAGCAACAAAACACGAAATCTGCAAATCTAGCGAGGGACGCCCGTCCTCCCTCAGGGACGCCCGTCCCACGGCCGTTTCAAGCAGCTGCTGTTCGTTTACGATTAATAAAAGAGTTTAGGGTTATAGTTTTATTTATCATTATCATACGCATAGTTTTTGGAGTATTGAAACCCTAGCTTTGGACCACGAATTTTTGGAGTATTTTGGTATTGCCAGACTCGTTAATTTCGTTGTTTTAAGCATTCGGATCATTGGTACTTTGAATCTTTTCGTTATTACTTTTAATATAAAGATGTTTCATTCAATTCTATTGTGTTGCGTTTTTATCATTATGAGTAGCTAAATTTCTTAACATTCACTTGGATGATGTGATCAATTGTGTAGGTTATTATTTGATTGCGTATATGTTGAACTGGATTTTATGTTTAATCGAAAAACCAATTGTAATCAGTTTTTGAATATTGTTTAATCTTTTATATAAACTGTTAGTAATTCATCATAGGTATTCGAGAGGAACTTGTGACATTACAAAATAGTTTATGAAATAACTAATCGGTCTATAATTAGTTTAAAGATATTAGTATTCGAGAGGAACTAGTATTAAAGGTTTAAGCAATAAAAACGTGATTGTAGTTGTTAGTTAACTAGATTAAGAGAGATCGGTTTAGTTAATTAAGAAGCTATTCGAGAGGAAGCTTTATAAGATTAAATCATAAAATCGGCTTAGGTACTTATTGCTTAGTTGTCAAACGTAGAAATTATTCACGAGAGTGATAACTATACATGAGACAATTAAAGTTTTAATGGGAAACGAGAGTTCAAGTTAAATACCTTTTTAAGTAGTTCAACATTGTTAGTAATTAAGTGATAACCGTAGTAATTGTGATCAAGTCCAAGTGAATGTATTTTCCATCAATCGTTTACAAACAAAAATCTTTTCAGCGATTCATCTGAATCAATTAGTTCTTAAGTTTTAGTAGTTTAAGCACCGTGACAATTCGGTCACAAACACCCACTTTTGTTTTATTAATTATTAATTATTTTTCAACCATCAGTCCCTGCGAACGAACCTGATTTACCTAAAACTATACTATACTTGATTAGGTCCACTGCCTAAGATTGTGTAGTCGAGTTGTAAGTAATTCTTGTTTTTAAAATATACTCGATTTCGCACATCAAGTTTTTGGCGCCGCTGCCGGGGACTGTAGTTTTTGATTTTTAATTAATAATTTTTGATTCGATCCTTTTAGGTATTAATTACTTGAAAGTTATTTTAATTGTTTATCAGGTGCTATTGACGGTTTTTATTTGTGTTTTTTTTTAGAGATTTCAGGTAGTGGATGAACACAAGGGCTTCTGGGTTACCGCTTAAAAGTCCACAGTCTAATCCAGGATTTTCAAAGAAAAGGCGCAACAAGAAACCAAACACTACACCACCATCACCAGTTAAGCTAGAAACGGAGGATCTAGAAGAGAATTTTGAGGATTCAATCAGTTTAGATTCAGAAGTAGAGATAATAACTGAGATGGCTGATCCGAATGATGCACCGATGCATCAGAGAGCTAGGGTAGTACCGCCAACACCGGGTTCGGCGATTCGTACTCCAAACATGGGGAATGATTTTTCAGTGAAGGGTCATCATCTAAAGACGATCCAGGATAATTATTTTGACGGAAGGATAAGAAAAGATCCACATGCGCACGTGGCTAAGTATGTTAAATTGTGCGAGATGTTCAAATACGGGGCAGGAATGGATGATAATGTCAAGTTATCCCTTTTTCCATTGTCTCTCACGGGAGAGGCACTCACTTGGTTTGAAGAGTTAGCGGAAAACTCAATTGATACGTGGGCAAAAATGAGAGAAGAATTTGTTTCAAGATTTTTTCCAACATCTTTGGCAATGAGCTTACTGAATGATATACGAGGATTTAGGCAAGGAAAAGGAGAAACTATTGTGGAAGCTTGGAGTAGACTTAAGGATATGCTCAGAGGTTGTCATGGGCATGGGTTAGATAAAGGGCAGATCATTGATATCTTTTTCTTTGGACTAGACAGACAATCGCAGGGTGAGTTAAATCTAGCTGGAGGAGGAAGTTTTCAGTACAAATCCATCAACGATGCGACTAAGATGTTGGATGATCAGTTGCTAATGGATTTTTCTAGAGAACAGAATCAGTTTGGTAGAGAAAGAGGAGAGAAAAAAGTAGTTGCTAGTGCTGAGAGTAGTAGTGGGAATGAAGAGGTGATGGCTGAGATTAAAGCGTTATCTAGTAAAATGGATAGTAATTTTTCGAGGATAGATAATCAGTTTAGTAGAGTTGGGAAGGATATGAATGTGATGGCAAATGGTTGTGACCACTGTGGGGGACTTCACTACACTGAAGATTGCGATGTTAGAAGAGAAGCAGAAAGTGAAGATGTGAAGTTCGCGCAAAATCAGTACCAGGGAGCATTTCAGAGAACCGACTTTCATAACCGTAATTCGGGTAATTATAATTCTGGTAATAATAATTTTAATGCTAACAATTCTGGAAACTCTCAAAACAGGTACCCAAGGAATAACCAGAATCAACAGCAGGAAGAAGAGGAATCGGGTTTGATGGACATAATGAAAAACTTCATTCAAACTCAGTCAGCGAAGAATGAAGCAACAGACAAGCAGTTTAAGGTCCTTCATGAGAAATTGGAGCAAGGACAAAGGAATCAACAAGCAGCACTTAGTGATTTAGAGAAGAGATTGGATAGACTAAGTGATCAACATGCTGCTAGACCTAATGGGCAGTTGCCAAGTAACACACAACAGAACCCAAGGCAACAACCATTTTGGCAAACTGGAGGGCAAAAATCTCAACCTCCTAACACTCGAAACGAGCATGTGAATGCGGTGTTTACAAGGTCTGGTAGAGTTTTTGGTAATGTTAATGATTCTGCAGGTGTTACTAATCCAGTTGTGCAGGAATCTAATGTTGATGTGAGGGAGAATGAGGAAGAAGAGAGACCGGAAGTAACGCCAGCTGTTCAGTCAAAACCGGCGGTGTCACCTAAGGTGAAAGAATACAAGACGGAAGTTCCCTTCCCTAAACGTTTGAGGAAGGAGAAAATGCAAGAACAGTACGGTAAATTTGTTGATATGATTAAATCTGTGCATATTAATGTTCCTTTGGTTGACTTGATTTCAGGAATGCCAAATTACACCAAATTTATCAAGGAGCTTGTAACTGGAAAAGGGAAGTTGGAGGAAGCTCAAGCGACGTTTTTAAATGCAGAGTGTTCAGCACTTATTCAAAACCAGCTTCCACCAAAGTTAGGAGACCCAGGGAGTTTTCTAATTTCATGTACTTTGAGTAAAGCAATAACTTGTGAGGCATTAGCTGATTTAGGAGCTAGTATTAATCTTATGCCTTATTCATTGTACGCTAAATTGGATTTAGGGGCATTAAAACCTACTCGTATGAAAATTAGACTCGCCGACCGTTCATACCAATACCCTTTAGGTATAGTCGAAAATATGCGAGTGCAAGTAGGTAAATTTGTGTTTCCCGTTGATTTTGTCATATTAGAAATGGAGGAGGATAGCAAGGTACCTTTGATTTTAGGTAGACCATTCCTTCACACTGCGGATGCTATCATTCATGTTCAGGAAGGGAAAATTTCTTTGGGAGTTAAGGAGGAAAGGATTGTTTTTACTGTAGATCGAGCTTTAAAGCATTCTTATTCTTGTGATGATACATGTTTTCGTATTGATGTTGTTGATGAAATGCTTGACCTAGATGTGCAGGAAATACGTGGGGGACAAATTGCGTTTGAAGAGGAGGAAGATCAAGAGCTCGAGGATTTTGATCCCATATTGAAAATGGAGCTGGAGAATTTTGAGAAGAATTCTACGAGCATGAAACTGGAGAAATCCGACCCGGATTTAGATTTATTAGAGATTGAATATTTAATCAACAATCCGGGTGCAACTTATTTAAATGCAGAGTGTTCAGCACTTATTAAACGTTGACTTTGACTTTATCAAAACTTTGACATTGAAACGTCTACTTAGTTTCTTATGCGTAAAACATTTCTTTCTCTATTTATAACTGTTGTTTCATCTCTTAAACTCAACTATTTATTGATACTTGTATGCGTAACCGACCCTTGATGGAACTATAACACGTTCTTAAGTGATGTTGATTCTCTCTCTTTTATAATAAAATTACATAGTGCCCAATTATGCTTTAGTTTCTCTCTTACACACTATTAACTACTTAAGCCGTATAGTAATTATGGGTATCGATACTTAGGAAAGAACCGTTCCTTGCTTAGATGGCAGTCTAAGTACATATTTACTGAATTTCTTTTAATTTCCCGTTTGAGAGGCGGGGAGTTGGGGCCGCACGGTTGATAATCGGATTAGTGTGAACACTTAAGTTATAGATGCCAAGTGGTTGATACAAGAAATCTATTTAGTTACTTACGCATAAACTTATAAATTTTTAGCGATTGTTATCCGCTTCTACTATTTGACTAAATTTGATTCTATTTAGTCTTTACAAGTTAGGGCACATTTCGCCCGTTACTTAAACTTTACAAGTATATAAACTCTTTAAGCGACTTTTCTCCGCTAATCTCCCTTATGGGAAAACTCTTACTTTATATACTTTACTCATACTTTTACGCCAACTATTTAAACTGTAACTCACTCATTGTGTTTTCGTAGTTGACACTTTATCTTATGTTTCAGGAAATTAGTGTAAGTCTGAGGTGCATGGCATGGACGGGTCGAGGCGGTTGTGTGAGAACCTATGCGGGAAAAGACTTGGCCAGTTATTTTGGGAATTTTTAATGAAACACTTTTATTATGTGTCGATGTATTAAACTATTGTCTCTTGGTTGTTTGAATGGTTTTTTTTAAACATTTTTAATTCTAATGAATGACTCATTTGCCGTTATATTTTATATGACCTGTGATATGATTTTCCAGCTCTTCACATTCCCGTGTTTCCGCTTTAGCGGGGTGTGACAACAACAATGAATATAAAGCATCATTATCCAATTTTTCCGGTTTGTTTATTTCATCCAATGCCTTATTCACACTTAACACCTGCATGTTAGTCTCAACAACACTATCCAAAGAAAAGAAAAAAAAAAAAACACTTAACTTCCAAAAAATAAATCTTCCCGAAAGGATCGATTAACTAAAAGTTTAAAAATAACAAATAAAAATCGCAACCGTTCCCCGGCAGCAGCGCCAAAAACTTGATGTGTAAAAATCGAGTTATATTATTTTATAAAAATAGGATTATTACTTTAGTTATGATTATCACACAATACAGGCAAGAATACCCGATCATATAATAATATAGCTTTAGTAAGTCCGGAATCGAACACAGGGAACGGTGTATTAATATTTATTTAATCTAAACTATTTAATTAACCTAAACAAAGCAGTAAAAGGGGGGCGTTTTAGTTCTGAGAGAAAGTATTTCGATCAAGTAATTACCTAAAGCAAAATAATAATTAATTAACTAAAATGGTTTTTGAATAAAAAGATGTTTGAAAAAGTTTTCAAGATGTAATCAGATATTTTAAAAGCAGTGTTCACTTGGATTTAATGTTTCACTTGAATTATGAATTAAGTTTATGTATGAATTGGTTTAACTTTGATTTCTTTATTAACTAGACTTCCTATTAGAGTCGTCTAATCCTACAAATTAAGGAAAGATGGCACGAGCATCGTCGTCGTACATCAAGAGCTATCTTAGATTTATCCACCCTAATTTGTGCCTTTAATTCACTATTGTTAACAATTTAATCTGATGACTACGAATTAACAAAAGTCTCAACTATTCAGTTACGATATAATTGTCATGTTCGTTTAATTTATTAGGTTACTATTATTCTTAGCCTATCTCAATTAAGTCTCAAGCTATAATTATTCAACAAGTTAAACAATTATAAATAACTAATAAACCTATATGAACGCTAGTTATGATATAAGTTTATTAATCACGCTAAGTAGCTAACCTAATAACTTCAAATAAACAAGGATTACGATTAAACGATAACAATAATGGAAAAACCAATTACTTCAAACATAGAACTTAGTAATTCATAATAACAAGCTAAACAATAGAAGCAAACACTTAATGGAATTAGTTCATGATGGATTGAAAGAATTCAGCGAAACAAACAAATAATAAAGACATATTGTTGTAAGATTAAGCTAAAATTAACAAACCAAGATGAACGATTCTTCAAACACGATTAAACGACGTTAATTGTGGCTTCTAAACACTTCTAGGACTCCAAAAACCCTTCCTTGCAGCTGTTTTGTCGACTTTGATGGTGGAAAAGTGGAAAAAGGGATTCCTAATTCGTAACCCCAAAGTTTGCTTAAATATGGGCCTGGCCGACCTTCCAGCCGTCGGCTAAAATAACTCAGCCGTCGGCTGGATTGGTCTGATGAACTTTCTTCCAAAATATAAATTGTAGCTCTCTCTTTCCTCTTTCTTCTCCAATTTCAATCACCTAAATCGGACATCGTATGAAGAAGTTATGATCAAAACAGTGAAGGTGTATAAAACACTTTTCTCGCATGATCTTCAACTTTGATTCTTCATAGTTTTTCTTCATTTAAGCTCCGTTTTCTACCGATTTTAACTCCTTTTTGTTCCATGATCCAAGTTTAACTCTTATCTACATATATGTACGAAAACACTACCCAAATCATAACAAAATGCGAAAAACAAGAGTATTAAAGAGAAATATGATTAAGAAAATGTCAATTATTTTAAGCATATCAGTCTTCATCCCTTTCTTTCATGGAGATTTGATGATAGCCTTTGTAAGCATCCAAAAAACATTTGAGCCTGAAGCCGTCCAAGGATTCCACCTTCCAATCTATCTCAGGTAAGGGGTAATTATCCTTTGGGCATGCCTTGTTAATGTCTTTGAAGTCTACACATAGCCTCCATGAGCCATCTCCCTTCTTCACCATGACGAGGTTGGCTATCCATGTCTGGTACTTCACCTCTCTGACTATCCCTGCCTCTTCCATCTTGGCTACTTGTTCCAGGGCAGCTGTGCTCCTATCATGGGACATTGCCCTTTTCTTTTGCTTGATAGGAAACATATTAGGATTAGCATTGAGGGAGTGTTCGGCCAGCTCTCTTGGTACTCCCGTCATGTCAGACGTTTGCCATGCAAACACGTCTAGGTTGTTCTTGAGGAGATGAACTAACTTCTTTTTGGTTTCCAATGGGAGTTGGTCTCCTATGCCAATGGGCTGTTCTGGGAATTTTTCGTTGATTATCACTTTTCGTTCATTGCCATCTATTACTTCTGTCTCTGTTGTGATGGACTTGGGTTTAGATACTTCAGCTTTAGCCACTTGCTTGCATTCACGAGACCAGTTCATGCGACCGCGTACGGTGCCTATGCCATTTGGTGTTGGGAACCTGATCATTCCATGTATGGTTGAGGGGATGGCCCCAAACCTTTCTATGGAAGGCCTTCCCAATATTACGTTGTAGGCGGATGGAGCCCTTACAATGGTGAAATTTAGGACTTCAAAGCGATGGAACGGGTATTCCCCCATCATGACCTCAATCATGACTTGACCGATAGGCCAATGAATTTCTCCTGCAAAGCCTGCTAAGGGGGACTCGGCGGGGAGTATAGCCTCTCTAACCTTCTGAGGGAGCTTTTTGAAACAATGCTCATAGATGATGTCGGCGGAGCTTCCAGTATCTATGTAGGCCTTTTCAACCTCATAATTGGCCAAACGGACCTGGATGACTACTGGGTTGGTGGAAGTAGTTTCCACTGGTGGGAAAGATATCGGTTGCATCATCCAGTTCTCTAGCACAAGGGACTTTCGTTTCTGAGAGCCACCGCTTACCATGCAGACATGGCCATCAGGGGGGCCAGGGTGGTTGTCTTTCCTAGCTGCCTTCTGCCACTCATAGGTCTTTTTAGCGGGTGACTTTTTTGCTTGCTGCCTTGCTCCTATCACCAAGTGTTCAAGCTTTCCTTCATCCAACGCCCGTTTTATTTCAGCTTTTAGTTCCCGGCATGAATTAGTGTCATGGTCGTAGTCTTCGTGAAAATCACAGCGCTTGTTTATATTCTTTGTTCCAGAGCGGTGAAGCATACGAGGGGGTGGCTTAAATGTCGCCCCTATCTGTTCAGTTTTTAAGATCTCCATGGGGGTCTTGCTGAGGTTCCCCCAAGATGGGCTTCTTTCATAAGGGGTGAATCTTCTAGGAGGTCTTTCCTCCTCTCGCCTACCTTGTCTACTGTCACGATGATCCCTTCTTCGACTATCATGTCGGGGCTCCTGTCTACTTGTCCCTCCGACAGCTGGTCCGCTCCATGCCCTGTCTCTCTTGCCACTTGTTACACTTCTTGCCAAAGCAATTGTTTCCTTCGACCTTAAGTAATTGTAGCAAACATCTGTGGTCTCCTTGAAGGTGACTGGGATTCGTGCTGCTAGTCGTTCTTGGAGTTGGCCTGGAGTAGTGAGAGTGTGAACCCGGATATTTGTTGACTTTCGGGTAGGCCTGGTATCTTCTGGAACTCTTGTGTGTAACGGAGGATGAACTCTCGCAGGCCTTCCCCTTCTCGCTGCCGTATGAGATGTGCCTCGAGATGGGTTCTCCTTTGCTTATTCTGTTGAAAAAAGTTAGAGGTAAACTTGGCTTTAAGGTCGTAGAAATCATAGATGCTTTTCTCTGGGAGGCTTGTGAACCAATCTCTAGCGAAACCTTGTAGCGTTCCTGGAAACATGTGGCAAGCTACCGGGTCTACCCATTTTTCTGTCATGATAGCTTGTTCGAAAAGTGCTAAGTGATCTTCCGGGTCTCTTGTTCCATCATAGGTACCGACAATGGAGGGAACTCTCTGTCGGTCTGGGATGGGATATTTTGCCACCCAATCACAAAACTTAGATTTCACCACATTAGTAGGCATGGTTGCTACCCGGGATGGTCCTTCCCTCTCTCCCACGAGGCACTTCAGCAAACTGAGTAATTCTTGAGTGGTATCTTGTGGGGGCGGAGGAGGGGTAGGCTCTGGTGCCTTTTGCCTTTGCAACTCTTTAACCAACTGCCCGAGCAGAACACTCGCATTGACCTCAGGCATTGGTTGTGGCGTAGGCTTGGGCTTCAATGTTTCTATGAGCCTGGCTAAGAAGTCGTTTTGTGGAGGTGGAGTTGGTGAAGGTGTTTGTTGTTGGGACAAGGTTGTCTTCAAAATCTCCAAAGCCTCTTCCACTGACGGTTGTTCCCTGGAAGGGGTTTGAGTGGGAGTGGGAGATGGTTGTTGGGTTAGAGTGGAGGCTTCCAAGCTAACAAGTTGTGGGAAGCTCAGGGTTGGAGTGATACTTGGAGGTCTTCCCATCTGGAAGCCTTGATAGCTTGACTGGCCTGCTTCTCCCGTGCTAGGCACTCCCACTTCGGTTGTGTCGTTAGACCCGAAAGGGTAAAGTCTGGTCCGGACACCAGATAGGTTTTCTTCGCTGATCCTTCTAGCATTCCCCGTTCCCTCTCCTGTTCCAGTGACTTGGGAGTTTGGAGGGGTGGCGTTGATGTCTACCGAGGGAGGAGGATCCTCTCTGCTCGGAGGGGGGTTCATGGCAGGGCCTGAATCCATTGGGGGTGAAGGTTAAGGAGAAAACTTAATGAAAAACCGTTGTTCTATAACGGTCCCACGGATGGCGCCAATGTTTGAGCAACGATTGACGGGGCTCAAGGGTTTGGGGTGTTGGCTAATCCTTACGAACTCCTGCGAGAGCAGTGCAAACCTACCAAGCTCTTGACGAGCCTAAGGTGACGTAATGATTAGCGGGAGTGACGTAAGAGAGTAGGAAAAACTGCTCTTGAACGTATATGTGTGAGTAATGCAATGATTGACGACTTGCCCTCTGACATTGATCAAAGGGGTATTTATAGGCTTGAGATTAGGGTTTCCATTTATGGGCTGAGGCCCAATGATTACATCCATGGGCCGTCACTTTATGGTCCACAAATGGGTGCGTGACGTGAGCCTATGTGCTTGCGATGTCAGGTCAACTTAAGTCAACTTAAGCGTAAACCGGACAAAAGGTAACGGGGCTCAAGTATTCGAGCAGGGGCATTTACCCCGGTAACGGGGCTAAGATGCCCGAGGTTCCAAGGCGGTGTCCGAGGTGTTGCTCGGTAACGACTCGGATCACCTCGGTGATGTCCGAGAAAGCAAGGTGTTGCCCGGCCCTGCTCGAGGGCGGTATCCGGTGTCCGAGGTGTTGCTCGGTAATGACTCGGATCACCTCGGTGATGTCCGAGAAAGCAAGGTGTTGCCCGGCCTTGCTCGAGGGCGGTATCCGGTGTCCGAGGTGTTGCTCGGTAACGAGGGCGGTATCCGGGGCTTGCTCGAGGGCGGTTTTGCCCGGCCCTGCTCGAGGGCGGTTCAGGCTACCCCGGTAACGGGGCTCGTTTTACCCGGGTAGAGTCTGGGCCGTTTCCGAAGCGTTTGTTTGAGTCGTTTTCGGTTGTCGGGGCACGTACCTCAATATAAACATAGACACGGAGACAGAAAAAAGAATCGACATTTAATTTGATCTATTATGAGTAAAATTATTTGTGGTTTATAGGCATAAATTATAAAAGGAATAAACATTGTTTTTCAACCCTACATCAATTTGTTTACGAACCATATCACCTAATGTTATCTTGAGTCTATATAAAATAGGGGTGAATGGAACTCGAAAATACTGAATTTCGATTCGAATCGAAGTTGAATTTTTAAAATTGAATTGTTTTTCGAATTTCGAATCGGTTTTGAACCCAAACCGATTTTCAAATTAAAATTTCGAGTTGGTTTTTGAATTCTTAAATTTTTTAGTCACCCAACCCGAAACCCGAATTTACATCATTAATCATATATAATTTTTATAAATATGACAAAATATATGTTGAAATTCATTTTTTTTTGTTCGAATTCAAGTCTATTTTCAAATTCGAATAGATTTTCTATTTCGTTTCTAAATTCTAATTCGATATTGTTGTTAGTTTTAATAAAATTATAACTAAATATTATAATTCGATTTGATTCGAATTCGACCCGATAAACACACATAATATAAAGTGTCCATTACCAAATAGTCCCGGGTGGATTTTCAAGATAGGTATAAAATATGCGGGTCTGTTAATTTGTTGTTTTATAAAACATAAATCAATTTCGGCATTATCATTCAAGAGTTGCTTTTTGGCTCTACAAATGAACGATCACTATCTCTTGCAAAGACAAATAAACGTTACACTCAATTATTTATCTATTTGATATTATTTCAGTGATCAATAGCCTAAGGGAAATGATTTGTTTATAACAAAATTTAGTCATACAATAATTAATGTAATTTGATAATATTATCCTCTTTTAATTTTATTAATTTTTCTAGACTTGACCAATTTATTTTTACTTATTTTTACAAAAGATAACTCTCATGTTTTACATTTATTTCTTCAAGTCCTACCGCCAATATACAACCACCTCTTTTATTAAAATTTATTCTATTTCTATAACTTATTATCCATGCCATCCATTTTAAACTAATAAAGCATGATTATGCCAAGTTATGGAGTCGATTTGGACAATGTGTATCTGGTAGTTTGTGTCAAATCTTGATGGACTTTATTTATGTATGTAAGTTGGTTGAATGTTTGGTCAATTGTTATTTGCTATGTTAGGTCATGGAGCTATTTTGTTTGATTTAATATTTGGTCAACTGTTACAAATGTTACGATGTTGGGTTTTTTTTGATATTGACAGTGATTTTAAGCTTATCTCTTGCTATCTTAACTTTTATTATTTATTTTTTGTTTCAAAAAAAATGTAATCGATTGTATTGTGGTTTGAAATTTTAACTTTTTATTTTGAAAGTAACAGATTTATATATGTTAAAAAAAAAGGACCCAAAACGTGTGTTAAAATTCCTAAGAATATACTTGCCAAAATTATTTGTGTAGATTGAATTGTGTAAGGATTAAATGTTAACATTAATATATGAGTAAAGTAGTCTAATTATAATATTATATAAAGTTGTTGTAAATGGCAAAATTTGATGTGAAGAAATCACTTTAGCCCATCTATATATGGTCAACCATATACTTTCGCCGACATTAAAAACGTATTCATTTTCAGTTAAATGACATTCAACATGACATCATTTTTATACTCAATTGTAGGCAACTCTAAAGAAAGGTTAAAAGCTTATTGTTTAATTAGTATGTATTACAAATACATCCATACATAGATGGGAAAACACCAAAAACCTAAGGCCCGTCAGCTCATTCGACTATCTATACATATATATAATGCAAACTAATATGTCTTCACAATTGGAGGAAGAAACATGGATGCTTAAACAGTTAAACCGGATCAAAAGTCGTGAAATAAAACTATAGGAAGCCTTTTCCTCAAGATATTCATGTATTATGAACTGGATGACACATTCCATACATGTTTTATATAGTATCTTTTTTTCGAACAAAGTAAATGTCAATCTCAATCGATACATTTGCTTCGTTAATATTAAATCGGGTGTGTGGAAAGATAAATAACACTATTCTCGCAATAAAAAGATGGTCACCTCATTGTGGCTCAAAAGAAAAGTTACAAAGCCAACAAGTCTCAACTATTGTATTGGTAACACCTAGGTGTTCACCCTCGGCATTCGAACAAGCTACGGTATGATGTCGTTTGGAAGACTAAAAAACGAGATTGTCTCCCAAAAATACACAATAGCCCGGTGTTGATTTGCATGTATCTAGATATCCACTTAAAAATCCTAATGCCTAAGGGGTGCATTATATATTCGTATAGTGACAAGATTTGAATTATCTTAGATCGTAATACTAGGTGATTAGCTTAACTAGAAGATGGCGGAATTATGTTCTAGTTAATGAATTGATGAATTGATGAATTGAATAAGTAATCAAACATTGAAATGCAAAATATTGATCCATTCAAAGCTAAGTTTCTAGCGGAAAAGTTTGTTACAAATGAAAACATACATTCAAGCACACTCCAAGTGTAAATCTCTCTCACTATATATAGCTATGAATCTAGACTATAACTATTACATAATACATCTTTATATTCATTTAAAAATATTCCAGATTAACAAAATAACTTAAGTCTTCATTTAACTTCAGTTAACTCTAGTTAACTCTGATGTTGAAGCTTGTTCTTCCGAATTAAATGTCTTCATGTTGACTTTCCAAGATTTAAGTCCGATGATGACCTTTATTAATCCGACTTAAATACTTGCACCAAAATAACAACTCGGATGTAGATTTGAAGCTTCATTCATTATACCAAATCTTGCTCCAACAATCTCCCCATTGGATAACAATTTATATATTACTTTATATTCCACAATACATCAATATTTATTAGTTTGTTCAACTATAATTCTTTCAAATCTATAATATTAGTATATTTCTTATTACGTACTTATGAATTATGGACCTTTGAGAATGTGTCTCAACTTTTTCTTCTATTTTACAAACACATTACTGCGAGATATTTGTGCATAAGTGTCGTTGTAATTATTGAAATATACATTTAGATAGCAATAGAAAACCGAATAATAAAAACCGATCCAACCGAATAATAATTTGGTTCGGTTCGGTTTGGATCTTAAACTTGTTTGCATAGTTCGAATTCATATATTAGAAACAGAAATCCATTCGGATTCATTTAATTGGATCTGATTAAACCAATCTATCCAAACAAACACCCCTATTTAAAATTAGGGGACCTCTAAGATATGTCTTTCTTCCACATACGTGGACCGAACCTCACTGATAACCGAAGACATGATCTTTTTAAGTCTTGAAGCAAGTAATTTTGCAATGATTTTATGAACACGTCCGATTAGACTAGTAGATCTATATTCGCTAAAAAAGAGAGTCGTTAACCTTTTGAAATAAAGAGATGAAAGATGAATTACAACCTTTGTTGATGACACCCGTCACTTCAAAAAATTTGACATACTTAATAACGTCTTAAGAAAGAATATCCCAAAACCTTTTTAAAATAATGAAAGTAAGGTCATCGAGCCCCAGAGGGTTTAGTAAATTGTATTTTATTTTTGGGATCTCCTTCTTCTTGAAGATTCCTTCCTCTTAATGTATGATTATGTCTTATTGGTATGGTTCTTGAAATGCATTGTTGTTTCCAAAAGAAAGAAAGAAAGAAACCTCGTACTTTTATATATAAAGATCAAACTCAAGTATGAAAATCTTTAATGTATATGACGTAGTATTATTAATCCATATGTTGTAAATTGTAAAACATGCGTGTTTGGATGAAAACTCCTTTCGTAAAACATATTGAAAAATACTCATTTCGTCCCATATTTATTGTTCAATTTTGCATTTTTAGTCTTTTGTTTGTAAATTTGATCTTAAATAACTTTTTTGTATTATATAATATTTGAACAGATTATATGAATGAATTAAGTTTCAAATTTTCATTAATATAATTTTTATCATGTAACATAAATTTTTTTATTTAAAATCAAAATACAAATACAAAGTAAAAAACTTAAAAAAATCAAAAATAACAATAAATATAGTACGGTTTAAAAAATAAAAAAATCGTAACATAGCAACGTGTTAGGTATATATTACGCACGCACTACACCTGGCAGTTTGATATTTCTGAGTTGCCTACCCCTTTGAACCATTTGACCTCCAACAAGAATCGTAGATGTTAAATAAACTGACTTTCATCAGTCCACACGCATAAGTATGACACGCGCTTTATGAATGCGTATTATACTAATATGTGTAATTGTAGGCTTTATTTTTATAATTTCATAAATAAAAAATTTATTTGATTACTTGCTAGATTAACACTCTTTCAAATTTCTATTAATTAATCAAAATTTTCAATTTCAATTATTTTGTCAAACAATTTTTAAACATTATAAATGTAGAATTTTACAGAGGATGTACATTAATATAATTTTTAATAGACACTGATGAAGTTAGTAGGATTATCCTTATGTATATATAGGCTTATGTCAAGCGCCCGCATTTATATGAAGCGCCCGCTTTTATATGAAGCGCCTGCTATTATATGAAGCGCCCGCTTTTATGTCAAGCGCCCCTTTTATATCAAGTGTCTGCTATTATATGAAGCGCCCGCTTTTATATCAAGCGCCTGCTATTATATGAAGCGTCCGCTTTTATGTCAAGCGCCCGCTTTTATATGAAGCGCCTGCTATTATATGAAGCGCCCGCTTTTATGTCAAGCGCCCGCTTTTATATCAAGCGTCCGCTTTTATATCAAGCGCCTGCTATTATATGAAGCGTCCGCTTTTATGTCAAGCGCCCACTTTTATATCAAGCGCCGACTATTATATGAAGGGCCCATTTTTTATATCAAGCGCCTGCCAGGATGTCACTGCCTGACAGGTTGTCACCAAAACTAGTCAGACTGAAACTGCCTGACAGGTTGTCACCAAAACTAGTCAGGCTGTTAGGCTGAAACTGTCTGTCAAGTTTTCATCGCCATGTCATTTGAAGACGTTTGTCTTACTGGTTGACGCCCGTCATAATGGCCCTTGACAACTTCTTTACTACCGTAATAATAGTAGGGCGTTACATCCTTAACTATAATAAAGATAAAAGACGATACATATACTAGTGATTGATGATTATGGCAGTTTAAGTATTCATGATTATCAATAAGTGATCGACGTTCCATATACTTGAAACTAGCCATATAAATACATGGGCTAAATTATCGTTGCCATAATCTAATCTTTATCTCTCAACCCTTTTTCTCATATCATCTGAACACACACTCACTAAACCTGAATGCAGAGTTCATACATTCTCTCACTCTCATCCTCAACCTTGATCACCCTAGGTTCGTCAAGAACTTGTTGGGTTTGCACTGTGATCATCACAGGAGATCCAAGGTTGACATCACCTAATCTTTGTGTTTGACAATCGTTGTTCGAACATTGGCGCCATCCGTGGGACCCGTTTTTTAAACGGCGTTTCACTTTTCCAAAAAAAAATTTTCTCTCCGTAACCAACCGTTTCCATGGAGGCAACACATCCATTGCCTGGCAAAAGAAGAAGGGAGACACATAACACCCCGGACCACCTGATGACCATGTCTTCATGATACATGAGGGAGCCAATATGAACTGACCTATCAAGGTGCGATAGTCTTTACTATCATTTTTTCCTTTATGTTTTCAATAAATGTTTCCAAGCACATGGAATGTTATGGTCATGTATGAAATTGGCAATAATAGCATTTGGTCTGATCTTGTATCCCAATATTATCGCACAATATCATTTTTCTATGGCATTTGCATAAACTTATAAATATTGAAGTAAGGATTCAATACAAAAAGCATAAGGCCACAATAGACATCTCAGTCTAAAGCCAACCATGCACTTTCATTATGTACAATGTTACAACTTGAACACACATGCGCACGCACGCAACTAAGAACATAGTTCAATACAACATGTATGAAGCCTAGAAAGACAACTTTGTCTGGCCAAATAACATACAATGATATTCGTCTTTTAATCTACTTGATAAAAGATAAGCACTTCTCACTGGGAAGCGACAATTCTCGCGAGTAAACAAAGTAAAGGTTAACCAACAAAAGTGCCATTGGCACAGTGTCACAGGCACAATATGAAACATACCTTAGAGATACCCAAATCTACCTATGTCATTGGCATGCAAAGGAACCATGGGCCCTCAAGAAAGTGTAATATGCACAACCAAATATACACACTGTCATGCACACCCAAGACGGTGTCATGGACAACATCCATAATAAAAAGTTAAAAAACAAAAATGTGTTATTGGCTTGATCATCCAATAAAACATTATTTTTCAAAGCAAAGCAATGGAAAAACAATCAATTACTCCTGCAACAAGACAAACAATTACAATTAGAAGGTTTAGCTTACGACTTAAAACATCAAAACAATAAGCGTAATGCTAGGTCCCCACACCGGTACCCGGTTAGACTAGACCGCCGGTATCCGGCATCCCGAGTGGTAAACCCGTTTGCGCCTGCCCGGTACACCCACTCCGATACACGAAACAGACTGTACCCGGGCTTACCGCCGGTACTCGGCCAACAAAAAAAAGTTTGTACATCGCCGGTACTTGGCCAAAAACAGCATGTACCCGGGCTTACCGCCGGTACTCGGCCAAAAACAGCCTGTACCCGGGCTTACCGCCGGTACTCGGGCAAAACCCCCCTGTACCCGGGCTTATACCGCCGGTACTCGGCCAAAACCCCCCTGTACCCGGGCTTATACCGCCGGTACTCGGGCTTACACTGCGGGCACTTGGCTAAAACTCCCGGTACCCGGACCTAAACCGCCGGTACCCGGGCTTGCGTCTCGACCCCCAAACAGCCGGTACCCGGCTATAATTTCCGGTACCTGGCTATTACAGCCGGTACCCGGCTTCGGCTCGTGTGCGAAGGATACCGCCGGTACCAGGCTATTACAGCCAGTACCTGGCTTCGGCTCGTGTGCGAAGGAAACTGCCGGTACCAGGCTATTACAGCCGGTACCCGGCTTCGGTCATGCGTGGGATTTAAAACCGCCGGTACCAGGAAATTACAGCCTGTACCCGGCACTTTAGCTCGATCAAAAAAAAAAAAAAAAAAAAAACCCGCAGATTTACGAGTATAATAAGTAGTTACGACTTGAAACTGTTTTTTTGACAAATCCTAACTCGGGGGCATGATGAGGTTAGTAGGATTACCCTTATGTATATATAGGTTTATGTCAAGCGCCCGCATTTATATCAAGCGCCCGCTTTTATATGAAGCGTCTGCTATTATATGAAGCGCCCGCTTTTATGTCAAGCGCCCCTTTTATATCAAGCGCCTGCTATTATATGAAGCGCCCGCTTTTATATCAAGCGCCTGCTATTATATGAAGCGCCCGCTTTTATGTCAAGCGCCCGCTTTTATATCAAGCGCCTACTATTATATGAAGCGCCCGCTTTTATGTCAAGCGCCCGCTTTTATATCAAGCGTCCGCTTTTATATCAAGCGCCTGCTATTATATGAAGCGTCCGCTTTTATGTCAAGCGCCCGCTTTTATATCAAGCGCCGACTATTATATGAAGGGCCCATTTTTTATATCAAACGCCTGTCAGGATGTCACTGCCTGACAGGTTGTCACCAAAACTAGTCAGACTGAAACTGCCTGACAGGTTGTCACCAAAACTAGTCAGGCTGTTAGGCTGAAACTGTCTGTCAAGTTTTCATCGCCATGTCATTTGAAGACGTTTGTCTTACTGGTTGACGCCCGTCATAATGGAGCTTGACAATTTCTTTACTACCGTAATAATAGTAGGGCGTTACATCCTTAACTATAATAAAGATAAAAGAGGATACATATACTAGTGATTGATGATTATGGCAGTTTAAGTATTCATGATTATCAATAAGTGATCGACGTTCCATATACTTGAAACTAGCCATATAAATACATGGGCTAAATTATCGTTGCCATAATCTAATCTTTATCTCTCAACCCTTTTTCTCATATCATCTGAACACACACTCACTAAACCTGAATGCAGAGTTCATACACTCTCTCACTCTCATCCTCAACCTTGATCACCCTAGGTTCGTCAAGAACTTGTTGGGTTTGCACTGTGATCATCACAGGAGATCCAAGGTTGACATCACCTAATCTTTGTGTTTGACAATCGTTGTTCGAACAGACATGTTCGAGCAACGATTGTCAAACACGAGGATTAGATGATGTCAACCTTGGATCTCCTGTGATGATCACAGTGCAAACCCAGCAAGTTCTTGACGAACCTAGGGTGATCAAGGTTGAGGGTGGAAGCAAGAGTATATGAACTATGTTTAAGCTTTTGTGTGTGTAAGTGAGATTCAAGTGAATCTGTCTACCCTGATTATACTATGTATTTATATTACCCGTTTCAAGCATAGGGAACGTCCATCAATCAATGAAGATCATGAATGCTTAAACTGACATAGTAATCAATCAGTGGTATACCAATCGTCTTCTACTTTATTATTTTTGACATGCGACGTCTCACAACCTGACAGGCGATGACAGCTTGTCAGGCAACTGACAGGCGATTGACAGCCTATCAGGGCGCGCCCTCCTCTGTCAGGAGGACGCCCTCCTCTGTCAGGAGGGCCTCCTCTGTCAGGAGGTCGCCCTCCTCTGTCAGGAGGGCGCCTGTCAGGAGGTCAGGCTGTCAGGCAATGGCATACAGGCTGTACTTTACAATCTTGAGAGTGCCTCCTCTGTCAAGAGGTCGCCCTCCTCTGTCAGGAGGGCGCCCTCCTCTGTCAGGAGGGCGCCTGTCAGGAGGTCAGGCGGGCGCCTGTCAGGCAATGGCATACAGGCTGTACAATCTTGACATGCGTGTCTTGCTCAATGGGCTTGCTTGTAGCATCAGGCTTTAAGCAATAAATATAGGTAATCCCTACTAACCTCATCATGCCCCCGAGTTAGGATTTGTCAAAACAACAGTTTTCAAGTCGTAACTATTCTACTCGCGTAAGTCTGCGTTTCCCTTTCTTCTTTTTTTTTCTTTTTTTTTCTCTCTTTTTTTTTTTTTTTTTTTTTTTTTTTTTTTTTTTTTTTACCGAGTAACAAGTTGGGTACCAGGGCATTTGCCTGGTACCGGCGGTATAATCGAGTACCGGCGTTTGTGTGAGAGTGCCGGGTATGGATCGAGCAGACGCAAGCCCGAGTACCGGCATTTTAGGCCCGAGTACCGGGAGTTGTAGCCGAGTACCGGGAGATGTGGGCGAGTACCGGGAGCTTTGGGGAGGGTACCGGGAGTTTTGGGGAGGGTACCGGGAGTTTATGGAGGGTACCGGGAGTTTATGGAGGGAACCGGGAGTTGGGGTCGAGCATTCTGGATACCGGGGCTAGTTGTACCGTACCGGCAGTTCCCTCAAGCAAGGGTACCGGGAGACTTTGCCTAGTACCGGCAGTTTAAGCAAGCAAGGGTACTGGGAGACTTTGCCTAGTACCAGCAGTTTAAGCAAGCAAGGGATAATGGGAGATTTTGCCCTAGTATCGGCAATGTGTAGCGGGTTGTACCGGGATGAAGCCGGGTACAGGAGGTTTTACCCGAGTACCGACATTGTTAGCCCGGGTACCGGGAGTTTTGGCCCGGTGTACCGGGAGTGTAGCCCGGGTACCGGGAGTTTTGCTCGGGTACAGGCTGGTTTGATGTTTTTGGTCGTACGCTAAACCTTCTAATTGGTTGTTTGTGTTAGAAAGCTATCCTGCAGGTATGTGACTTACTTGTCCTTTGCATTCATTTGTTTGCGCCCTGCTAGCAATAACTGATATACCGTGTTATTAATTTAGGCATACCATA
Organism: Senecio squalidus; assembly: GCA_910822075.1. Classification (NCBI taxonomy): domain Eukaryota; kingdom Viridiplantae; phylum Streptophyta; class Magnoliopsida; order Asterales; family Asteraceae; genus Senecio; species Senecio squalidus. Next base: position 30,858,102 of record CAJVGC010000582.1, read on the forward strand.
GTTGTCGTTGTTGTGATTTGGCATGGCGTTGTCTAGGATTAGCCTTGCTTTGTGTGACATTGTCTAGCCATTAAATATAATGTTTTATTGGATGATCAAGCCAATAACACATTATTGTTTTTTATCTTTTTATTATGGATGTTGTCCATGACACCGTCTTGGGTGTGCATGACAGTGTGTATATTTTTTTTGTGCGTATGACACTTTCTTGAGGGCCCATGGTTCCTTTGTATGTCAATGACATATGTAGATTTGAGTATGCTTTACATTGTGCCTGTGACACTGTGCCAATGGCACTTTTGTTGGTTAACCTTTACTTTGTTTACTCGCGAGGATTGTCGCTTCCCAGTGAGAAGTGCTTATCTTTTATCAAGTAGATTAAAAGACGAATATGATTGTATGTTATTTGGCCAGACAAGGTTGTCTTTCTTGGCTTCATACATGTTGTATTGAACTATGTTCTTAGTTGCGTACGTGCGCATGCGTGTTCAAGTTGTAGCATTGTACGTAATGGAAGTGCATGGTTGGCTTTAGACTGAGATGTCTATTGTGGCCTTATGCTTTTTGTATTGAATCCTTACTTCAATATTTATTTGTTTATGCAAATACCATAGAAAAATGATATTGTGACATAATATTGGGATACAAGATCAGACCAAATGCTATTATTGCCAGTTTCATACATGACCATGTCATTCCATGTGCTTGGAAACATTTATTGAAAACATAAAGGAAAAAATTACAGTAAAGACTATCGCACCTTGATAGGTCAGTTCATATTGGCTCCCTCATGTATCATGGAGACATGGCCATCAGGTGGTCCAGGGTGTTCTGTGTCTTCCTTCTTCTTTTGTCAGGCAATGGATGTGTTGCCTCCATGGAAACGATTGGTTACGGAAAAAAAAAAAAATTTTGGAAAAGTGAAACGCCGTTTAATAAACGAGTCCCACGGATGGCGCCAATGTTCGAGCAGTGGTTGTCAAACACGAGGATTAGATGATGTCAACCTTGGATCTCCTGTGATGATCACAGTGCAAACCCAGCAAGTTCTTGACGAACCTAGGGTGATCAAGGTTGAGGGTGGAAGCAAGAGTATATGAACTATGTTTAAGCTTTTGTGTGTGTAAGTGAGATTCAAGTGAATCTGTCTACTCTGATTAGATTATGTATTTATATTACCCGTTTCAAGCATAGGGAACGTCCATCAATCAATGAAGATCATGAATGCTTAAACTAACATAGTAATCAATCAGTGGTATACCAATCGTCTTCTACTTTATTATTTTTGACATGCGACGTCTCACAACCTGACAGACGATGACAGCTTGTCAAGCAACTGACAGGCGATTGACAGCCTGTCAGGGCGCGCCCTCCTCTGTCAGGAGGGCCTCCTCTGTCAGGAGGTCGCCCTCCTCTGTCAGGAGGGCGCCTGTCAGGAGGTCAGGCTGTCAGGCAATGGCATACAGGCTGTACAGTACAATCTTGAGAGTGCCTCCTCTGTCAGGAGGTCGCCCTCCTCTGTCAGGAGGGCGCCCTCCTCTGTCAGGAGGGCGCCTGTCAGGAGGTCAGGCGGGCGCCTGTCAGGCAATGGCATACAGGCTGTACAATCTTGACATGCGTGTCTTGCTCAATGGGCTTGCTTGTAGCATCAGGCTTTAAGCAATAAATATAGGTAATCCCTACTAACCTCATCAAGACACAAACGATATTTACTTTGCACATATTTGTTATTTATAATTACTTACATTTTAAGAGTTTATGATAATCTTGTCAATCAAACAATATTTGTGGGTAATCATCTAAGTATCAAGAGCTTAAACCCACAAAAGCTTTCGCGTCAAATATAGATTTATGATATGTTTGATACAGGGGTAGCTCAAAGATAAAGCAAGTAAAGCAAGTAAGGCAACTGCTTTAGGTTCCTGATTTTTTAAGGCCTCAAATATTTATAACCCTGATTATAATTTTGATGATAACTATAATTAAGAGTTTAAAACTCCTAAATTTATAAAAATATAAAACTCCCAATTCTAATAAAAAAGGGTCTCACTAAGTATATTTTTTAAATTTCCTAAGACCGTAAAGTCTTACATTATTCATATTCTTGTCTTTTAAGAACTTCAATTTTTAAGCAACTAAATTTAGTTGTTGAGAAAAAAATTTATAACTTGGTCTATTTTGAAGGCTCTTTCATAATTTGTGGTGGACCCTTTTTAAAAAAAAGTATAAAATTAATGAAAACAAAGTTAAATATTTAATATCAATATTAGAGTTTATGTGTTGTATTGTTCAACAAATTAATTTAATGATAATTGTTTGTTTGCTCTTGGTTATATTCCTAGTCAAATTGGTAATGACCTTTTTGAATTGTTATTTTATAAAATGAAAATGAAAGTCTTACACTAAATTATTTATTAAGAGATTACTCATTATTTCTTTTTGTATATATAATTATGTAATGTAATTTATTTATAGTATCAATCATATATGATTGCATCATTTAGTTTGGTAATACCAAGACATTTTTATATTTGCAACTCGAAACATGTATTTGATTATGCAAACTAAGCTAACCAAAATAAATTTGTTATAACAAAAGCGAAAAACTTTAAACCTAATTTTTTTTATTCTGAAAGGCCTCGTTTTGAAAGTTCGCTTTAGGTCTTGGGATTGTTTGAGCCGCCCATGGTTTGATATAAGTAGCTGGAGTTGGAGTTTTTTTACTTAAGGTTGGAGCTAGAGCTTGTAAATAAAAATGAAAAACATGGTTAGTAAAATAGTTGGAGCTGAAATTTATTAGTATACAAATATATAAAATAATATATAAAAATATATGTTTCAATTAAAATTAATAATAAATTTCTATTATTTTGTTTACCAAAAGTCCTATCTTTTTTCATAAACTACTGCAAATAGTTTATTTTTTCTTAGGCTTATTATAGCTAACTTTTTTAATAACTTTGTCGAACTAAACAAAGATTATAAAATAATCTATAAAAGATAATAATTTTTAAGCTTCTATAAATCTACATAAGCTTATATATAAAACAACCCTTGGTGTTCTAACCCCTAAACTTAGGTGATATGGTGTTTTAACTGTTAACATTGTTGACTAATTAATTGTATTCTGAAGTTTTTCATACACTTCAGCAAGACTCCACACAATCTATATTATTGTCAAAATCAGTTAAAGATATTTACTTCATCCATTTAAAAAAAAAATAGTCAATCCTTTTATTTATATTTGTTTTAAATTTATTGTCTTTCTTACATATATGTGTAAATAAACTATAATTAACTTTTAATTTTATCTTAAATATTTTAAATTTTGAAACTCTAAAAATAGTTTATGTGATTAATGTACAAAATGAATATCTACTGAAAAATACTTTATTAATTGCACTTTATTTTGGTTGTTTTTGTTTACACACGTTTTTTATGGGACGAAAGGGTATTATTTATTAATATTGATAAATCCTCCTTCATAATTCTCATAATTATCCTCTTAAAATCTTAAAACTAAGACAGTTATTCTTTTTTTATCACCTTATCTATTGATTATTAGAGCACACAAGATGATAATCGTGATTCTGGGATTATTTTGCTGATGTGGCATTGAGAATCACGATTCTGAGTTTTTTTGTGGTGTAATAATAAGGATTGTGAGTGATTGTGGGAGATGTGAGACCCGTAGTCTTTTTTTATTTTAAACATTTAAATAAGATAAATATAAGATTTTATTAAAATAAAAAATAATACAAATTATTAAAACTAAAAAAAAAATACTAAAAGCCTAATCATCCCATATTATTGTTGGATTTTTATTTTTTCGGTCTCGATCCACTCAGCTTGTGCTTGTGGCAACCTCTGCGTGCTTTGTTGAAGAAACAACATATCATCTCTTCTTGCACTTGTATAAGCCGCCTCTTTTTGCACTAGGAGTGTTTCTATTTTTGTCTTGGTGATATTTTTTTTTGTTTTTGTAATTTTCTTTAACTGTGCAACGATTACTCCACAAAACGCCGCCGACGAAGATGATTGTGCCTTTTCGGATGCGTCGGATGATTCTTTTCTTTTACTTCCTCTTTGTTTTCCGCGAGGTCGTTCTTGATGATCATCCGCGAAAATATCATATGAAATATCCACGTCTTCAAGGTTGACAATGGGAACTGGACTTTCTATTTTGGTAAAAACACGCCATCTGCTATGTTCTTTCCAAACTTCCCACACCGTTGTATGCCTAAAAGGTCCACCCTCCGTGTCAAAGTACATTTCATAAGCCGCCTCTAGAACCTTTGAATCGTCGGACCCGCTAGCCCGAAGTCGTAAAGCCTCCGAATGGTGGCCCATAAAATTCTTTATCGCGACACTCATTGCCGTGAACTTGCTATTCAAGGACTCCTTGTTTCTCTCCACAAATCCGTGCCCCTTAGATTGTTCGTTGTAACCCGACACAATTGGTCTCCAAAATGTTGCGTCGGGTTGGTTGTTGCCGATGTCGGAATTTTCGGAAACGTGGCACCACATCTTTGTCAAAAGGACCTCATCGGGCGTCGACCATGCCACCTTTTTGCGCACCTTTTTCTTTTTTGGATTCGATGTGGAGGGTCTTCGCTTTTCTTGGACCACGTCTTTAGTTTCTTGAACAATTTCTTGGGTTATTGAACTTGGCTTTGTGATTGTGTAGGTGGAAATTGTGGTTGGTTTGGTAGAAATTGTGATTGTTGGGGTAAAAATTGGGATTGTTGTTGGGGTAAAAATTGCGATTGTTGTTGCAACAAAAGTTGTTGATGCATATAAAATTGATCGGGGTTGAACATGGGTTGGGGTTGGGGTTGTTGTTGTGATTGCAAAAAAAAGGTGTTTAAAATTTGTTGTTGTTGTTGTTGGTTAAAGTTTGGTATTTCGGGTGATAGTAGTGCGTTTAGTAGATTGTGGTAGTTTGCAAAACCGGATTGTGTTTGTGATTGTGGCGTCGAAGGTGTGTTTGTGTTTGTTTGGGGAGCGTTTGAAGACGATGAAGACATTTTTCTGATTGAAAAATGTTTGAGATTGCGATTATGGTATGATATTGAGATAGAATGAGATTGAAAAATGGTGTGATTTTTTGGTTGAAATGGGGATATATTTATAGATGAAATTGTGTTTAACTAAAAAAAAAAAAAAAAAAAAAAAAAAAACTAACGGGTCGATTTTTGACCATTAGGTTAATTTTTTTTTTTTTTTTTAATTATTTCGACCATTGCAAATTTAAAAAGAAGAAAAAAATAATAATACACAATCCGACCGTTGTCAACACAACGACTCACGAGAACGAGACCCACAACGAGGCACCTCGGTGTGATAACGAGGGAGGCCCTCGTTGTGGGTGCCACAACGACCGTAGAACGAGGCGACAACGAGCCTACACCGAGTGCTCTTATATACTCAATACCACAATTTTGCAAGTTATACGACACAGTACGTTCTTGTTTTGAATCATTATCGGCATTAACAGAATCAGAAAAAGTAAAAATGTAATTAGTGAGACGAAATCGAAGAATTTTGAAATGTGAGGTACGAATTTTGAAAGTTTGGAGATATTTGAAGTAGACGCGCGAGTAAGAGCACACGGAGTGGCATAAATTTTGCCCCGTTCCCGCGTGATTCTCAACTCACAACGAGGCATAAGCCTCGTTATCACTCCCTCGCCTCCCGTTCTGGCCTCGTTGTGAGGCACTCGTTGTGCCCACAACGGGCATTTCTCGATACTTTTTTTTTTTTTTTTGTTTTTTTCCAACGTATATATATATATCCGTTATATATATATAATTTTTTTATTTTTTTATTTTTTTTTCTTTCCAAATTCACCTATAAATACCCCCATAATCTAACCCAAAATTCACACCAATTCTCAATCTCTTTCTATCTCAATATTCATCCTTAAAAACCATATTACAAAATATGAGTTCGAATTCTTCAAACGAGCACGATGTTTCGGATTCGTCATCATCTTCCGACTCCGAATTGTTACAAGTTCTAGCCATGTCGGTACAAATGTTGGAGATGGAAGAAAACGAGGCTACAAGTTCTCGGCGTAGGGTGAAAAAGAAAAAGCGATTTATCAAGCGCGATCGCGCCGAAGCTAACGCAAACGTGGTACGACATTACTTCTCCGGCGAAAGCGTATACCCGGACGAATATTTCCGTAGACGGTTTCGTATGAGAAGGCCTCTTTTCCTCCGAATAGTCGAAGGTATTTCTAATTACTCTGTAGAACCTATACCCGACTATTTTAAATATTTCACACAACGCCCCGATGCAACGGGTAAAATGGGTTTTAGTTGTTTGCATAAATGCACGTCGGCTATTCGTATGATGGCGTATGGGATTACTCCGGACGCCTTCGACGAATATTTACAAATGTCTGAAAGAACTTCAACCGAATCCTTAGATAATTTTTTAAAATGTGTAATCCATCTATACACAAACGTTTATCTAAGAGCCCCCACACAAGACGATGTTAATCGTTTATATCAAAAACACGGTGAGGTTCACGGTTTTCCGGGTATGCTTGGTAGCATAGACTGTATGCATTGGAAATGGGATCAATGTCCAAATGCATACAAGGGGCAATACACACGAGGTGACCATGGTTATCCAACGGTTATGTTGGAAGCCGTTGCCTCGTACGATCTATGGATATGGCATGCTTACTTCGGTGTCGTCGGGTCGAACAACGACATCAACGTGCTTAAACAATCGTCGTTGTTTCATGATATGCTCAACGACTCATCCCCTGACTACACATTCACCGTCAACGGCAACCAGTACACTAAAGGATACTACCTTGCAGACGGTATATATCCGGAGTGGTCGACATTTGTTAAAGCTTACTCGCACCCATTTGAAGAACCTCGCCGCAAATTCAAACGTTATCAAGAGAGTGCGAGAAAGGATATCGAACGGGCATTCGGTGTTCTTCAAGGTCATTGGGGTATTATAAGACACGCCGCTAGATTTTACAAGATGAACAAACTTAGAAGAGTTATGTATGGGGCTATTATATTACACAACATGATCGTTGAAGACAACAGACGGTCGATATGCGATGCCGATGAATGGTATGCTCCTCCGGCACCCAATCAGAGATCTTTTCACGATAGAATCAACGAACGTATCCGGATTAACCGAGAGGTTAGAGACAGGCCCACACACCACGCACTCCGGGAGGATCTCGTAGCCCACATTTGGACACTTCCGGAGAACTATCGAGGACGTTAGATTTTTTTAATTATTGTATTGTAATTTTTTTTTTAATTATTGTATTGTGTTTTTTTTTAATTATTGTAATGTATTTTTATTTTTATTATTGTATTGTAATTTTTTTTTAATTAATGTATTGTGTGTTTTTTTTAATTATTGTATTCTATTTTTATTTTAATAAATGTATTATTTATTTTATTTAAATCTTTTAAGAAAAATAAAAAATTAATAAAATAATCCCACAACTCACCACAACCCACCACAACCCTCCCTATCATAACAACTCACAACTCTCATTCTCACTGCCACGTCATCACCTTTTTCCCCACAACCTACCACAACCTCATTGTCACTCGTTATCACTCCTCCGAGTGCTCTAAGAAGTCGCGAACCCAACACATGGCTTCCTTTTCTCCCGGAAACCATAAAAAGGGTCTTCTACGTTCCCCCATGAAAGAGAAACAGAAACAGAAACAGAAACCCTGATTTCAAAAATGAATGCATCAATCATTAGATATAGTTTCCATCAAATGAACACGAGATCGCATTCAATCGGAAGCAATGTACGGATGCAACTTTCCAAATCTTTTTATTCCCGATTACCCGGTCGGATATCCAAGGAAATCCAATTTTCTCCTCGTAGTTTTAGTACCAAATCAACGACCACTAATAATAGTGGACCAATTGTATGGTATCTAGGAATGATTAAAGCTAAACCTATTCTTACTAAAAGCATTACATCTGCTCTCATTTTTACTGCTGCTGATTTTACATCTCAGGTATCTTCAATTCAATATTCATTTTTAAGATGCTCCTGTTTTATATGTATATTTTTTTTTTTTACGACGATGTTAGTGATTCGGGGGCCTTAGTGACATCCATATGCGACCCACAACCTTACACCAAAGTTAGTTACATATCATCTAATATTCACCTAAGACCAGAGGAGGCTCGAACCAAGACCTCTCTACCAATGGGACAAACCCCCGTTGGCTTGTTTTATATGTATATTATATTATTATGCTACATTTACCAATCATATTTGATACCTCTATATACACCTATTCTTCTATTTATATTTCAAGTCATTGTGGTTTGGTTTCTGATATTCAGTTTAATTCCATCTTTAGACAATGACACGGACATCATCGGAATCTTATGATTATATACGCACTTTTCGTATGGCTGGATATGGAATGATCGTTTTAGGCCCAATACTACATTTCTGGTTTAACTTTGTCTCCAGAATGCTCCCTAAGCAGAACCTTACCACAACTTTTCAAAAGATGTTCATCGGGCAGACCGTATTTGGACCTGTTATGAATGCTCTATTTTTCTCCGTCAATGCTGCCCTACAAGGTAATTCTTACTTTTTTTTAGTTTTAGTGTACCCTTTTGATCAATTTCATAATCAATATTGGCTTTGTGTTGTTGAGTTCCAATTAGTTTTGATGATTGTCATAATCAAGGTGGCTATTTTGACCCATGTATTTGTGTTATGTTTTATATTTCTAACGGGTAAATAAGAAAGTAGCCAAACTATGTTTTATGCAAAAAAGATAGAAGACATTTAATCATTTTGTTCAAAATCTTAAGATTGTTTTGAAATGATATAAGTTTTGAAACCATAATTGACACACTGTTTGTTTGTAAAGAAATTAAAATTTAAGACAGAAAGTGTTCGATCAGACTTGCCCGTTTTCCCAGCTTTTGTTATAAGCTATGACAGTCATTGATTTCTAAATTTACTTTGCATGCTGCTAAGAAGGTATGTTACTGATGTTGAACCTTCAGGTGAAAGTGGTAATGAAATTGTGGCTCGATTGAAGCGGGACATGGTACCCACAATGATCAACAATGTCATTTACTGGCCTATATGTGATTTTATCACATTCAGATTCGTCCCCGTTCATTTGCAGGTAAAACCAATACCTCTTTTTCTTTATGAGTGCGAGAACCCTGACGATTGTAAGGTTCCAAGTATAGCAAACTTCTTGATCTAAATCAATATGTTCATCGTTGTTTGTATTGACATCTTCCAATATTTACGATGATAATATCGTTTTTAAGGAATAATACTTCAAGTATCAGTTCATGTTTACATATTAGATAATCTGTTTCAAGTATTGACTTCCTGTGTCTGTTTTGATCAATGCAGCCGCTAATGAGCAACTCATTTTCATATGTATGGACGATTTACATTACATACATGGCAAGCTTATCAAAAGCAGGCCCAAACCAATCAAATACATCAACCCCTGTCGAGTAGCTGAAGTACCACCACAATAGTATCATGCCAACCGGGATGCAGCCATCAACATATATTCCCGTATCACAAAAACCACACTATTGTAGTTAACTTACAAACAAATTCTATTCAATTGCTTACAAAGTTACAAGTGCATTACTAGTTTTGTATCATGTTTACCATTCAATAACTTGCGTAGAGTCGAATATAGCAATTTTAACCTATGAAGAAGCGTGAAGCTGTACTTTGTTTAAGTGTGAAATCAGTGACAAGGGTGTCAGTTTCGATTAAATTGATTGATTAGTCCTTTTGGTTTAAAAAATAGTCAAAAGTTGTTCACAATGAAGTTTTTAATCCATTAAATTCTAATCGAATTCGCAGGCTAATCATTATTACACTTTTGACAGTGGTTTCGTAAACTCAGACCGACATGTTTTGAGATGTGACGGGCAACTTTTTTCATCCGTTTTGCATTTTATTGTTACCCAACCCTTCGACCTGCATATTCACCATGAGGCATTAGATGCTTCTAACGATATAAATGAACAAAAACTAAGTGAGAAAGAAATATTATAATGGATGTGAATCAAAGAACTTGAGAATGCAAAGAGGATATCCTCAGTCTTGGAGGAATATCCGTAAGCTATACAACACGACTGACTAATAAACGATAAACGAAACAAAGAAAAACAAGAAAAAGAATAACAGTAACAGGACATGCCCTGAAAACTCAAAGAATCACCTCACCTTTCTAAACTAATTTTATTCTGAAAAGGTGCTAAAGTATAACTTCTCAAACTGTGTTGACCAATCACCTCCAAGTTTACAAGGGTCACACTCTAGTGGGACCATAAAATCTAAAACAGTCACGGTTGATATTCTTGGCTTTAGCCGATATAACCCAGGTACGTTCCCATTAAAACGAGGTGCCGTCTGTTTAAGCCTTGACCGGGCAAGCCCTACACACGGTTCCATCAATCTCTTCAAGTAAGAATCCAAACCAGCATTTAACACGTTAGCACAATCTTCTGAGATGCTTAGCCTCTCGCCCTCCAATTTCTGCTTCAAACGACTTCTCAAAGATCTACTATCCGGCAACTGAAAACTATTTTGACACGTTTGAGGCTGGGGGTGGGACTTATATAAAGAATTATGAGATAAAGTTTTTCGTGCCGGGACTGTATTCAAAGAAATACCCAAAGGGGCTGTAACTGGGCTTCTGCTTTGAATGCCAGGACTAGCCGAACCCACTTCTTCACCATCTTCCACAGATAAAACTTCAACTGGCGGTCTGCTACCAAGGGAATGCAGTTCTGTTGGACTTTGATGCATCTCGTGGTGCACCTTTGACCCGTTTGGACCAAGAGGACTAAAACGGTCTTTAAATTTACGGTCCCGTGGAGATCGGCTCTTGCGGGGTGATAAAGGAAACGCATCTCCATAAAGTGACTGAAGACTGTTCCTTTGAGGGCTCCTAGCAACTTTGACATTCAGCGAATTGGCTAACTTTTTTACTGTTGGTGGCGGGACTTTAGCTTGAGCGGCGTTTTTAAGAATTGAAGAAATTAACCGATTGTGAAGAGGAAGATTTTCCCTCCCAATAGTCCGAATGCAGAACTTGTCAAAATTACTCTTGCTGAGCTGGAGACTGAGTAGTTTGTTGAGCAAATTAAAATACTTTTCTGCTCTTTGTTGTCCAATCTTTTGATATAAAAGAGATTTCAGCTCTAATGTGTCTATACGTGTATACTGCTGATTAACACCCATCTTCTCGTGAATACCTAAACAAATAAAATTAAACCAAAATCAGGTCTCTAATAAAATTTGAATATTCTCTACAGAGAATTCTTGTTGTAACTGAAATGAAAATTAAAGCCGGAAGCAGGCAGTAATATCCTTTTACATGTTACAAACCAGTAATATCCCATAAAATTCAGCTTAAAGTACAAAAGAAAAACATCAGTTCTGGTAGAGGCATTATTTAAAAAAAGTAAAAATCTTTCACCATTTCAAGTAAAAAGATCTTTTTTATGTAACTATAATTATAGAAACAAGTATCATAGATATACCGACACGCATAAAGGTGCCCCACCAGCCAAGAGGTTAACGCTTTGATCCAAAGTAGCTAATCGCACATTGGCATTGTTTCCTTTTACTAGTTTTATAACAATCGTCATAATTCAATCTACAAAAACGGTCTTGCTTAACCGAACTTGCGAAAAGTTACATTTTTTTTCAGTCATCTCTCTATTAACTTATTCGACCTACTTACTATCTCCAAATAAAGTTCAACCATTTAAATTCTACATCTTTTCGATACACGACACAACAAATTTCCAGCTAATCCTATAATCCAAACAAATGCTGTATTTCCTAAAATAGAATCTGTAAGCAATATTGAACTAATATTATTCAGCTACATTTTCAACTCTAGCAAAATGTAAAAAAAAAAAAAAAAAAAAACTACTTTTAATACATTGATCATTATCAAAAACACTAGGTCAACGAATAACGTTCTTATCCAATAAAAATCTCAACTTCGTACCAAATTGATCGATAATTAAAGCTAAGAACTTGCAAAGAACTAAAAAGAAGATTTTTTCAATGCGAACACAAACATTAAAATCTGAAATTTATTGCGATCTACAGTGAGAATTCAAATTTAATAATTCAAGAAATTGAAATAGTAATCGAGAATTGACCTGAATGAATCGCGCTGATTGAATTTGGAAAATGAATTGTTGAAAGATTTGTTTAGAATTGGAAAGTGGATTAACGATCGAGTGCTGGATTTTGAAGTTGAAACCCTAGAAAATTGATTTAGGAATTGGAAAACCCTTTTCCGAAATATTTGTTTGTCAATTTGCTACTTATGCAAGAACAAGGTTTGACAATCTTTCACTCATTTGCAAAACATACCCCTCAACTTGACTTAAACTCATCATGTTTTGTATAGCAAATTACTAAAATAAAATAAAAACAAATCAATATCTTATGTTAACAGGAGTATGGCAGGGGACGGAAATAGAATAGACAACTATTTTTACCATCGTTCTGTTTTCATGTTAAAAATTACAGTAAATGAAAGAAAAATAAATAACTACAATTAAAGTATGGTTTCATGTGTTAATGTCTTTTCGATCATGATTTAAGGTAGTATTATATTTGTTAATCAACACAACTTTTATTATTGATTACGTATCTCAAACTTGTAGTTTTTGATAGTTTATGCCTCATTAATTTGTAACTTTGTTATCACTGATTTACCACATTCATGACGGTGTTAGCTTCGAAGTTACCGATATATATATATATATATATATATATATATATATATATATATATATATATATATATATATATATATATATATATATATATATATTTCTTATCTTTTTCATTGATACAGTATGTATGCAAAACTAAGGTGTAGGCCTGGCAATGACAACCCGTAGTATCAAAATCGGGTCATCTGGGTTAAATTTTAGCTTAATTGGGTTGATTTGGGTCATGCTAAATTTAAAAGACGGGTCCAACAGGTCGAAATTGGAGTTTATGCTAGAGTGTGAGCGGGTCAAATGGGTCGACGAGGAATTTGTTGCCAGAACGGAAAATTGAAAATTACCACGTGCCAAACACAACTGTCGGCAGTACCATTGCAAAAAACTTGACCGTCGCCATTGCAAAAAAAGCGTACGGCCGAAGTAGAATCATAAATTAGAGGTATTATAAAGTAACTTTAATTAAACCTTCTATAAATGTATAGAGAAGAAATTATCGCCACTACACAAATTAATTGGTTAACCGCAATTATCGTCGGAAAAAAGTTTAGTACGCCTAGAGAAGAGAGAGAAAGAGTGATTCCCAAAGTCCAGTTTTTATGTTGTTTTTTAAATTTGATTAATGTAAATGAAAAATATAAAAATAATAATTTAATTTTTACATTTATTTAATTTTATATTTAATAATAATAATATTAAAAAATAATTAAAATCGTTTTGATAAGAACAATAAAAATTAGTTAAATTATTTAGGGTCAACCCGACCCGACCCTACATGACCCGTTTGACCCGTAACCCATTTGACCCTTTTCGTATTATGACCCTTTTTGACCCTAACCCATTCTAACCCTAACCCGTTTTGACCCATTATTCAACCCGACCCGACCCGTCCATGTTGCCACTCCTACTAAGGTGATAACGTTAGTTATGAGTATAAAGAATATTTAGTACGGTAGAAATTAAACTAATTAGTAAAAAAGATGTTCATAATATGATGTTCGATGATCTAAAAATCATGAATCAAATCTAAAATAAATGACAAAACCGATAAAGAAAATAAACTTCGTTCCGATCAAAGATCATGACAAAACTAGACAACGAAATATAAACTTTTAGTTCAAATAAAAAGACTACGATGATTAAGAAATAGGCAATACGTAATAATACTTCTTAGTTCATTTGCTTTGATCTTCCATCATTGCTTCGAGCATGGACATCCGAACACTAATTGGACAACCAAATAATGCCCGTGTTTTTTCCGGACGTTCAATGAGAAAAATATATATGCTTTTAATATGTTAGGGGCTTCCATTCCCATCATCATAAGTTCACCATAGATTTCTCCCTCGGTATAGACGTGAGGACGAGTGTTTTCCATCACCTACGTAAAAACTATCATATTAATCCAATAAAAACAAACATATAGTTTCAAGTAATCTATATCTATATCATAAATAAATTATATACCTTGGTACTTTTCTCTATAGCTTCTGCTACTTTATCGATTGAACTCATAACCTTGGTCGCAAATCCATCATCTTCTTCCAAATTTTTTTCCATTCTTTTTGACTTGATTTTATTTGAAAATTGTCCATGTGAAGATGTCGCGGTTGATGGAACATGCATATCATTGGTATTGTCAACATTTTCGAAACTTATACCATTTCTTTCTAACATTTGATCAACTTCATCAATCATTTGTTCTCTTTGCTCACTTTCCACTAAATTTCTTTTCTCTTTTGCCGTTATAGCACTTGAACTCGTGGCTCTATCTTTAGCAAAGAGCTCAAAGAGTAGATCGTAACGGAGAATTGGTGTATGTTTATACTTTTTGGCTTCGGCTTATCCTATTAAAAACACTTAAGTAAACTAATAGAACGATTTATAAAACGAAATATATAAAAAAATGTCACACCCCGCTAAAGCGGAAACACGGAATGTGAAGAGCTGGAAGATCATTACACAGGTCATATAAAACATACCGGCAATCAAGTCATTAATTAAAAATAAAAAGTGTTTACAAATCCATAAAACGACCAAGTCATGATATTTTAGTACATCGATACACAAATTAACAGTTTCATTAAAATTTCCCAAAAGAAATAATGGCCAAGTCCTTTCCCAATGTGGTTCTCACACAACCGCCTCGACCCGTCCATGCCATGCACGTCATGCTTACACTAATTTCCTGAAACATAAGATAAAGTGTCAACTACGAAAGTAGTGAGTGAGTTACAGTTTAAATAGTTCGTCAAAAATATAAGTAAAGTATATAAAACTAGAAGTTTCCAAAAGGAGGTTAGCGGAGCAAAATCGCTTAAAGTTTATATACTTTTATAGTTCAAGTAACGGGCGAACCGGTGTCCTAAGTTTGTAAAGACCAAATAAAGTCAAATTTAGTCAATTTGTAGTTGCGGAAATCAATCGCTAAAAAGTTCGTAAATTATGCGTAAGTAACTAATTAGATTTCTTGTATCAACCTCTTGGCATCTATAATTTAAGTGTTCACACTAATCCGATTGTTCAACCGTGGTGCCCGTCTCCCGCCTCTCCTACGGGAAGATTGTACTAGTTCTTAGTAATATGTACTTAGACTGCCATCTAAGCAAGGAACGGTTCTTTCCTAAGTATCGATACCCATAATTACTATACGGCTATGTAGCTAATAGTGTGTAAGTCTAAGTCCAAAAAGTCGTTGGGCGTCAAGTAGTTTGTTTAAAAGAGAGGTAGTCGTCCGTCACTTAAGATCGTGTTATAGTTCCATCAACGGTTGGTACGTATACAAGCATCAATGATTAGTCTAGTTCAAAAGAGAGCGAGCCAATAAGTTCAAGTAGAGAAAAATGTTTTACGCATAAGAGTTCAAATAGTTCGTACAAAATAGTTCCAAAGACCAATAAGTTCCAAGTCAAAATAAGTTCAATAAGTTTCAAAAGTCAAGATAGTTCAATAAGTTCAAAAGTCAAAGTTCAACAAGTTCAAAAGTCAAAGTTCAACAAGTTCAAAAGTCAAAGTTCGATAATTTGCAATTTGATTCATAAAGATTTCAAGTACAATTAATCTTATGTTTCCCCCAAAATTCATGTAAAATATATAAGAAAAGGGGTTGTAACTCACGGATTGCAAAGAACGAGAACTCGAAGACTCGGTCGGAATATGAAAGCCGGGAATCACGGATTGCCTAATATTACCAAGATAGTTTAATTAGTTGTTATATTATTATGTTCTTATATAATAATATAGACCAAATTTTATTAAACTTTAAGTGTCAAGGTTAAGTAAAGTTAAAATAGTCCGAAAAGGTAATTGTCACGTTTTTGTGTAAAAGTCCGATTTAACGTTTTTGATTATTATATCTTAAGTGCTTTTGCTCGCTGAAGTGATTTACAATTTCTAAGGAGATTTGGGCAGCGCTTCCGCGCCCAAATTTCATGCCCAAAAATTGTACCATCACTTCCGCTCACAAATCACCTAAAACGCAATATCACATATAACATAGTCTAATATAGTCCAAATAGTCCAATGTAAGTCACCATTATTGTTAGTTTTACTCATCTCAGTCCAATGATATTATTCATAAAAGTCCAGAACGTATACATAAGCTTTAAACGGACAAAACGACGATTTTTGGGAGGAACAGCAGCCCGGTGCGCGGCACCTGTAAGGGGGGTGCTGCGCACCTCCTTGCTGTTCTTCCCGTTTTGTGATTTCTTTGCTAAAAACGTTTTGTCAGCCATAGATTTCGACATGCAATGTGTTTAAACTTATTAAAACATATTTTTAACAGTTTATAAAGCACTTTTGGTTACAAAACCGTAGATCTAATGGTTATTTCGGTTAAAAACGTTTTTGACCATAAAAAGTCATAGATTTGCATAAAAACACATTTTCAACCGTTAGATCTTACATGCAATTGATTATCTGTATAAAAACAGTAAAAAGGAAGAAATCTACCGAAGGAAAAGCTCGGATGATGAGTTTTGGTCGGATTTACGCTCCAAAAACCTTTACACAACTAGTCCTTTTTCAAAATAACGACACCCCCTTGCTTCTCTAGATGATTGGGACGATTTGTATGGACTAAAATGGTGTTTATGTTGCTGGAAGTCACTGGAACAAGTGGGTTTCTTGAGAGAGAGTTGAGAGAGAATGGGGTGTAGGTGTTTTGTGTGTGTGTTTTTGTATTATGTAAAATGAAAATGAAAATGAAATAAAGATAATAATGAAAAGGGGTGTTGGGCAGATTATTTGACAGTAAAACAAGTGGGAGACTCGAGATTGATTGGTTGAAGGTTTACAAAAACGAGACAAGGACTGAAAATGTAAATATTTCGAATTCTGGCACTAGGTGCTGCGCACCAAATCAGTAGGTGCTGCGCACCTAGCCCAAAATCAGTGTTTTTCTGATTTTTCGTTTTTACGTTTTTGCTTCGTTGGACCTTTTCGTTAATTGAAAGTTCTTAAGTATGATTTGTTATGAACTTAGGAAAGTTCATTATATGTTTTCTTGGTATTAGGACTTATAAAATTGATTCCGGAAGTTATTCCGACACTAGTTCCGACAAAGTACAGACTCAACAGTTACGAACTAGAACAAAGCGAACACGATAAAAGAGTAACTAATGTTTTGAACCGATATAGTAACTGAACAAGTACCTGAATTTTAGACGGTTGTCACATTCTCCCCGGGTTGAAAGAAATTTCGTCCCGAAATTTAGTGCGTCCCATCAGGAAGAAGAGTTCTCGAAAAGATGTGGATACTTCTGACGGAATTGGTCTTCACGCTCCCATGTGAATTCGTGACCTCGTCGGGAATTCCACCGAACTTTGATTATCGGAATACGGCTCTGCCTGAGTTGTTTGACCTCGCGGTCAACAACTTCGAGCGGTTCCTCGATGAAGTTTAGCTTGCTGTCAATTTTGACCTCGTCAAGAGGGATGACGATGGTCTCATCGGACAGACACTTCTTCAAGTGTGAGACATGAAATACATTATGAACATTCGCGAGAGTCTGAGGGAGTTGGAGACGATAAGCAACGGGACCGATACGCTCAATGACTTCAAATGGACCGGTGTACCTTGGACTCAGTTTACCGCGCTTACCGAAGCGGACTACCCCTTTCCAGGGCGATACTTTGAGGAGTACCCGATCGCCAATTTGGAACTCGAGGGGTTTCCTTCGGTTGTCAGCGTAGCTCTTTTGTCGGGTACGGGACGTCTTCAGTCGTTCACGAATAGAGGTGATCTTGTCAATGGTTTCCTGGACGATATCGAGTCTCGTAAGTTGTCGATCGCCAGCTTCTAGCCAGCATAGCGGTGACCGGCACTTACGTCCATAGAGAGCCTCGAATGGTGCGCACTTGATGCTGGCATGGTAGCTGTTATTATAGGAGAACTCGACCAGGGGAAGGTGAGCGTCCCAGCTTCCTCCGAAGTCTACTACACATGCTCTCAGCATGTCCTCAAGTGTTTGGATCGTCCTTTCGCTCTGGCCGTCGGTCTGAGGGTGATACGCAGTACTGAGGTCTAGTCTAGTACCTAAGGACTTCTGAAGAACATTCCAGAAACGGGAGGTGAATCGACTATCCCTATCGGAGATGATGGAGAGTGGTGTTCCATGACGAGAGACGATCTCGTTGATATAGACCTGTGCTAGCTTCTCCATAGAGTGATTTTCTCGAATCGGCAAGAAATGAGCGGATTTAGTCAAACGGTCCACGATTACCCAAATCGTGTCGTTGCCCTTAGCCGTACGGGGCAACTTGGTGACGAAGTCCATAGAAATCTGCTCCCACTTCCACATGGGGATTTCTGGTTGCTGTAGTAAACCTGAGGGCTTTTGATATTCCGCCTTGACCTTGGAGCAAGTAAGGCACTTGGCTACATACAAGGCGATATCTTTCTTCATGCCCGGCCACCAGTAGTATTCTCGGAGGTCCTTGTACAACTTGTCGGATCCCGGATGGATGGAATATCTAGATCGGTGGCCCTCGTCCAAAATGAGGTTGCGAAGATCCTCAGATCTTGGAATCCATGCTCGACCCTTGAAGTAGTAGATTCTGTCCGACTTGCGTTCGAATTCTTTCTCGTGATTATGAAGCGTTTCAACCTTAATGTTCTCGGGCTTTAACGCCTCTTGCTGCGCGTTTGCAATCTGCGTGCGAAGGCTCGTCTGAACTTGCATACCCAATGCTCGAACTCGAGATGGCTTTACCCTTTCCTTCCTACTCAGGGCATCTGCTACTACGTTTGCTTTACCCGGGTGGTATTTGATCTCGCAATCGTAGTCGCTTAGCAGTTCTATCCATCTACGTTGTCTCATGTTGAGCATCTTCTGATCTAAAATGTGCTGAAGGCTCTTGTGGTCAGTGAAGACCGTACACTTAGTACCGTACAAGTAGTGTCTCCAGATCTTCAAAGCAAACACGACGGCTCCCAACTCTAAGTCGTGCGTGGTGTAGTTCTGTTCGTGGATCTTCAACTGCCTGGAAGCGTAAGCGATGACCTTGTCCTTCTGCATTAGAACACACCCAAGTCCTTGGTGGGAGGCATCGCAAAACACTACAAAGTTGTCCGTGCCCTCTGGCAGAGATAAAATCGGTGCGTGACATAATTGGTACTTGAGTTTCTGGAAAGAATCCTCCTGATCTTTTCCCCAGATAAAGTCCTTATCTTTCTGAGTGAGCTCGGTGAGGGGTTTTGCGATTTTTGAGAAATTCTCAATGAATCTTCGGTGGTAGCCTGCCAATCCTAGGAACTGACGGATTTCAGTCGGGGTTGTCGGAGCTTGCCATTTCTCAATCGCTTCGATTTTGGCTGGATCTACATGAATCCCTTCCTGGTTGACCACATGACCAAGGAAATGTACCTCTCGGAGCCAGAATTCACACTTCGAGAATTTGGCGTATAACTTCTGATCTCGGAGGAGTTCTAAAATGAGCTTAAGGTGTTTCGCATGATCTTCCTTGTTCCTCGAGTAGATGAGAATGTCGTCTATGAATACGATCACGAATTTGTCTAGGTATGGCCTACACACTCTGTTCATCAAGTCCATGAACACTGCCGGTGCGTTGGTCAGACCAAAAGGCATGACAAGGAATTCGTAATGGCCGTATCGAGTGCGAAAAGCGGTTTTCGGAATGTCGGACTCGCTGACACGAACTTGGTGATAACCCGAACGGAGGTCGATCTTGGAGAAGTAAGTTGCACCCTGCAACTGGTCGAAGAGATCGTCGATCCTCGGGAGAGGGTATCGGTTCTTGACGGTCAGCTTGTTCAGCTCTCGATAGTCTATGCACATACGGAAGGATCCGTCTTTCTTTTTGACGAAGAGGATTGGGGCTCCCCAGGGGGACGAACTCGGGCGAATAAGACCATGGTCTAAGAGTTCCTGTAACTGTTTCGACAGTTCTTGCATTTCGGGTGGTGCCAGACGGTACGGTGTCTTGGCAACCGGTGCTGCGCCAGGAATGAGGTCTATTCGGAATTCCACTTGTCGTTGAGGTGGCAGCCCTGGCAAATCCTCGGGAAAGACTTCGGGATGATCCTTGACTACTGGAATATCTTGGAGTCGAATCTCAGAAGGTTTACGCTCGACGACATGGGCAAGGAATGCGTCATAGTCCCTCAGAAGGTACTTGCGCATTTTGATTGAAGATACGATGCGAAGTTGTCGTCCAGGCTTGTCTCCCTGAACAACGAGAGTCTCTTTTTCCGAAAGAGGGATACGGATGAGTTTATCGAAACAAACGATTTCCGCTCGGAAGCGAGATAGCCAATCCATTCCGACAATGATGTCGAAACTTGAAAGCTCAATAGGAATTAGATCAATGGGGAAGATTTTATCGGATAGGCATAGTGAACAACCTAAGATTATGTCCTTAGCTTCAAACTCTTGACCGTTAGCATATTCGACGGTAAAACTATCCTTAAGAACTTTAGATTCTAATTCAATGAGGGGTCTAAATTCTAAGGAAATGAAACTTCTCTCGGCTCCTGAGTCGAATAGCACGGAAGCAAAATGATTGTTGAGGGAAAACGTACCAGTAACTGCGTTGGGGTCCTGACGTGCTTCCTCAGCCGTTAGTGCGTAAGCGCGACCCCTACCTTGCCCTCCTTGATTCTGTGGAGTCCGATTGAGCTTGGGGCAGGCATTGCGGAGGTGTTGGTCGCTTCCGCACTCGTAGCATGTCAGTCTCTGGGCTGGAGCAGTTGTCTTGTCAGGGCAGTACTTGGCAAAGTGTCCCGCCTTTTGGCACTTGAGGCATAACGGGCAGTTCCCGTGATGATGGAGGTTGCACTTGTTGCACTTCGGGTGTGGTCCGGAGTAAGGCCCAGATTTAGCAGGTGGTGCTGGTGCAGGTGCAGGTGCAGGCGTAGCAGTCATGGCGTAGTTTCGGGTCTTCTTCTTGTTGCGGTCGCTTCTCCTTGGGGTTGACTCAGCCTTTCTCTTCTCACCCGACTCCTTCTTGGAGGATCCAGGGGCGATGAGGAGGTTGCTGGTGAGACGGTGAGCCAGAATGATTGCACTTTGGAGGGTTTGAGGCTCGGCTGACATGACCATACCGCGGATTTCCGGAACTAGACCAGAGATGTACAGGTCGATCCGGTTCTCCTCAGGGGTTACCAGCCTTGGAACCAGTCGGGCGAGCTCGTGGAACCGGGTGGTGTACTTCTCAATGTCATTTCCGACCATCTTGTGGTCCCACAGCTCAGCCTCGAGCTTCTTGATTTCTCCTCTCGGGCAGTACTCTTCGATGAGCAAGTTCTTGAAGGTGTTCCAGGGAAGAGCATATGCATTGTCACGTCCTCGGGTCTGGACAACAGCGTTCCACCAAGACAGAGCTCGGCCATGGAATACACAGGAAGCATACTCCACCTTGTTCGCCTCAGCACATCGGCTGATGTGTAGGACCGATTCGATACTCTCGAACCATTGAACTAGTCCTACAGCACCAGTTGTGCCGTGGAACTCTTTTGGCTTGCACGCCATGAAGCTCTTATAGTTGCATGGAGGAGGGTTCGGGTGTTGGTTCTGGTTTTGATTTTGGTTTTGATTGTTCTGCTGCTGCTGTTGCTGTTGCTGTTGCTGGTGGTGGTTGTTGACATTGGCGTTGATCCCGGCGGTGATCTGAGCGATCATGTTGGGCATAGCCGCATTCAACTGTTCAGCAACTTGCTCGGCAATGATGCTAGCATTAGTGCGAGGAGCCATGATTCTACAATCAGAAGAACAGATTTAGTTTAGAACGCACGAATGGAATATGATAAGAATGCAATTTAGTGACCAAATACACTTATAGCACGAGATTAGGATGAATGATCAAGTAGTACACACAAGATTTAGATTCAAGAGATAGAATTATAATGATCGTAACAAGCACAAGATTCATAAGATACGATAAGCATAATGATAAAAGATAGGAATTTCATTAATAATAATAAAGTTTGGTACAAGTACTGAACTGAGAAATACTGGTACAATACATAAAAGGAAAGATGATAAAGGTCTACGTCGTGTACAGAGAGAAAATTACGACTAGACTAAGTACAATACAATAGAAGAAATAACTAATGGCGCCTATCCAGAAACATCTTGGCTGCCATAACCACAATCAACGTGCCCATCACCAGGCACATACCAATGAGGCGCTGCACAGTACGGGCCGTAGCTCGGGTCGATGCGATGAATCGCAACGCCTGCTCCGACAACCGTTGTGCAGAGTCGGTAACCTCACTGATGAGGTGTCCCTGGTTCTGGGTCTCCTGAGCCAGTCCCCGCACTTCGCGGTGCAAGTGAAGGAACGCGGCCGGTGGGGGAGGTTGAAGGGTAGGAGGCATCCTCTGCCTCGCGGCCTCGGCGTCTCTGGCGCGCTGCATCTCTTCGCGCTCGAATTGTCTTTCCCAGGAGTAGTGGTCCATAGTAGGGTTCCGTGGGACCTCTGGTGGGTGTCCGAACGGTAGGTGCGATGGAATAGGCTGGGATGGTCCCTCCTGGCGGGCAGCCATCCTATCCGGCAGACGGCCCGGGAGGATGACCTGCTTTCGCGCGGTCAACCTGGTACGTGGGCCTCGGTAGTGGAGTGTGGCGGCAACGGGTACCGGTGGAGGGGGTGGTAGCACATCCCTCGGGCTGGACCCGATGCTGCTCGAGATCGCCATGGAGGTATCCTCCGTGGGATCGGTGGTCTGGTGTCGCTGGCTCTCGGAGGCAGTGCGGCCCTCGGAAGGCGACGCGGCTCTAGGTAAGGAGCGAGACTGTGAGTGTGACGGTGAACGCGATCGTGAAGAGTGAGACATGTCGATCTGTGAACAATGAGTTTCATGAGTACTAGAAGATACAAAGGAAAAATAAAGGAAATGTGTAATGAAATGCATGTACGGGTCAGTCGCGTGAGAATCGGGAAAAGACAGTACCGGGAATTTTTGACTCAAAACCGTTAACATTAGTAATTACGTTCCGTCCTTGCATAATCTCTTTTGAACTAGGCATGGGTGATCAGGCCATGCATAGTTGAAAATAAATATGCAATCGCGAAATTAATTCTCTAAAGTTTAGACCCATAAACGATTTTCCGAAAAGCCTTGGTTATAGTTTGGTTTCGAAAACTTTTGAAAATTTTTAAAACCGTTTTTCTCTATAACCGGTGCTCTGATACCAAGTCTGTCACACCCCGCTAAAGCGGAAACACGGAATGTGAAGAGCTGGAAGATCATTACACAGGTCATATAAAACATAACGGCAATCAAGTCATTAATTAAAAATAAAAAGTGTTTACAAATCCATAAAACGACCAAGTCATGATATTTTAGTACATCGATACACAAATTAAAAGTTTCATTAAAAATTCCCAAAAGAAATAATGGCCAAGTCCTTTCCCAATGTGGTTCTCACACAACCGCCTCGACCCGTCCATGCCATGCACATCATGCTTACACTAATTTCCTGAAACATAAGATAAAGTGTCAACTACGAAAGTAGTGAGTGAGTTACAGTTTAAATAGTTCGTCAAAAATATAAGTAAAGTATATAAAAGTAGAAGTTTCCAAAAGGAGGTTAGCGGAGCAAAGTCGCTTAAAATTTATATACTTTTAAAGTTCAAGTAACGGGCGAACCGGTGCCCTAAGTTTGTAAAGACCAAATAGAGTCAAATTTAGTCAATTTGTAGTTGCGGAAATCAATCGCTAAAAAGTTCGTAAATTATGCGTAAGTAACTAATTAGATTTCTTGTATCAACCTCTTGGCATCTATAATTTAAGTGTTCACACTAATCCGATTGTTCAACCGTGGGGCCCGTCTTCCCGCCTCTCCTACGGGAAGATTGTACTAGTTCTTAGTAATATGTACTTAGACTGCCATCTAAGCAAGGAACGGTTCTTTCCTAAGTATCGATACCCATAATTACTATACGGCTATGTAGCTAATAGTGTGTAAGTCTAAGTCCAAAAAGTCGTTGGGCGTCAAGTAGTTTGTTTAAAACAGAGGTAGTCGTCCGTCATTTAAGATCGTGTTATAGTTCCATCAAGGGTTGGAACGTATACAAGCATCAATGATTAGTCTAGTTCAAAAGAGAGCGAGCCAATAAGTTCAAGTAGAGCAAAATGTTTTACGCATAAGAGTTCAAATAGTTCGTACAAAATAGTTCCAAAGACCAATAAGTTCCAAGTCAAAATAAGTTCAATAAGCTTCAAAAGTCAAGATAGTTCAATAAGTTCAAAAGTCAAAGTTCAACAAGTTCAAAAGTCAAAGTTCGATAATTTGCAATTTGATTCATAAAGATTTCAAGTACAATTAATCTTATGTTTCCCCCAAAATTCATGTAAAATATATAAGAAAAGGGGTTGTAACTCACGGATTGTGAAGAACGAGAACTCGAAGACTCGGTCGGAATATGAAAGCCGGGAATCACGGATTGCCTAATATTACCAAGATAGTTTAATTAGTTGTTATATTATTATGTTCTTATATAATAATATAGACCAAATTTTATTAAACTTTAAGTGTCAAGGTTAAGTAAAGTTAAAATAGTCCGAAAAGGTAATTGTCACGTTTTTGTCCAAAAGTCCGATTTAACGTTTTTGATTATTATATCTTAAGTGCTTTTGCTAGCTGAAGTGATTTACAATTTCTAAGGAGATTTGGGCAGCGCTTCCGCGCCCAAATTTCATGCCCAAAAATTGTACCATCACTTCCGCTCACAAATCACCTAAAACGCAATATCACATATAACATAGTCTAATATAGTCCAAATAGTCCAATGAAGTCACCATTATTGTTAGTTTTACTCATCTCAGTCCAATGATATTATTCATAAAAGTCCAGAACGTATACATAAGCTTTAAACGGACAAAACGACGATTTTTGGGAGGAACAGCTGCACGGTGCGCGACACCTGTAAGGGGGGGTGCTGCGCACCTCCTTGCTGTACTTCCCGTTTTGTGATTTCTTTGCTAAAAACGTTTTGTCAGCCATAGATTTCGACATGCAATGTGTTTAAACTTATTAAAACATCTTTTTAATAGTTTATAAAGCACTTTTGGTCACAAAACCGTAGATCTAATGGTTATTTCGGTTAAAAACGTTTTTGACCATAAAAAGTCATAGATTTGCATAAAAACACATTTTCAACCGTTAGATCTTACATGCAATTGATTATTTGTATAAAAACAGTAAAAAGGAAGAAATCTACCGAAGGAAAAGCTCGGATGATGAGTTTTGGTCGGATTTACGTTCCAAAAACCTTTACACAACTGGTCCTTTTTCAAAATAACGACATCCCCTTGCTTCTCTAGATGATTGGGACGATTTGTATGGACTAAAATGGTGTTTATGTTGCTGGAACTCACTGGAACAAGTGGGTTTCTTGAGAGAGAGTTAAGAGAGAATGGGGTGTAGGTGTTTTGTGTGTGTGTTTTTGTATTATGTAAAATGAAAATGAAAATGAAATAAAGATAATAATGAAAAGGGGTGTTGGGCAGATCATTTGACAGTAAAACAAGTGGGAGACTCGAGATTGATTGGTTGAAGGTTTACAAAAACGAGACAAGGACTGAAAATGTAAATATTTCGAATTCTGGCACTAGGTGCTGCGCACCAAAGCAGTAGGTGCTGCGCACCTAGCCCAAAATCAGTGTTTTTCTGATTTTTCGTTTTTACGTTTTTGCTTCGTTGGACCTTTTCGTTAATTGAAAGTTCTTAAGTATGATTTGTTATGAACTTAGGAAAGTTCATTATATGTTTTCTTGGTATTAGGACTTATAAAATTGATTCCAGAAGTTATTCCGACACTAGTTCCGACAAAGTACAGACTCAACAATTACGAACTAGAACAACGCGAACACGATAAAAGAGTAATTAATGTTTTGAACCGATATAGTAACTGAACAAGTACCTGAATTTTAGACGGTTGTCACAAAAAAGAAGGGAAAATGCACTGGGTGGTCATCGTACTACCTCAAAAAATCCGTAAAGGTCTTTGAACATAATTTTCGTCTATCTACATCACTATACCGCAAGTAACCTGTTATTTAAACCATTTTTACCCGATCAACAGGTTAACCTCCACTAATTCTCTCTCTCTCTTTAAACCCAACTCCACTCTGTCTGCCCCAATTTTTGAAACCCTGCGTGCCCTAATTTCACAATCATAATCAAAAACACAAAACTCACACTCCAATTTTCCTAAATCAGTCAATCAATCCGATCAATCAAATTCCAATTAAACCTTAAATTCATCAAATTCGCTTCACGATCATCAAATTCGCTTCACTCCACTCTGTCAAACTCTGTCTGTCTGCCCCAATTTTTGATTATGATAACATCAACCAGATACGACGGCGCGTGGTGGTGGTTTGTGGTGGGGGTTAGAGGGAAAATTAGAGGAGAAGTTTTATGGGGTTGGAGGGAATTAATGCAGCTGCAACAATTAATCCTGGACTCATCGATCCAAATACTCTTGTTTATTTGTAGGAGGAAGATGATAGAATTTGTAGAGAAGAAAGAGACTTACTGAAACCGATTTGATGTCGCCTGACTTCCTACACCACACCTGCCCAATGCCCCATCTTCAATTATTAAAATAGTTAATTTCATTATAATTTAAGACTTTTCATTAATCAATGTTATATTGTATTAAGGATAGAATTTGAACCGATGAGTCCAGAATTTGAATCGATGATGAATGTGTGATGGAATTTGCAGGAGGAAGATGATGAATGTTTGGGTGGTAGTTATAAACCGATGACGTGGCGGTTACCAATAGGTTTCAAGTCACCAAGCTTATCTATTTAAACGGTTTTTTAAAGTTAAGGTTATAATTTAAAAGGTTACTTGCGGTATAGTGATGTAGATAGACGAAAATTTTGTTCAATGACCTATACGGATTTTTTGAGGTAGTACGATGACCACCCAGTGCATTTTCCCAAAAAAGAAATACTAGATAGTGAATTTTTAATTTGTGATTTTAAGAGTTTCGAATTTAAAGTTAGTACATTTAACTTACATTTATGGCCTACATATTCAAATTAATTAGTGATATTGACAGTAAATTATATGTTTACACGTATTATTCTTAAATGTAGACAGACTTTGTACGCTAATACCAAATATGTATTATATATAGTGAATTTATAGAAAATTAAGACACAAAATTAACTCTAAAGAAATAAATAAAAAGCATACCTTGATTAGTGCAACCCATACTTCTTCTTCAGCCTCAAGCAAGCTCGTCTCAGAGTTCCACGAAAACCCACTAAGTGCCACCCCCTGAAAAATATCATTCCATTTCGAAAAGTTTTTCTTGAGAGTTCTTTGTCGATTCTGCAAATGGTCCTTAGTGAACTTGTAATATTCAAACTTCTCATCACCATGTTGGTATATGCTTGGGTTGTAAAGTTGCCATCAATTCGGTTACCATTGTTTTGTTCTGTAATCATCGTCTCAAGATATTCAACATTCATCTGAGTATTCCATTGAAAATGGTCTCTTTTTGCTTTCGCCTCATCATCCACTTTTTTGGTCATGATAGTTGTATAATAACTATTCATATTAGACCTTTAAATATTAAACAAGGTAGATAAGAACATTTATTTAACATAACAATACAAAAATAAAAATAAAAAAATCAACACATACTTTATTTCGTAAACTAATTCATACGTAAATCACTAGCCAATCAAGTATCAAATTATAATTATTCGATATAATAACAAACAACTAATTAGACATATTAATTTCATTGTTTGGATTCAACAAATAATCACTCCACATATCATTCACAATTAAGTCTCTTATTTGTTCTCATGTTCCATTTGTGTTTCCATCATCGTGTGTTGCGTTTAATACCTCATGTGTCGCTTCATCTTGCGTTGGATTTAGCAATTCCTCTATTACTATTTCCTCAATTTCTTTATCACAACGCATTTCAAGTAAAAAATTGTGTAGGATACAACATGCTAAAAATATGATTGATTGTGTCTCAATTGAGTAAAAAGGTTCGGTTGTACTTCTAATTATTGGAAACCTTCTCTTCAAGACACCAAATGGCCATTCAATGGAGTTCCGTAATAATGCATGACGAAGGTTAAATAATTCACGCGGATTTTGAGGTGCCCGTGATGATTACTCTTTCAAATGATATCTAACGCCTCTAAAAGGTGCCATTAGAGTACTTGTCTAGGGTAAACCGCCATCAACCAAATGAAACTTACCTATAAATATTTTATAATTAGTATCTTATTATAAGGTTGTAGATCTAAAAAAAGTTGGTTTAATATATTACCGTTAGGAATAACAAGCTTATCTTCTCTTGTAAAGGCATCTTTTTATTATTCTAGAGTCTAATAATGTGCCCTCCCAACCGGTCAAAACATACGTGAACTTTAAATCAAATGTACATGCAACTAACACGTTAATAGTTGGATATCCCTTACGACCATGATATCTTGGGGCATCTTTATTAGTTACTTTAACACGAACATGTGAACTTTAAATCAAATGTACATACCTCAAGTGATTTTGTCTATCAAAAACGGTTTTGGAACCCCGAACCATGCAGATTCCTTGACATCGACATCGATCGAATAAAATAACAATGCATTTCCAAAACACACCGTCTTTAGATCATTCGATCCTTTAACCAGCTCCGACTTTTGTTCGAAAAATGTGTCTGCTTTCCTATCCCTTCACCCTTGGTCTTTCTTTTCCTTTTCCTCCATTGATCACTGAGTTCTTTTCTCTTACCAGGATATGCTATTCTCAAATAGGGTTATGCTTATCAACTACCGGATAAAGAGGGGATTCAGTTATAGAAGTGCGCTATATAGGATGTTAAATCTCATCTAATTTATTTGAAACTTACACTTCAAAAGTTGGGCTACCGCCAGGGCCCTAACGATAGTACAACTTGGGGACAATTGTTATGGGTAGAATTTCGGGTTAAGGATCATGGGGTCAGGATCTCAGATTAAGGATCTCGGGGTCAGGATATAAGGTTAAGGATCTCGGGTTCAGGATATCAGGTTAAGGATCTCAGGTTCAATATCTTAGGGCTTTAGGAATAAGGTTTGACTAAGTATACCATGAAAATCGGGATGAGAAGTCATTGAACACGTTTTTGTGAAGAAGTCATACTTGAAGACTGGATGATCCGCGGGTTTCAGGGGCCATGATCCCGAGATAATAGGAAAGTTTGTTATTTACATTTTCTATATATTTCGAGGCAAATGGTCATAGGAAGAGACTTTTGACACATATAACACACACAATACACATAAAAACTCCATTGTTTAACTGCAAGTACACCCCAGACACAAAAACACTTAGCATTTACACCTTAGATTGACCATTTGTGCTCTTATCGTGTATTATCATGTTTTTTTCAGTTTTTCTTAATAAAATCAGCAAGACAAGGGATTATTATCTCTTCCCGAAGTTTTATGCCGGCAATCCATATATTTCCTCGTAAATACTCGTGTCATTCTATTTTACTTGCACTTTTATTATGTGTTCATCACTTTTGTTCTAAACAGGCTCGTGATCACTGTCGTGATCACAATAAAAATCACAACATCACCTAACCTCACTTTTACTAATTTGATCACAGAATTATCCTTCGTAATTTTTTGTCAAAACATAGACTACCAATGGATATACCGAGAATGTTACCCCTAGACATCATATTCTCTCCATGTACAACTCTGAAAATGTTGGCGTCTATGATCCAAAAGGGATTCAATATTGGAACGTCCTCAAAACAAATTTGAATAACACGTACTTTTGACTGAAATATACTTTAAGTAGCTCAAGTGTTATGCTCGTTATTTTGAATATATGTCTCTGAAGATTTTAAATGCAAATATCAGCTAGACATAAGTATGTTAAAAAGGTTTCGTTAACTATAAGATGATAAAAGAACTTAAGAATATAAAAGAAAAAAACTTACAATAATTATTCTATAATGGAAGTTTTCATAAATTATTCGAGGACTTCAAATAACTAAAAACGTAAAATTAATTGATAATATAAGGGGTTAGTATGCCACTATGATTAGATAAGGGGTTTAAAATGTAATATTGCAAAAAACAATGTTCTGATTGAACACATCAAGTTTTTCATAGTAAAACACTTGGTCAACTTCATAGTACAAGTACATACCAGTATATCACTAGTCCTCCTAGTTTAACATAATCACTTTTTAACTACTCATAATAAATAAAAATAATAATACTGAAATAGTTGAAACCATTATAAAATAAATACAATCATTTTTTACAACTTACAACTTTCCTTACAACTTTCCGAAAACAGAGTCGAACAATCTTACTCAAACTTTGATACTCCTTCGGGTAATATTTCCGACACTTTCTCTGTTTTAGATGATGATGAGTCCGATAGCAAGCGGACCTCAGCGTCATCACCCATATGTGGCATCGGGTTTTCATGGTCTCCAACATCACGGTCAGTAGAATTCACGGAAATAAAGTGGACCCATTTCTTATTCTTAGCGTGCATAAGGGACGGGTACAAAACGAACCCGAGAATAAGAACACTGCCGGTCACGAGAAATGTTCTTGCAGATGCCAAACACATAACGAGTACAAGTAAAAAAGCAGGAGGTACACAAAGCATTGTTGCACCGAATGTATTTAAAGGAACTTTATATGGTCTGTGCAGATCTGGCTTCTTTAGTCTAAGTTTTATGAAAGCTGCGAATTCGAAAAGCATTCCAATGGCATAAAGAAAGTTGAGCAATTCCAAGATTTCTTGAAAACTCATCCATGACAAGAAGATCACACCAGTTGCTGAGCATAATATGCTGATTGTCGGTGTCCCGAACTTTGACCTATGAGATTTTAAATTTGCATATAATAAGTAAAATATGGTATGCCTAACACTAGAGTACACGGGTATTTGTACTTTTGTAGGCTCCGATACACATCTTAAAACAAAACTGAATCAGATTGTTAAACTGAAAGAAAATAGTCTCTCAAAATTAGATTATAAGAAAGGGCACATAAGTAATTCTATTTTACACTTCGATATTCATAATCAAAATCTTATTCGGACATTAAAAACAGATTATTGTGGTTTCAAGTAGTAATCATCGGACAGTCTGTTCCAAAATGTAAACGCACAGATAAAAGTTTTCAAATATTGTGTAATACTCTTAGTACTGCAGCCAGAAAAATCAAGGACAAGAAATCTAGAAATGATAATAATATTTTTTCGCTTAAGCCTATGGATATGACATTATATATACCACCAGAAATATGTAAAAAAAAAAAAAAAAGTAAGTAGTAAGGTATATAAATACCTTGAAGCAAATACCGAAGGAAGCATGCCGATCTCACTCATACCAAGAAGTTGAAAAGCATCACTACTCATTTCGGCTTCAAACAGCCCTAAATTAGACATAGCAGAAGCCGCTTGAATCCACCATTTCAGCCAAGACCCTCCAATCAACATCCCAACTTCAGCGAAATACCCATCAGTCCAATCACTATAATTCGACTCAATAGACCCTGTACCCGCCAAAAGCGGAATCAAATAAGAACAAACCACTAGTATAACCGCACCATAAAGAGCTTTCGGAAACGTCTTACTAGGATCATCAACTTCACCAGCAAGTGTACTAGCTTTATCCCAATAATTCAAGTTCCAAAACAAGCTATTAAAGTAACCCCTCCATTCCACTTTCTTCACATCTAACGATAACCATCTTCTAGGCCTAATCTTCGGGATCGAAAGAACACTCATTACAACAAACGGAGCTAACGAAAAACCCGCAAGAAGAACAGCAGAAGTCCCAACAATATGAAGACCTCTATAATTCAAATAAGTCAACAAAATAGTAATCCCTAAAAGAGCTGGAATCCTAGCATAGAATTCATTGAAAATCGGAAGCGAATGCTTCAAATAATCAAGAAACAAAACAGGGTAAAGTGCATTATCCATAACTCCACTAAACCATTTCCAAAACCCTTGTTGAAAACCCCAAAAGGGGCCGAAAACCGACGAAATCCAGATAACATAACCACCGTTTTCAGGGAAACTTGTGGCAAGTTCAGCTGTAACTAATGCTTCTGGGATACTCCAAAAAAGAGGGAAAATCAAGAAACCTAGTAAAGAAAGTAAAGCA
Organism: Senecio squalidus; assembly: GCA_910822075.1. Taxonomy (NCBI): domain Eukaryota; kingdom Viridiplantae; phylum Streptophyta; class Magnoliopsida; order Asterales; family Asteraceae; genus Senecio; species Senecio squalidus. Next base: position 30,890,514 of record CAJVGC010000582.1, read on the forward strand.
CCACCACCTGATCTAACTGCATCTTCTAAACCAAATGGACCACCAGAAACTTCATAGAAAATTAAGGCAATTAAGGGTAATAAAGTTAGTTTAGGGTTTGATTTTTTATCTGGAATATTCTGATCCACACCCATCCAAAAGAAGTGGGTTTTTTGAAAGGATACTATGATATTGATATCATAATCATGATGTTCTTAGTTGAGGGTTTGAGAAAAAGATCATGATGTGTAATAATGACAAATGAGTTTTGAAATTGATATGGTGAGGTGAGAAAGATGGTTTGTTTTGACTTATTGAAACCAAGTTGAGATTGTTTCAAGTCTTTAAACATAAACAAACGACTTTTAAGAAATACTTCTCACATGTAACAATAATTTATAATCACCTTTATGCCCTTGTACCATTTTCCCCTAAAATACTCTATTTGGAGTTTTTGGCTATGACAAATTACATAAAATAGAAACATAATTTGTCTTTATTTTTTATTTAAAGAAACATCCTATTGATTTCTCCATAATAGTAATTAGTTTTTGAATAATTGCAATTTATAGAAAGTTTTTTACATAAAACCTGTTTTGCCGGGTTATTTTTACCTTGAAATTAGGGAATTTATAACGTCATAAGTCTGAAAAATAAAGAAAGTCAAAAAAGTTGAAATAAAACAAAAACACAAAACGTTCATATATCCGGTTTCAAGGTAACACATTTATAGGGAGATTTACATCTATATCCTTACAAAACTTGAATATTACGTCAATTTCGTTGTAAAAATCAAAATTTCGTTAATATCCTTATAAAACATGAAAAATTATCATATATATTCAAAATAATAAATTAATAATATTTAAATAATTTTAAATATTTAAATTATTCATCTAAATATTAATTAAACTTATTAGTCAAGTATGTTAGGTTTAATCAAACATTAAACAATGTATCTCAATTTCATAAATTCGCAATATATATTTAAAAAAGATTGATTTCTATAATTTTGAGCATTAACCGGAATAAAAAGGTTGCAAAACTTCCTCGTCTTGATTGATTAATATTTTGTAATATATGTTTAAAACAATTTATTCATTAAATTTAGTCTATTCAGTTCATTCGGTATTTGATTCTTATTGTCATATTTGTTTAAATAAACATTTGGATTAGTTTTATTGATATATTCAATAATTTAGAATATTAAAATCATTTAATTAATATTTAGATGAATAATTTAAATATTAAAATCAATTAAATATTATTAATTTATTATTTTGGATATATATGAGAATTTTTCATGTTTTGGAAGGATATTAACGTAATTTTGATTTTTACAAGGACATTGACGTAATATTGAAATTTTATAAGGACGTAGATGTAAATCTCCCTTTATATAATTGGAATTATTTGAAAGTTAAATACTATTATTGAAAAAATTAGTAGTACGTTTTTGAAATTGGAAATGAAGACAAAATATCGTAGTACTTTATGCAATTTACGCTTTTGACTATTTTTGCCTCTACTAGTTTCTAACGTTTCCGATTGCTCTTATGTATGAATTAATCTGATGTATTCATCGTTCAGACATGGAGTTATGGATAGTCGAATTTACTCTCAATCAACACCACATGATTCGTCATAGTGTCACACCTCACTCCTCATGATCTAGAGGTGGTCCGTCACGAACCAATAAATATGTTATCTAATTTGCTAAAACTAGCTGTATTTTTTTATTGGAGTCCGATGTTTTAATGATATATTTGTAGAAGCACTTGTCAAACTAGTTGTAGAATTATTTAGAAAGTGAAAAAAGAAAATACATAGAAAGACAAAAATTAAACTAGAAAAAAGAAACACGAGTAAGGAAAGGTAGGTAATTTTACATTTTACAATTTCGTGCTATTCTTAGTTTTACAGTTTTTTGTTTATGATAAAAGGTTACAAACTTGTGTATTCAAACAATTTTTTTTTCTCTTCATGAACTATGAGCTTCTAAAAGTAAAGTTATAACCTTCTATAAAGCAAGTTCACGTGAATATAACAAAATGTATATAGAAAATAATGTATTTATATGTCAACAAATCTTTCAATTAAGGTTGGTTGTTTGACGTTATATAAGGGTATATGAGTTTATTAACTTTCGATTTATATTTTATTAATTAGGATTTTATGGTTTATGTAATGATTTATAGACTTATTACTATATGATACAACCCGAGTCATATTGTCAAACAATATATGGAAGCGGAAAAACACGATTACATAGGAATAATTAAATCATATTAAGTAATACCTTTATGTCTTGAATTAATAGCGAGTAATCTATAGATCTAAGTATAAGATATATTCCCCAGTTACGTACGCGACACTTTCTTTAGCAACAAACTTGTATGCCAATACACATTTAGATTCAATCAACCAATTGACAGTCTTTTCTTTGCTTGGAACCCAAAAACTGAAACACAACTAGATATTGTTGTGTTCGGCCGAAAGTCTCCAAAAGAGAGGGAGAGGATCGATTTCAATGTCTCCCAAAACCATAAACCCCAGGTTTATTATATATGTGATATTTACTTGGAGCACAAGTTGTATTACAATTAGAAAACCTCCATAATTACATAATACATCTTCCCATTTATTAATTATTACAATTAACTCATTTAATTAATAATTAGCAAATAATAAACGTATAGTCGTGTCTAAATGTCGATGTGTGCGTTCTCGTAGGCTCACACATTTACCGACACATATTTGCTAAAACTATTCAAATACCAACAGCTCCCACTGTTGAATAATTTTCAAACAAATATGATAACATTGATTAATTTCTAGCAACATATCAATGTTCCCATAAATGCACGCGTGAAGTTTCGTCAAAGTCACTGTGAGTCTATGTCCGGTTAATATCCTTTTGTTACAGATACTCTAGTTAAACCTTGGAGATGGATCAAAGTCATTCCATTTTAACTTTTGTTTCTCATTTCGCGAATCATTTAAGATTACTGAATACAGTCGAGGGAGTTCTCTACTTATTTGGGTCTCGCCAAACAAACAACTTAAGTATCCATGAGTGGCCCAGTAAGTATCTAACTTCAGTTTTCATTGAAGAAACAAATCCTATATTGAATACAACTGGTAGTCATCGTATTTCACAACATTACCAAAAATAGCCTTTTGCCACCCCTATCTAGGAGTAGTATTGACTATGATAATAAACCTTATGAATTATACTTAATGACAAAGATTCATAAGTAATAATTCATATAGGATAATCCAGTATGCATCATAATGGATACCATGCGAGTTAGTAAGCAAAGCGGACTAAACACTCTAATATTGTCTTAATTCAACCATATTCCCATATGATTAACCGACAATGGATATTTAGAATAATATTACACAACATTATTCAAGGATAAAACATGCAAAAGGATAAGAATTATTATAAGAGTTAATTACAAAAATCGTCCCTAAGGTTTATTTCATATTATGGATTTCGTCCCTAAGTTTAAAAAGTTGCATAAATCATCCACTTTTAGAAACTAATTACCTTTTTCGTCCCTAAGATTTGCTCAAAATACGGATTTTGTCCCTAAAGTTTGTCCTTAATTACGGATTAGGTCCCTAAGGTTTGCCCTAATTACAGGTGCAAATTAGAAATTAGGGACGAAAAGCGTAATTAATTTCTAAACTTGGACGATATATGCAACTTTTTAAACTTATGTACGAAATCCATAATTTTAGGTAAACCATAGGGACGAATTATGTAATTAACTCTTATTATAATAAATGAAAACATAATATCACAAATATTATTTCATTCATAAATAAAATTGTTTATTACATCCATATATCCAAATACTAAATTCACGGATTTACATGTGATTACTAGATAAACGAAGTCCTATGCCCTCAGCTAAGTTAGTTAACTTCGTCTTTGACAGAGCCTTCGTAAAAGGGTCTGCTAAGTTATCATCCGTGTGAACTTTGAGTACTCGAATTTCACCTTGATTGACTTGCTCACGAAAATAGTGTAATTTCCTCTGAAAGTGACTAACTCCTTTCTGAACACCGGGTTCATTGGCTATGATAATTGCACCAGTGTTGTCGCAATACATATCCATAGGAGACTTGGCTGTGGGAACAACACCAAGTCCAAAAATAAAGTTCCGGATCCAAACAGCTTCCATTGCAGCTTCAACAGCTGCTAAGTACTTTGATTCTGTTGCAGACATGGCTGTAGTGGATTGTATCTTTCTTTTCCAAACTATAGCTCCTCCATTCATGGTGAAGACATATCCATTTTGAGTTTTTGTGTCATCATGGTCAGTTTGAAATTAGGCATCACAATAACCAGTAACTTTTATTTCAGCCTCAGGATTTCCACCATACACCAAAACCATATCTTTAGTAGCCCTAAGGTACTTCAATATGTTCTTCACAGCAATCCAGTGTCTTTCACATGGATTCTATTTGTCACACCCCGCCGCAGCGGAAACAAGGGGCGTGAAGAGCGAGGTTGTTATCACACAAGTGTATAGATATGTACCAAAGTTTTATGTAATATAGAACAACGTTTAAGTTTTACAATCGATATAAATTTTATGTTTATAGTATGATTTCAGAAAGTATTCGAATCCAAATCACCCGAATCATTCCCTTCTTGAAGTCGTCAAACCAAACCCGCCATAAGCTATTCCCAAGTATACGCGTCTCCACTACTTACTCGTTTCCTGAAAACACGAGTAAAATGTTAACTACGAGAGACGTAGTTAGTGAGCTACAACATATTGTAAAAGCATATAACGTTTTAACGCATCAATCATTAGCATAAAAAAAAAATATGAATAAGTTTTGTGTATGTAGGTATCGATCGCATAGTGTACGACTATGTGATGATCCTAGTATTGCCTAGTGATAAATGTGTTACGTTGCTAAGCCTGTAGCTTACCCGGTTAATAATTATGCACCATCGTTATTTGACGTTGTGGTGAGGGTCTCACTACCCTAATAGCGCTATCCATAAATTACTAACGGTCCTTTCCAAAGGGATTAATAGCAACCAATAGTGGTGTCGGGCATTATAGTGGCCTTACGTCCATATGTTAGATAATTCGATAACATATGAGAGCCATATAGTGGCCTTACGTACATATGTTAGATAATTCGATAACATATGACAACCATGCACGGTCACTGGCAATATAAGTTTATGTCGTCATTACCTCACCGTTGGAACATTCGACATGTGTAAGTGTAAGAATTAGAATAATGCCAAAAGTCATATTATTGCTCCCCCCCCACAAGGGGGTAAATGTCTATTCCATAACGGATAGAAACCATAACAACTATTCTAAGTTCTACAATTTCCCCCTTTGGTATGGTTTCTTAAAACATAAATTCAAAATATGAGTTACTACTAAGCTTCCAGTCTTTTAATCTTGAGTTGGGTTCTTGAGATGTTTGTGCTTGAGCTTGTTTGTCATTGAATTCAGGATAAAGTTTTGCGCACTCATCTTGCTCCTGTTGCTTTTCATGCTTTTTTCTTGCTTTTATTGTAGCATAGATGGAGTACTTGTTTTCTCTGATCTTCAAACACATCTCGTACCTTTGTATGAATTTTCTGTTCTCTAGGCACTTCTCAATTGCATCCTTTCCAAGCTCGTATTCTCTTCTTTCGGCTTTCCACCTATTAGCTTCTTTAAAGTCTTCAATCTTCTGAGCATCCCCGTTCTTGATGATTGCATCAATCTCTTTCTTAATTAGTCTGAGGGTTCCTGTGGAGAAATGATGTGCTTCATCAAAGAACATAACAACATTGCCATCCCAGTATGGACTTGTGTACACGATCCCTTTGTTCCCGATATTCACGATAGCCCATTTTATGACATGATTGAGATTGAACTTCTGTTGTGGAGCCGCCAAATTTACTTTTCCCCTGCCACTCTCAAGAGCAATCTGGAAGTCTTGGTATGAAGCTTCTTTCACCTTCATTTCCATGAAGCGTTTTATTCGAGACTCAACGAGTCTTTCGACTCCTGTTTTGGTTGACCATCGCTTCATGGACATGAAGAGGAATTCTATATCATTTGGGTTTAGATTGGAGAAGTCAACTTCAGTGAAATTGTATACCTTCCCATTGTTTCGAGCTACTTTGAAGGTAGTATACTCAAGCCCGTTGTGAAATTTTGATTCTATTGTTCGCACATTTGAGATTGCGTGGACTGAGTATACCTTTTCTGGTTCTTTCTGCTTCCCGTGAATGAAGTGTTTAAATTTGAACCAGTGCTCCTTTTCAAACTTGGTGAAACCATGAATTCGTGCTTCATTGATCTTTCTCGGAGTTTTGACAAAGAAATCCTGAACTTGATCTTCCATGAATGGTTGATTGATTCGTTTGTGGATTTTTTTTATAGTTCATCGATATCAATGTCAGTGAACTTTGGTTCCCCAAAATCGTTTGTTAGAGCATACCTGTAGAGTTAAGTATGTTCTTTTTGAAGCTTCATATTATCCTTTCGAACCATATCTTCATAGCACTCTCTTACATCATACTGTTTGAGTTGGTTATCAAATTCGTATTTAGGAAGATTCCAGTTTTCTTCATCTTCATAATCCCTTATTTATCTTACACGGGCACGCACCACACTGTTGAACGCATCGGTTACTTTTTCATCCTGACCAAGTACCATTGCCTCATGATATAACTGTTCCATATCTTGCTTCTTCTTTTTACTACATGTGCCTTTCTTTTCTTTTGTTTCCCCTGTTTCTTTTTCCCTTGCGCTCGTATCAACATTTATGACCCTGTCACTTGAACCCTCAGCAGTTTTGTGTTTCTTTGAACGGCGCTTCCTTTCCCCCTCATTCGGATGATTATCAGGATCATCATCTGAATGTCGACGTTTAGTACCCTGTGCTTCAACCCGGCAGTTGGCTTTCAAACCTCTGTATATTTCAATGATAGATGCGAGCTCTTTTTGTTGATTATCAAATAGATCCTCCATGCTGGTTGGTTGATAATCTCTGTCTAACGCGAGAGCATCCAAAATCATAATATCTCGAGCAAAATGTGGTTCATGATAGAGAATGCGCTCGAGAAGAGTGTTTTCGAGAACTTCCTTGGGTATGGTGTGCAAAAACTCTTGGATAGTATCGGAAGAGAGGTTTTCAGTGGTGGTTTGCGGAGCTGGTTCCTGTGGTTTAGATTTCTCAGCTTTGGTGTCCAGATTCCGCTTCATCCGCAGTTTTATTGGGACTGCAGAGTCAGTGGGTGAGGGTATAACGGGAGCGGGTGATGATATAACGGGAGCGGGTGATGATATAACGGGAGCCTGCATAAGCCGCTGTCGTTGTTCCACCATATCTAAATGAAGACTGAGTTGAGTAGCGGGATCGAGTTGCGTTACCACCTGTTTTCCCTTCCCGCTCGGATCATGATTATGTACGGGTGTGCGAGTAGCGTCAAGCATCCATTTGGTTAAACCGAGATCACCGATATTGCTCGTTTCCGAATCTGTCAGTGACAAAAAGTCACGTCAGCGACCGTTGGCATAATGTTAACGGAGGCAGGAATTCCGGTCAATCCTCGGAAGCGTTCGTCTTGCGAACGTCCTATGACCGTTCCGCTAGTGTCATTTAGACGACTAGATCTGGGAACAACTTGTGTAAAGTGGATACGTGAGGGACCAGACTCGTGTGCAACTGAAGTCGGGAGTCGGGAATGTTGAATCCCTTTTTCAATAACATCCGGCTCCGAAGGAGGGGACGTTAGTGGACTTGGGCTTTTTCCCGTGCTTTTTGAAACATCACCCAGTGGGGATGATGAGTGGAGATGAGGGGTATCCGCCTGTTGCATCGATGGGGAGTCGACGTCTTTTTCAATACGCTCTATCGCCATACGACTGAGTGTAGTGGATGTGGTGCCCCGGTGTCTAATCCTAGGCTCGGATGGGGTTTTGACCTTTTTCTTTTTATCCCCATGTTTTTTACTCTCACCCTTGCTCACTATTTTTTCAACTCCGCCCTCATATGTGCCCGAAGGACTCGCTAGTACAAGTACTGAGCGAGTGTGTACTGGTGCATGTACAACCACATTTCTACCATCTCCCCCTACTTCAGTATCATCATCATCATCAGAACTTGAATTGTCATCATGATGATTAGTATCCTCCTCACTCTCACTTAACTCTAGACCCTCACTATGGGTAGGCGCTATTACTCGTGGGGTAGGAACAATCGGTTCTGATCGTTCCGTACTAGTGATTGGATTCCTATAGGCAAGTAGATGTGCATCATCCTGAGGAATGCGAGACACTAAATACTCTGGGATAGGCATACCTGGTTCTTCCGTGTTATGCGGGCGAGGACGGAAGACAGGAGTGAGATACTCCAGATAGGTGTGATCGCCAATCCGTTTGTTCAGCTCAGGAAGGGCTTGCTCAAGGATTTTAGCAACGATCATTTGAAGGAAGCGTTGATAAGGAATGTACGGCTTCTTAATTTCCTTCTTGCTGCGTTTGAGAGCCTTTTTAGGGAGAGAGAGTGCAACTGCATCTTTCCGTTCTTCCTGCTCAAAATACTTATCCCGAATCGTAATCAAGTCCCGGAGATCATCAAAGATGACTCTGGCAATATCAATATTTTTGTTGAAGACGAATGCGATCCACATCAACACTGTTATCCGGCTTGCATAATCTTTTCCACGGGCTTTGGGCGTGAGATTGTGTACCATCAGTTGTAACAGGAATTTCCACGGTTGCGGTAACAAATCCCAGTGAAGCTTGAGGGAAGATAAGTCCCCTTGATACCCCAGTTGATAAATCCATGTGAAAAGCTCTTCATCGTGGTGCGGTATTTCCTCAAAGTCATCAGAGGACGGTAAATCTAGAATTTCCCTTAGGGTCTCAACTGACAATTCAACTTGGTATGACTGAAGTTCACAAATTAACAATTCTTCGACCAGGTCTTCAGGATCAGAATTATCGGCCGCCTAATATCGCATGTTATGCCACAGTTGCTGGAAGTATACCCGTGGAACCTTTGGATGACTGGCAAAGAATTGTCTCCATGGGTGATATTTGATGATCGAGAGGAAGATAGGAAACTGACATTTATACGTATCAAGATCAATGGTGGTGTTGTTGGATTTCATATCTAGCCATAACCGAGTAGGGTGTATAAGTTCCTCAGGTGGGAATGCCGGTGAGAACATTCGTCGTGCAATGGGACCGGTATGACCTTCCATTCGATGGTATGATGGAGTGTTGGAGTCGGTCCGAACGATTTTCTTTGTTCGCGCCATTGAATCTTGAAAAGAGAAATAGGAAAAATAGTTAGAACATCATAAGACACACATTTTTTTTTTAATCGAGCTCAGAAGCTAGCTTTCATGTTCGTCTTCGTGAACCAAGTCAAGTACAAGGATTTTTGATCGGTTACGCTCGGAATAGTCAACGAGCAAGCCAGTCCGAGTCGGGGTGAAATTCTAGGCTAACGGGGCTATGGTAGAGCTAGTCGTGTCCAAGGGAACATGGGTGTTCGAGTCGTCTCGGTGTCCTAGGCGAATGGGGCTCGGGGATAGCTAGTCGTGTCCGGGTAGGTAGCCTAGTCGAATGAGTTGTCCGAGGTGGTGTCCGAGGTGGGGTCCGAGTCGTGTCTAGGGATAGACTATCCGTGCCAACACTAAGAAAAATATCCGGGTACCTATTCGAACAACTATCCGAGCCAACACTTAGAGTAATGTCCGTGTACCTAGTCGAACAGCTATCCGAGCCAACACTTAGAGCATCTCGAGTTTTGTCCGAGGTCGTGTCCGAGTATCTCTAGGCGTTTCCCGAGGTGTTATCCGGGTTGTTATCCTAGGCGAACAAGTACATGGTGTATCCTAGGTGTGTCCGAGGTATCCGGATTGGGTACCTAGTCGTGTCCGAGGTGTCCGAGTTGGTTCCCATTCGTGTCACAGCTTAATCAATTGTCCCCGAGGAAACCTAGGTATTCGACTGGGAAAAGGGTATTCGTGTCCGAGATGATCCGAGGAAACCCTAGTCGGGTAGACACTTAACCACAATTTAAACAAACATTCCCGATTCGTGTAATCCTAGTCGAACTAGTTGAATAACTGGTCGAATTCATCATCCGTATATGTAGATTATCCATCCGAAGGAACACTTAAACAAATTGCTAAGGGATTTTGTTCGTTTTGGGGATTAGGGTTAATCGTGCTATCCTAGTCGCCTAAGGTGAAAAACTGGTCGAAGGCATCATCCGTGTAGGTTGATTATCCATCCGAAAGAACACTTAGTTAATTTTAGAGATGAAAGCAAGTCTATTTGATTGGGGACTAGGGTTGGTCGAATGGTGTAGAAACAGCAAAACGAAGAAACGATTAAGGTAAATCGGATCAAATTAGACAAACACAATCAATAATTAACACATAAACACGGAATATCAAGACGATTAAGGCAAATTATAAAAAATTTCTAAAGAAAAATTAAGAACACGAAGAACAAAACAGAAAATTTTTACCTAATTAATTGTGTTCTTCGTTAAAAACCAGCGTTTGATTCAGAAAGTCGTTTGATTTCTTCAGAAAGTCGTTTTTGCCCAGAGAGTAGAAAAGTAAAAATTGAAGGAATCATGAAAAATAAAACGATTTTGACCTTATATAGGATCCGAAAGCCCAATGGGTTATCCATGGATACCCATATTCAAATTTTCATTTTCTACCCTCAGTTTTGAAAACAATTACATATGTGCAAAACAGTTACATGTTTTTACATTGCAAGTATTCCCCCTCAAAGTGGGATTCCCCCTTAACACGGAATTCCCCCTTAATGAAGAATTCCCCCTCAAAATATTATTCCCCCTCTAAAATGTAACTAAACATAGAAGCGAAAATTGAAACAAAGAAATAATAAAGAACATATCAAATGACGACGTTACAAAACAGAGTTAATCTTTTAAGTTTAACATGCCGAGCTTGGAGATAAGAAATTTAAAACATTTTTCCTCCAAGGCTTTTTTGAAAATGTAGGCAATTTGAAAATCTGTTTCGACAAAGTGTAACACAATAATTACTTTTTTAATGTTATCTTTCAGAAAATGATACCGAATATCAATATGTTTAGTACGAGAATGTTGAACCGGATTAGCAGAGATCGAGATTGCACTTGTCGAATCACAATAGATCGGAATTGATTCCACTTCATAGCCATAGTCCCGGAGTTGAGTGCGGATCCAGAGAACCTGGGTAAGACATACTGCAGCTGCCACATATTCTGCCTCAGCTGTTGAAATTGAAACACAATTCTGCTTCTTGGAAGTCCAGCTGATCAGTTTGTTTCCTAGAAAGTGAGCACCTCCCGAAGTGCTTTTCCTGTCTAAATTACAACCTCCATGATCCGCGTCAGAATAAGCAATAAAATCAAAACCAGTGTTTTTGGGATACCACAAACCCAAGTGTGGAGTACCTTTTAAGTATCGAAAAATGCGTTTTACAACCAACAAATGAGATACTTTTGGGTTTGATTGGTATCGGGCACACATGCAAGTGGCAAACATAATATCAGGACGACTCGATGTCAAGTACATTAAAGAGCCAATCATTCCTCGGTACATCGTTACATCAGTAGATAATCCCGTTGGATCATCATGTAAGTTTACTCGAGGAACCATTGGTGTGGCCATTGGAGAACAATCAGACATTTTGTACTTTTTAATCATTTCAAAAATATATTTTGATTGATTGATAAAAATGCCATCTGGTAATTGTTTGACCTGTAAACCCAAAAAGAAGGACATTTCACCCATCATGCTCATTTCAAAACGTTTAGACATTAAGGCACAAAACTGTTTACATAAATGTTGAGTTGTTGACCCAAAAATGATGTCATCGACATAAATTTGCACAAAGAGTGCATCTGTACCCTTTTTACGACTAAAAAGGGTAGTGTCAATGGATGCTCTAGTGAATCGAACATCTAAATATTAAAGACGAAAGTTTGTCATACCATGCACGAGGCGCTTCTTTCAACCCATACAGTGCTTTCTTTAGCTTGTAAACATCATTCGGACGATGTGGATCAACAAAACCTTCAGGTTGTTCAACGTAAACTTCTTCCTTGATGTCGCCATTGAGAAATGCAGTTTTGACATCCATTTGATACACTGTAAAGTTCTTCGTTGCAGCATAGGCAAGGAACATGCGGATGGCTTCTATCCGAGAAACAGGCGCGAACGTTTCATCGTAATCAATTCCTTCCTGTTGAGAATACCCCTTAGCTACAAGTCGTGATTTGTTTCGTACCACAATGCCATTTTCATCCTTCTTATTTTTGTGAAGCCACCTGACCCCGACAATTGACCGATTCGTGGGGCGAGGAACTTTTTCCCAAACATCCAAGCGCTGGAACTGATTCAACTCCTCTTGCATGGAGTTTATCCAATTAGGATCGGTAAATGCTTCCTTGGTGTTTTTTGGCTCAAAGGAGCTCAAGAAGATGGAGAACAGACACTCATTAGGAGTCGCTTTGCGGGTTTCGAACTCGATCATTTACACTTCCGAGGATTTGAGTGATAAGATGATTTCTCGTCCACAACTTGACACGTTCAGTTAGTGTTGTTGGTGAGTTGACAAGTTGATTGTTTGCAAGTGGTGTAGAAAATGGTGTAGAAGTTGGTGTAGGGATTGGGTTTGATTGTAGAGTAGTTGGTTCTGAGGTATTAATGCTTTAAGCAGTTGTGGATTCCGGGATATCAACCTGTGATGACATTGGAGTAACAATGGTTGAGGATTCTTCATGGGAGGGTGCTGGTTGTTCAGTGGAGGTTCCTGGATGGTCAGTGGAGTGGTCTGAAGTATCGTTTGAGGATACGGGTTGTTCATTCACATGAGGTGGTTCAGGCGGTGTATGGGACTCGGTGAGTGTTCGTCGTGGAATGTCATCATTGAAATAGTACAAGGTTTCGAAGAAGTGGTCGGAAATTGGAGTGGGTGCTGGCTGCGTTTCTGAGGTGAAAAATTCGGAAGTCATCTTTCCAAATTCATCGAAGGACACATTCACACTTTCTACAATTACACTTGTTCGGACATTCTAGATACTATACGCCTTTGATTCCGAGGAATATCCTACAAATATTCCCTCATCCGCCTTATCATCGAATTTTCACAGTTGGTCTTTATCGTTCAACCCAAAGCATTTACACCCAAAGACATGTAGATATTTGAGATTCGGTGGACGACCATTCATTAAATCATAGGGAGTGGTGAGAAATCGTTTGTTGATTGTTGAGCGATTTTGAGTAAAGCAGGCGGTGGAAATTGCTTCGGTCCAGAATGAAAGGGGTAATTTGTAATAGGAAAGCATGGTGCGAGCAGCCTCTACCAGTGTCCGATTACGCCTTTCAACAACTCCAATTTTTTGTGGAGTTCGTGCTGCCGAATATTGATGTGTGATTCCTACTTTGTCAAGAAAATCATTGAGACTAATATTTTTAAACTCGGTTCCATTGTCGGAGCGAATAGTCTTCACACAGTGCTCAGAGTGTAATTGCTTGTTCTTGATGAAGGAAATCAGTATATCCGGTGTTTCTGATTTTGAATAAAGAAAATATACCCAAGTGAATCATGAGAAATCATCAACAATGACCAGAACATACTTCTTCTTGCTTCGACTCTCCACTTGCATTGGTCCGCACAAATCCATGTGGATTAGTTGAAGGACATGCGTGGTATCCCAAACTTGTTTTGAAGTATGTGAGGTCTTGGTTAACTTTCCCTTTTCACATGCATCACAGAGTTGATCCTTGACAAACTTGAGTTTTGGAAGTCCGGTGACTAAACCATTAACTGCAAGCTTCGTGATGTTGTTGAAGTTCAGATGTGAAAGTATGGGATGCCATAACCACGTGTCTTGAGACTCGACCTGAGTTAGAAGGCACACAGTTTTGTTGGGTTTATACTGCTTCATATTGATCGTGTACAGATTTGTCTTTCTGGATCCTGTTATCAAGTTCTCGCCCTTATAATCCCGAACTGCACAAACCGTTTTCTGAAAATTGACTTCAAGATCTTTTTCACAGAACTGCCCAAGGCTAAATAAATTGTGATGTAAATCCCGAACATAAGCAATATACTTGATTGTGATATCATCATATTTCAAATCCCTAGTTCCTTCGATTGTACCAAAGTGATCATTCCCAAAACGTACTGTACCCATGTATTTCTTCACAAAGTTCGACAGTAATGTCTGTCTCCCAGTCATGTGTTTGGAACAGCCTGAATCCAAATACCACACATGACGGGCCTGCACAACACCAAACAATTTAAGAGGATTTAGGTACCCACTTAAAAATGGGTCCTTTTTTGTTAGCAATCACAGGACGATAAGAGTCATCAATAGTTTCATCATATTGAAATCCAAAATCAAACATGGTATCCAAACATTGTTTTACAAATCTAGAATTAACAAATGACAAATTGTTTTCTAATCCCAGTTTATTACAAATTTTATTAAATGCAAATTGTTTTGACTCTTGATTCGTCTTCCTTGCTTTGGTCTTGACTTCACTCTTTTCACGCTTTGGCACCCAAACTCCCGTTAATTTCCCTTTCCCTGGCACTGAAACACTGTTAACACGGTGAGTATTCATTTTGGATTGTCTAACTGCCTTAGGATGCTTTGCGGCTTTGGTAGTCCCATTTTCCTGAGTAACTGTCTTAGGTTGCATGGTAGTCTTAGTACACACCATTGGTGGTGGGTGTAACGCATGTTGTTTTGCAACTTTGACAGTGACAGTCGTCGGGGGGACAACCTTAGGTTGCTTTACATTTTTAGGAGTTATGTGTGGTGGTTGTGTGAAGAAGTGATCAAAGGAGGTATCAAAGTTTTCATCAGAATCAAACCATTCATCCATGTCTTTGGAGTTAAAAACAGGTTTAGTCGCCAACTTGTTAATATCTCGTTTAGGTTTAGGATCTTGAAACATGACACGTTTGGAAGATTTACTGGATAAGTTTTTCTTTACTGAATTCTTCGTTTTGATTGAACTTTTAAGTGGGCCATGTTCCATTGATTTTACCGTATGTGGAATCGTTGGAAATGGATGTTTAAAAGCTTTATCATTAGAAATAACAGGCTTAGATACACTTAGTAAATCAATTCGTTTCTGCAGTGAATCAATGGTTTGTTATTTGTCACTCAATGCCTTTTGATAAAACATTTTTTTTTTTTTTTTTTTATCAAATTGAGATTTTGGGATGTGAGCATTCGAGGACGTTGAAGCATTTGAGATGGATTTTACATCGTCTTGTAAAATGCAGAACCTTTCCCATAATTTCCCATATTCCAATTTATCGAATGAAGCTTTTTCAAAAGATGCAATTTTCTCGAAGAAATTCCGTTTTTCATTCTCAAAGTAAGTAGTACCACATTCCAATTCTCGTTCAAGTTTTGAAAATTGTTTTTCTAAAATGAGCGTTGGAACATATACTTTTTGAGAAACAATTGGTTCCATAACATCATTGGAATGAAGTTCCTTTTCGGTATAACTTGGAAAGTTATCGTTCGATAGAGGAGTTTTCCTAGGTAGGTAACTTTCATTTAATGATTTGTAATCAAACGATAATTGCGTTGTATTGAAAAATGGTCGTTTTGGGTCCTCAAGGTCTTCAATCTCCTTTGATGATCTGATGAAAGGCATTGTAACATTTGCTTCGGCCATGGATTTTGTGTCATAAAGACCGGGAGCATGATACATAGCTTTCTTCAGATATTTTGGATTATCATGGCCTAATCCTTCTTGAGGTTTGAAAAATCGAAACTCTTTGGTTTGTTTGGAAAAATGAGTTTGTTCGTTTGTTTTCTCAAACACGTTTTCTCTAATGGTTCAACGTCAACTGCAAGTGCTTGTGCTTTTAAAGATTTAATTTCTGTTTTATAATCTTCAATTTGTTTTCTCAAAAGCCTAAGGTTATCGTTCACACTAAGTATTTTCATTACTTTCAAAGTGACCATCCAACTGTGCCATGAAACATGTGTTTTCCTATTCGTTGAAAATTGTGATGTCAAAGATATAAGTTTGCAATTCTTCCAGATGTTGTTCTAGAATCAACGTAGGTGTATAGTATAACACTTTCGAAGGTTGCATAATCACATTCTGATCATTGGAAAACGTAGGTATTGAATTATCGGGGTTCCCAACATTTTTGTTAGGTTTGTATGTATTAGGAGAGTCCTGTTCAAAATATTTTTTATTTGTCCCATAATATTCAAAACCCATTTGACATTTAGTTCCCCTTTTACGCTTTATGTCCTCACATGATTTTTCTTCTGAAATTTCCTCATTTGATGCATTTACAAAAACTAACCTATCAAGGTTGGCTCCTAATTTGATGAAATCAAAATCGTAGAGAGAGCAACATTTTGATATGGCTCGCTTGAGAAATTTCGGATTTTCAACGAAAGTATCTTCATCAAAACCAAGACCACCCTTTTTATGTAAAAGTTTTATGGTTTCGTTCTTGTTTAAATGAATTGTTTGGTCTGTTTGGCCTCGTTTGACAAATTCAAGTTCCAAGAGTTTCAATTTTGAGCATAATTTCATATTTTCATTGGAAATACGTGCAACTTCGCTCTGGTGGAAGCTACTATCATTTATCAATTGTTGACATTTGATAGTTGCTTCAAACACACTTTTATTTGCAATTTTCTCATTCATCTTTTGAACCAAAACTTCGTCCGAGAGTTGTTTAATGTTGGCACGAAGTTTTTGTTATTTTTCTCAATAAGTTTCAAATTCTTAATTTCAAGATCTTTAATGATTTTACGTTTGGCACGAAGTTTTGTTTCAATAAGTTTCATTTGAAAAATGCATGTTTCCATTTTAACCGGATCATAGATGTATTGATATACCTCATCTTCATCTGATTCCTGGAAGTCAGTATCTGCCATCAGTGACATGTGGGCAAAGTGTGAACTTGCTTGTTCTTCATTATCAGAATCGCTCATCCAGTGTGCATATTCAGTTAGAAATGCTTGCCCCTTTTCTCCTCCATATTCCTTTCTCTTCACATACATCATCTTCTTACGGTAGTATTCAGAGTTTTTCACCACCTTCATCTTACAATCTCTACCAAAGTGTCCTGGCTCCATGCATTTGAAACATATCATAGTGCTCTTGTCCTTTGCCATTTCCTTGTTTGACTCGTCTTGAGTGATTTGAGGAATAGAATGTTGACCTTGATTGTGTGGAGGTTGTGGGGGGTTGTATGATGATCGACCACGATATTTGTTGTTGTTTTGAGGCCTCTGAGAAGATTGAAATCGTTGACCATTGGACCTTCCAAATTTCTTCTTCTGAACCATGTTGGATAGTAAGACAATCATTTGTGATATTTCTTCCTCAGAATCTTCATCAGAGTTTGCAGCCAGACTTCCTTCCATTTCGTCATCTAGGAATGACACAGAGTATTTGGAGGAGGATGGCTGAATGTTGTGTAGAAGTGCCTTTGATTGAGACGATTTCTCATTCTTTGATGATGTTTTAGATATTTCATCGATCTTGTTCAATACAAGTGCTAACGGATCACTTTCCTTCTCTGCCTTAGACTTTGTTTCTTTGATAAGTTCCATAACTTCCTCCTCATTTTGCATCAGGCATTGAAACACATCATGTACTGGAGTTGTCTGAATATTGATGTTCTGCTTTAAGTTTGAGGTGAAACGTTTCCAAACTGGCTTTAGCGTATTCATGAACTTCACGTTGGCTTCGAGATGAGTCTTTACAAATCCATTTTTCCTCAACTCATTGAGTAACCTACAAAAGCGATTATAGGTTTGCTCAATCATCTCTCCATCTTGTGCTCGAAACTCTTCAAATTTATACATGGCCCCAATCATCTTTATACTTTGACCAGCTTTGCTTCCCTTAAGTTGCTGGGTTAGCTCATCAAACATCATTTGGAATCGCATTCAAGATGTGTGATCTTGCTAGGCGATTTGCTTTGTGATAATCCTTTTCCTCGTTCGTCATTTGAGTGAATAACTTCGCAGTTGTAGTCTCACTTTCAGTTCCGTCTTCGTTGACAATCTTTACCATTATTTTCACTGGTCCATTCTTGATAATCTCTAACATATGTTCACCCAAGTCTTGTCGTTCAATGAAGTCCAAAAACCGTGCTTTCCATTGTTCATAGTCACCACGGAAAAGGACTGGAGGTCTTGTTTCCGATCCATTTGACATTTGATCTCTTGACGTCATTATCTTAATTCTTGTTGATCGTTTTATACTCTTTGTAAAAGTTTTAGTTCGTATATTAGTTCGCCTTCGTGTAGTTTAAAGATGTACTCGAATAAGCTTGAATTCTGTTCGAGTGTGGTATTTCGTGTTAGTTCAAATGTTGTTCGTGTAGGGTGTTCGAATAGTGAGTTCGTGTAGGTTAGTTTTCTGTTCGTTCCCAACCTATCCGAGATACTCCTAGTCGTTTGTTTGAGGAATACTTAGTTCGTTCACCACTTACCCTAGTCGAATGCCTATTCTAATACACTTAGTCTAATGAACTACTTCGAGGATTAGACTTTACACGACTATGTGATTAGACTGGAAATACACATTACACGAATGGACTTGCAATTCGTGTAAGTTGATATGTCAGTCGAATGGTCAGTTCGTGTATGTTCTAGTCGAATGAACGGGTACTTTTGAGAGTATCCCGCTCTGATACCAATTGTAAGAATTAGAATAATGCCAAAAGTCATATTATTGTTCCCCCATCACCTATTTATAGGCAAGGGGGTAAATGTAGATTACATAACGATAGAAACCATAACAACTATTCTAAGTTCTACAATACTTACCCGATCGAAGAGAAATTCGGAGGCATGATGAAGATAAATATGGGGAACGATAAACAAGCTTCGGAAATGATTTTCGACGGTTGGATCTTGAGAAATTATAGAGAGAAGGGGGAGCTTTGTGTGTGTGTTTTTTAGAGAGATAGTGAAAGGGTGGAAAAAGAAAAGATAGGAGGGAAGTGTAGGTGGAAAAAGGAGAAAAAGGAAGTAAATGGGGAAAGTTACTTAACAATACCGTTAATTAATAATTTTTGTAAACTTTTCCGTTAATTCTCGATAAAGAAAGTTTTGAAATAAATATAACGGTGGTAAAATAATATAAGTAATGGTTTTAAGATATTAATATTAATAATAATAGTGATCATAATACATTTTTTTTAACGTTAATTTTCTCACATAAATAAAGGCATATTCTACCCTAACTTAACTTACGAGCATACTTATTTCTACTAGGCACTTAGGTTCTATAACGTTTACGTCACGAATGACGAAGCAATAATATAAATCCCGACTAAACCAAAATCGCGTGAAACAAAATAAATAACAATAATAATAGGGTCAAAATAAAATAAATAAAAATAATGGTAGACGATATAACGCAAAAGTGTTACAAAATATGCAGTTGTCACAAAATGCTATATGGTCGGAAGTGTCGAACTCAACTTGTTGGCCTGAAGTGGGAGAAAAACAGTTTTCTGCTCCAGAAATCGTGCAACAGACAGCGGATTAAGTTGCTTATGCTCGTGAGCGTCTGCGACTGGATAGAGAATGCCAAAAGAAGTATCCAAATAAGAAGCACATGCCTAAAACTTTTGAGGTAGGTGAGAAAGTAATGTTGAAACTTTCTCCATGGAAGGGGATAATTAGATTTGCTAAACAAGGAAAGTACGGACCCCGATTTATCGGACCTTATGAAGTACTTCAGTGCATTGGAAATCAAGCCTACAAGCTAGATCTACCTCAAGAGCTTGATGTTATTCATAACGTATTTCATGTAAGTTACCTTCGAAAGTGCTTATTGGAAGAACCTAGCTACATACCGTTGGAAGAATTGCGGGTAGAGGATGATAAAAGGTTGTTCGAAGAACCCGTTGAAATTCTTGACCGAGAAACGAAACAATTGAGAAAGAAACGAGTTAAGTTAGTGAAAGTCCTTTGGAAGAATCGTTTAGGGTCAGATTTGACTTGGGAGACCGAGAGCGATATGAGGCCTCGTTATCCCCATCTATTTCAAGATTGATTCCGGGACGATATCATTTTAGGGGGGGGGGGGGGGGGGGGAGGGGAGAGAGAGAATATTAACGATCTGGTTTTTGTTAATAGGACTAGTATTGTAATAACATTTAGTCTAGGAAAAGTTTTGTAATGAATTAGACACTTTGGGTTAAAAGTGTCATTATGGTAAAGTATAAGGTTTATTTTGTAAATTTTTAAAATAAATATCAAAATCATATTTATATAAGATTACTTTGTAGATAGGAAATCAGAATTTTGCATGTGTATTAGTGTGTTTGCGTTGAGAGAAACGAAAGAAAGAAAACAATCGATTTTACCATTTCGATTTATTCGATCGTCAATACGTTGCCAAATAATCAAACAAATAACATATTTAGACTTCTGGAGTTGCAAGGAGTAATTTGGTGTAAACAAAATTGACTTTCGTTAACTTTGAACTCGAACTGTTTCAATACCCGCTTTGTAAACGGAAGGTATAATGCGATCTTTACGTTAATATGTTGTTTATACATCGTTTATTATCGTTTAGAAGTGCTTTGGTTAGGTTTGATAAGGTTTGTAAAACATGAAAGCATGGAAATGTGAGTTCGGGAAGAAGGTGATGAGGGTCTTCCAACCGGCGGTTAGGGTGGAGGTTGGTCACCGACGGCTGGCTGAGTCCGACCGGCTGCTGGCTGCACTATTTTGGGATATTTTGGTTCCGTTAATTGTATTAAGTTTTAATTGTCGAAAGTTGTTTCGATGTTATTAATGAGTAGCGTATGATCAGGTTGATTGTAGCTTTGGTCGTTAGGATAGCTGCTGCTGGAAAATGTCGAGGTGAGTACAATATGGTTTTTGTAAAGTCGAACATTATGACAAAACGATGTTGAAACATTAATAAAAAATGTTTATAGGTAGTATTTTGATCAAACATGGATAAACCCAAAACAAGATAACATGTTTTATGAAAATGAGTAGTTGTGACTACTCGTGTTCGGTTTAGCGTACATTGCGATGAAGTACACTTTCGTTTAATTATATATGTTATATAATTGTTATTGTTGTTATTTATTTTATGTATTATAAGGAGTTTGCCTTAGTATTGCTAAGTAAGTGTCAAGTGCTAGCAATTAAAGATGGTTGCGGGGAATTCTAGACCTCTCTTGCAACACTAGGTAATGGGACGTAGTCTCATACTGGAGTGATGTCTAACTCACACAAAACTTTTAACGTAGGTTTACGTTACTTAAACATTAAACGCGTGTGTCTCTGAACCGGAATCGGAATCGGAATCAAACCATCAATTGAACTCTAAAATTCCAAGAATACATAAAAAGAACTTTCCTAAGTTCATTTGAAATCAACCGGGAACCTTAACGAACAAAAATGCCTAACGAGAACAAAAATCGAAAATTTTGCTGAACCAGCCATTCAGCCAACGGCTGGGCTCCAGCCGGCGGCTGAGATCCTCCAGCCGGCGGCTGAAATGCTCTGGTCAGCTTTTTGGTGACTCATTTTTGCATGTAACTTGAGTGGGACACTTTCCATAAACCGATTGGACCTTCCAATGGTCCCAGAATGGCAGTCCCAATACTCACTTACCTCACTTCTCTCTTTCATTTCTTTCATTTTTGTTATCCCACACAAACACCTCACCTCTCTCTCTCTAAACAATTCTCTCTAATCTTCCAACAAAAATCCAGTGAATCCACCATCAAAGCAGCCACTAAACTCACAAAAATCGTCCATAAAACTTATACAAATCGTCCACCAAGCAAGAAGGGCAAAAAGGGTAGCATAAAAACGGGTTTTTGAAGAAGTTTTCCACCACCTTGAAGCTCTAATCTCATCTAACCGTCCTCCATAATTTTCCTTCGGTAAAACCCTTTTCTTTACTGTTTTTAATGCAAAAATGACCTTGCATGGATGATCCATGGTCTAAAAAGTTGTTTGTATGAAGTTTTATAACGATTTTTATACAAAAACGGGTTTTCATAATCTCTTACATAAATCTATATATTTGTGGCTAAAAATCCAAAAGAAACTGATATTTGAACATATATATAAGTACTCTTGATGAATATTCAGTTGCATGTAGAAATCTAGCTCAAAAACACTTAAAAACGCGAAAATGGCAAAACAAGAAAAGCTGTCACGACCATCCAGCCGGCGGCTGGGCTTCAGCCTTCGGCTGAATAGTTTCAGTCGCTGGCTGAATGAGTCTGTGCACAAAAATCGTATTTTTAAAGTGTTAACGGAGGAATCGAGACACATATACTTTTCACAGTTTATAAACATAATATAACATATTACATATTTGTACTTTGAATGATAAGATGAGGTATTTAAATAACTAATTCATCATAACATTATATAATGATATATTATGAATCGTATTAAGCGGGAAAGTGGATAGAAAATTTTGGACATAAATTTTATACCGCGGAAGCGCCGCCCAAATTTCATTGGACATACTTATAACGCTTAAACAACAAAATATTCGTTGACTAACGAGTTTGAAAGCTAACAAGTGATATACTTACACGAAAACTTGGTTTATACTAGGATTCCGGTGATTCCGAGTGTCACACCTCGCTAAAGCGGAAACACGGAATGTGAAGAGCTGGAAGATCATTACACGGGTTATATAAAACATAACGGCATTCAAGTCATTAAGAAAAATATTAAAAGTGTTTACAAATTTCAAAAGATAACCAAATCATAGAATTTAGTACAAGGTACATCGACAAAGTTTTAAATTAAAATTCCCAAAAGAAAAGTGGACAAGTCTTTTCCCAATTCAGATCTCACGCGGCCGCCTTGACCCGTCCATGCCATGCATTCCATACTTACACTAAATTTCCTGAAACATAAGATAAAGTGTCAACTACGAAAGTAGTGAGTGAGTTACAGTTTAAGTAGTTCGGCAAAAAAATATAAGTAAAGTATATAAAAGTAAAAGTTTCCAAAAAGGAGGTTAGCGGAGAAAAGTCGCTTAAAGTTTATATACTTTTAAAGTTCTAAGTAATGGGCGTGTCGGTGCCCTAAAGTTTGAAAAGACCAAATAGAGTCAAATTTAGTCAAATCATAGTTGCGGATCATTCGCTAAGAGTTCGTAAATTTATGCGTATAAGTAACTAATTAGATTTCTTGTATCAACCTCTTGGCATCTATAACTTAAGTGTTCACACTAAACCGATTGTTCAACCGTGAGGCCCCTTTCCCCGCCTATCCTACGGGAAGTTGTTCAAGTTCTTAGTAATATGTACTTAGACTGCCATCTAAGCAAGGAACGGTTATTTCCTAAGTATCGATACCCATAATTACTAAACGGTTCTATAGTTAATAGTGTGTAAAGTTCTAGAAAAAGTAGCTGGGCACTAAGTAGTTTTGTTTTAAAAAGAGATAGTCGTTCCGTCACTTAAGATCATGTTATAGTTCCATCAAGGGTCGGTCCGCATACAAGCATCAATAATTAGTTTAGCCGAAAAGGGGGCAAGCCGGTAAGTTCAAGTAGAGTAAAAGTGTTTTACGCATAAGAGTTCAAATAGTTTGTCCAAAATAGTTCAATAGTTCCAAGTCAAAATAGTTCATAAGTTCCAAGTCAAAATAGTTCATAATTTGTAATAAGTCAAAGTTCACAAAGTTGCAATTTGTTCATAAAAGTTTTCAAGTACAAATAATCTTATGTTTCCCCCAAAAATCATGCAAAATACATATAAAAATAAGGGGTTGTAACTCACGGGTTGCGAAGAATAAGACATGGAAGTTCTGTCGGAACGGTAGCCAGGAATCACGGATTGCCTATAATACCAAGATAATTTAATAGTTATTATCTTATTATGTTCTCAATATAATAGTATAGATAACTTTTTATTAAACTTTAAGTGTCAAGGTTAAGTATTGTTAAAATAGTCCGAAAAGGTAACTGTTACGTTTTTGTCCAAAAGTCCGATTTTTACGTTTATTATTATTATGTCGTAAGTTCTTTTGCTCGCTGAAGTGGTTTACATTTTTCTAAGGAAATTTGGGCAGCGCTTCCGCGCCCAAATTTCATATCCAAAAATGTAACATCCACTTCCGCTCACAAATCACCTAAAACACGATAACATATATAATATAGTCCAATATAAGTCCAAATAGTCCATACAAGTCTCAAATGTTATTACTTTTACATAATCAGTCCCAAAGTGTCATAAGTCAAAAAGTCAGCGGGTCACAAATGGTCCAAACGTGCTAAAAACGATCAAAACGACGAGTTTTGGAAAAACCAGCAGCTCTGTGCGCCGCTGTGACCACTAGTACGGCGCACAGAAGCTAAAATCTTCTCCCGCTGCGTCGTTGTGTGCCTTAGGACGGCGCACATGACGCGGATTTTCGAGTTTTTGTTGCAAAACGTATTTTAAGCCTTAGATTCCGACATGCAATAGGTTTAAACTTATTAAAACATCATTTTAACAGTTTATAAAGCATTTTTAGTTACAAAATCGTGGATCTAAAGGTTATTTCGTTTAAAAACGTTTTTGACCATAAAAAGTCATAGATTTGCATAAAAACTTATTTTGAACCGTTAGATCTTACATGCAAATGTTTATTTGTATATAAATAGTAAAAAGACAGAAATCTACCGGAGGAAAAGCTCGGATGATGAGTTTTGGTCGGATTTACGATTCAAAAATCTTTACAAGATTGGTCCTTTTTCGAAATAAACGACACCCCTTGCTTCTCTTGATGTTTGGATCGATTTGTATAGGTAGAAAATGGATTTTGATGGCTGAAGTCACTGGAAATAATGAGTTCTTGAAAGGAAAGTTGAGAGAAAATGGTGAAGGTGTGTGTGTTTGTTTTGTAAAATGATTTTGTAAAATGAATAAAAGAAAAGTAATAAAATGAGAGTTGGGGACTGCAAATTGCAGTAATTATGGTCTGGAAATCGAGTGTTATTGGTTTAAAAAGTGGTGGAATCGAGACATGCAAGAAATTCAAATCTGTTACAAAAATCGTCCTCCAGGACGGCGCACATGGCCTCTGTGCGTCGTCCTGGATCTTTTTCGTAATAATTTTTGTGTTTTGGCTGATTTTGTACAATTGTTTCGTTGGACCTTTTCGTTAACTAAAGTTTTAAAGTATGTTACATTATGAACTTAGGAAAGTTCATTAGGGGTTTTCTTGGTATTAGGACTTATATATTTTGATTCCGGTTGTGATTTCGACGCTGTCGCGGTTCCGATTAATGAAAAGTTAAAGACTAGATAGACCGAAAGAGACATAGAGTATAAAAATTGCACCTGGAATTAGACGGTTGTCACATTCTCCCCGGGTTGAAAGAAATTTCGTCCCGAAATTTAGTTCGTCCCGTCATGAAGAAGTGTTCTCGAATAGGTGTGGATATTTCTGACGGAATTGGGTGGCACGCTCCCATGTGAATTTGTGACCACGTCGGGAATTCCACCGAACCTTGATTATCGGAATACGGCTCTGCCTGAGTTGTTTGACCTCGCGGTCAACAACCTCGAGTGGTTCTTCGATGAAGTTTAGCTTGTTGTCGATTTTGACCTCGTCAAGAGGGATGACGATGGTCTCATCAGACAGACACTTTTTCAAGTGTGAGACATGGAATACGTTATGAACGTTCGCGAGAGCGTGGGGGAGTTGGAGACGATAAGCAACGGGACCGATACGCTCAATGACTTCAAATGGACCGGTGTACCTTGGACTCAGTTTACAGCGCTTTCCGAAGCGGACTACCCCTTTCCATGGCGACACCTTGAGGAGCACTCTGTCGCCAACTTGGAACTCGAGGGGTTTCCTTCGGTTGTCAGCGTAGCTCTTCTGTCTGGTACGGGATGTCTTCAGTCTTTCATGGATGGTGGTGATCTTGTCAATGGTCTCCTGGACGATGTCGAGTCTTGTAAGTTGTCGATCGCCAGCTTCTAGCCAACAAAGCGGTGACCGACACTTACCTCCATAGAGAGCCTCGAATGGAGCACACTTGATGCTGGCATGGTAGCTGTTATTGTAGGAGAACTCAACCAAAGGAAGGTGAGGGTCCCCACTTCCTCCGAAGTCGACTACACATGCTCTCAGCATATCCTCAAGTGTTTGGATCGTCTTTTCGCTCTGGCCGTCGGTCTGAGGGTGGTAAGCAATGCTAAGGTCTAGTCGCGTACCTAACGACTTCTGAAGGACGTTCCAAAAGCGGGAAGTGAATCGACTATCCCTATCGGAGATGATGGAGAGAGGTGTTCCATGACCAGAGACGATATCGTTGATGTAGACCTGGGCGAGTTTCTCCATCGAGTGGTTTTCTCGAATCGGTAGGAAATGAGCGGATTTTTTCAGACGGTGCACGATTACCCAAATCGTGTCGTTACCCTTAGCCGTACGGGGCAACTTGGTGACGAAGTCCATGGAAATTTGTTCCCACTTCCACATGGGGATTTCCGGTTGTTGAAGTAAACCTGAGGGCTTTTGGTATTCTGCCTTGACCTTGGAGCAAGTGAGGCACTTAGCTACGTACAAGGCGATATCCTTCTTCATGCCCGGCCACCAGTAGTACTCTCGGAGATCCTTGTACAACTTGTCGGATCCCGGATGGATGGAGTATCTAGATCGGTGGCCCTCGTCCAGAATGAGTTTGCGAAGGTCCTCAGATTTTGGAATCCATGCTCGACCCTTAAAGTAGTAGATTCCGTCGGACTTGCGTTCGAATTCCTTTTCACGATTATGAAGCGTCTCGACCTTAATGTTCTCGGGCTTCAACGCCTCTTGTTGCGCGTTTGCAATCTGCGTTCGAAGGCTCGTCTGAACTTGGATCCCTAACGCTCGAACTCGAGATGGCTTTACCCTTTTCCTTCCGACTCAGGGCATCGGCTACTACCTTTGCTTTACCCGGGTGGTATTTGATCTCGCAATCGTAGTCACTCAGCAGTTCTATCCATCTACGTTGTCTCATGTTGAGCATCTTCTGATCTAAAATGTGTTGAAGGCTCTTGTGATCAGTGTAGACCGTACACTTAGTGCCATACAGGTAGTGTCTCCAGATCTTCAAAGCAAACACGACGGCTCCCAATTCTAAGTCGTGAGTTGTGTAGTTCTGCTCGTGTACCTTCAGCTGCCTAGAAGCGTAAGCGATGACCTTGTCCTTCTGCATTAGAACACAACCAAGTCCTTGGTGGGAGGCATCGCAAAACACTACAAAGTTATCCGTGCCTTCTGGCAGGGACAGGATCGGTGCGTGGCACAGTTGGTACTTGAGCTTCTGGAAGGAATCCTCCTGATCTTTTCCCCAAATGAAGTCCTTGTCTTTCTGAGTGAGCTCGGTGAGGGGTTTTGCGATCTTCGAGAAATTCTCAATGAATCTTCGATAATAGCCAGCCAATCCTAGGAACTGTCGGATTTCCGTCGGGGTCTTCGGAGCTTGCCATTTCTCGATCGCTTCGATTTTGGCTGGATCTACATGAATCCCTTCTTGGTTGACCACATGACCAAGGAAGTGTACCTCTCGGAGCCAGAATTCACACTTCGAGAACTTGGCGTACAATTTCTGGTCTCGGAGGAGTTCTAAAATGAGTTTAAGGTGTTTCACATGATCTTCCTTGTTCCTTGAGTAGATGAGAATGTCGTCTATGAATACGATTACGAATTTGTCTAAGTATGGCCTACACACCCTATTCATTAGGTCCATGAACACTGCTGGTGCGTTGGTCAGACCAAAAGGCATGACAAGGAATTCGTAATGACCGTATCGAGTTCGAAATGCGGTTTTTGGAATGTCGGTCTCGCTGACACGAACTTGGTGATAACCCAAACGGAGGTCGATTTTGGAGAAGTAAGTTGCACCCTGCAACTGGTCGAAGAGATCATCGATCCTCGGGAAAGGGTACCGGTTCTTGACGGTCAGCTTGTTCAGTTCTCGATAGTCAATGCACATGCGGAAGGATCCGTCTTTCTTTTTAACGAAGAGGATTGGGGCTCCCTAGGGGGACGAACTCGGGCGAATAAGATCATGGTCTAGGAGTTCCTGTAACTGCTTTGACAGTTCTAGGATTTCAGGTGGCGCCAGACGGTACGGTGTCTTGGCAACCGGTGCTGCTCCAGGAATGAGGTCTATTCGGAATTCCACTTGTCGTTGAGGTGGCAGCCCTGACAAATCCTCGGGAAAGACTTCGGGATGATCCTTGACTATTGGAATATCTTGGATTCGGACC
Source organism: Senecio squalidus (assembly GCA_910822075.1). Taxonomy (NCBI): domain Eukaryota; kingdom Viridiplantae; phylum Streptophyta; class Magnoliopsida; order Asterales; family Asteraceae; genus Senecio; species Senecio squalidus. Next base: position 30,918,781 of record CAJVGC010000582.1, read on the forward strand.
TCTGAAGGTTTACGCTCGACGACATGGGCAAGGAATGCGTCATAGTCCCTCTGAAGGTACTTGCGCATTTTGACGGAAGACACGATGCGAAGTTGTCGTCCAGGCTTGTCTCCCTGAACAACGAGAGTCTCTTTTTCCGAAAGAGGAATACGGATGAGTTTGTCAAAACAGACGATCTCTGCTCGAAAGCGAGATAGCCAGTCCATTCCAACTATAATGTCGAAACTTGAAAGCTCGATAGGAATCAGATCAATGGGGAAGATTTTATCGGATAAGCATAGTGAACATCCTAAGATTATGTCCTTAGCTTCAAATTCTTGGCCGTTAGCATATTCGACGGTGAAACTATCCTTAAGAACTTTAGATTCTAAATCAATGAGGGGTCTAAATTCTAAGGAAATGAAACTTTTCTCAGCTCCTGAGTCGAATAGTACGTGTTAGAGTAAGGATTGACAGGCTCAGTAACTTGGGTGTTTGGGATTCAACCCCTTGACCTCCTGCTTAGCAGTGCGGACCTATCAAGCTCTTGGCGAGCCTAAGGTGGTCAAGTGGCTGGTTGGAGAAAGATGATCGGAATATGTTTACTGCGGGAAGTGTATAGGTATTCCGGTCAAGAGATATTGTGTGCAAGTATGAGAGTGGAGAAGATGTGTCCAAAACTTGAAGTGTTGAGTATTTACACCCAACACTACCAGGCATCAACAACGTATGGCAATGATAACCATTTATGGCTCATCAATAGGATTCCAACGGGTATTAACGTCAATATCATTATATAACTTTATTAATGCTCTGACGGTTACACTCAAGGATTAGGCTTGAGTGTCTAACCGGTAGGATGTCAGGAGCATTATACTACGAGAGGCATCCCAAGGCATTAGTGTTGGTTTAGAGGAATACTATACTTACTAGATGTAAAGTATAAGTATAGGTTCCGGAGTTTCGGACCGAGAGTGTGAGTGTCGGACACCAAACGTCTCGGGACATAACTGACAGCCTGGTGTCGGATGACGGGTCCTGGGGTACGAGTGCCGAACGGCGGGACACGAGTGCCGGATACGGGGCCGGAGCCCGGGTGTCGGGGCAGATCTCCGGGCTCCTGGGCCAGCTAGGTTCCGGGGTCACGACTCCCGGATACGGGGGGCCTAGGTGTCGGGGTACAATTCCCGGACACGGGGGCGGCTAGGTGCCGGGGTCACGACTCCCGGACACGGGGGGAGCTGGGTGCCGGGGCACAACTCCCGGACACGGGGCGGCTAGGTGCCGGGGCCACGACTCCCGGACACGGGGCCGGAGCCCAGTTGTCGGGGCCACAATTCTCGGACACGGGGCCGGAGCCCAGGTGTCGGGGCCACGATTCCCGGACACGGGGCCTTACTCCCGGTGTCGGGGCCATAATTCCCGGACACGGGCCGGAGCCCAGGTGCCGGGGCCACGATACTCGGACACGGGGCCTTACTCCTGGTGTCGGGGCCACAATTCCCGGACACGGGGCCGGAGCCCAGGTGCCGGGGCCACGATTCCCGGACACGGGGCCGGAGCCCAGGTGTCGGGGCCACGATTCCTGGACACGGGGCCGGAGCCCAGGTGCCGAGGGGACGATTCCCAGACACGGGGCCTTTTTCCCGGTGTCGGGGCCACAATTCCCGGACACGGGGCCGGAGCCCAGGTGCCGGGGCCACGATTCCCGGACACGGGGCCTTACTCCCGGTGTTGGGGCCACAATTCCCGGACACGGGCCGGAGCCCAGGTGCCGGGGCTACGATACTCGGACACGGGGCCTTACTCCCGGTGTCGGGGCCACAATTCCCGGACACGGGGCCGGAGCCCAGGTGCCGGGGCCACGATTCCCGGACACGGGGCCGGAGCCCAGGTGCCGAGGGGACGATTCCCGGACACGGGGCCTTTTTCCCGGTGTCGGGGCCACAATTCCCGGACACGGGGCCGGAGCCCAGGTGTCGGGGCCACGATTCCCGAACACGGGGCCTTACTCCCGGTGTCGGGGCCACAATTCCCGGACACGGGACCGGAGCCCAGGTGTCGGGGCCACGATTCCCGGACACGGGGCCTTAATACCGGTGTCGGGGCCACAATTCCCGGACACGGGGCCGGAGCCCAGGTGCCGGGGCCACGATTCCCGGACACGGGGCCTTACTCCCGGTGTCCGGGCCAAAGCCTTGGTACCGGGGCCAGGTTTCCGGACACGGGGCCTATCTCCCGGACACGGGGCCGAAGCCCGGGTACCGGGGCCAAATCTCCCGGACACGGGGCCTGATTCTCGGTGCCGGGGCCAAATCTCCCGGACACGGGGCCAAGGGCCAAGTGTCCGGACGCCGGAGCCTTGTGTCCGGACGCCGGAGCCTAAGGGCCGAAGCTAGGAGATAGCAGGCAAGCTTTTGTAAGTCAGGTTATGTGTTTAGGGGGTTAATGGGCTATGTGTATGAGCCATTCCCTACTAACACTATCATGCCCACTAGTTAGGTTTTAAAATGGTTTTTTTGAAGCCTAACTTTTTTTGTTCTTATTGTCTCTTCCGGCTATTCTTTGGCCATGCCTTTCTTGGCCGCTTGAGGTTGCCTTGAGTAGTTGTGACCGAGGTCATGTCCAATGTGTCTTTGAAAAATAATGTTTGATTGGGTGATCAAGCCAATAACACATTTTTAACCTGTTATCTTGGATGTTGTGTCACACCATCTTGGGTGTGCGTAAGAGTAATTATACTGAATTGTGTCTATGACACTCATTTGAGTACCTATGGTTCTTTTGTATGTCGATGACATAGCTAGATGTTGGCATCTCATGTATATTTCATATCGTGCCGATGGCACTTTTGTTGGTTAACCTTCAATTTGTTTTACTCGCGAGTGATGTCGCTTCCCAATGAGAAGTGCTTGCCTTTTCCCGGTAGGTAAAAAGACGAATATGTGATTGCATGTTTGGCGTAGACGTAAGATGTCTATATGTGCCTATTGCTAAATTTCCCTCAAAACGTAGTTTGGGGTGGTGCATCAGGTTTGTTGCCTTGTGGGATACATAGATCAGACCACTTTGTATTTTGAGGTGCATTTCTGTGAATGACTTTTTGAGGAGTGTTTTCTTATGGTGTGGCCAAGTCCCTGATGAGTGAGATGGCCAAATACCAAAGTTTGCCAGATTTCCCAGATATCCAGATTTGGCTAGTTGTTGATTGTCAAGGTGTACCATGTTGTAGGCACATCCGGACTGGCCGGCTATTAAGGTTTTTTTTTTTTTTTTTTTTTTTTTTTTTTTTTTTTTTTTTTTTTAACTTTCGGCATTGAAACAACTGTTGGCTAGGCACATCCTGACGGGTGTTGTGGTTGTAAGTGCTGACAATCAGCAATAGTATGTAAATATTAAAGGTAGCACCTTTTTAGATTCATTGCATTCCATGTCCTGGGTAATGGTTGTCCATCTAAGTCAGACAGGGTGTAGGAGCCAGTTCCATGTGCTTCAAGGACACTATATGGGCCTTCCCATGTGGGACCCAACTTGCCCAAGTTTTCGGTCCTGCTAGCTTCATTCTTCCGCCATACGAGATCTCCCACTTTGAAAGATGTGTGTCGGACTCTTTGGTTATAATACTTAGCCATCTGTCTATGGCTTTCTGCTTGTCGGATGAGAGATATTTCTCTTCGCTCCTCGATGATATTCAAGTTCTCCCTTAGGGCTTCTTCGTTTAGCTCCGGATTGAAATGAAGGGTCCGGTGAGTAGGGATTGTAAGTTCTGGTGGGATAACTGCCTCAGTGCCATAGACTAGGCTGAAATGAGTTTCAGATGTAGTTCTGCCAGGGGAAGTTCTATGTGCCCAAAGAATGCATGGGATTTCGTCTACCCATGCCTTTGCATATTTTCCCAATCTGGACTTAATTCCCTTGACGATTGCTTTGTTCATGACTTCCACCTGACCATTAGCTTGTGGGTGTGCCACAGAGGTAAATCGTTGTTGGATATCCATATCCTGACACCAAGTCTTAAATGGATTATCTGCAAATTGTTTTCCATTATCACTGACTAGGACGTGTGGAACTCCAAAGCGACATACTATATGTTCCCAAACGAAGCTTATCATTCGAGGCCCGGTGATAGTTGCCAAGGGTTTAGCTTCAATCCATTTTGTGACATAGTCCACAACCACTAAAAGGTATTTAACATTGCCTACTCCAGGGGGGAATGGTCCGACAATGTCGATTCCCCATTTGTAAAATGGCCATGCGCTAGTCACTGGAATGAGGTACTGCTTTGGCATTTTTGAGACTGACGCATGTTTTTGGCATGATTCACATTTTTCAATTTCTTCCTTTGCATCTCTGTGCATGGATGGCCAGAAGTATCCAAGTCTCATGACCTTAGTGGTTGGTTACCGAACGAGGGCCTGCATGCATGCCACAACTTCCACCATGTACATCCTGAATTAGATCCTTTGCTTGTGTTGGGCCGACACATCTTAGATGTGGACCCAAAAAAGACTTCCTAAACAGGTAGTTGTCTATGAGGAGATACATTGGTGCCTTCATTCTGATTTTCCTTGCTAGTTGTTTGTCTTCCGGGAGTTGTCCATTCTGAAGGAAGTTTTTTATTGGAGTCATCCAACAGTCTTCCTCCGTTATTGCGGCCACTTCCTTTGTTGGCACTATGGATTTCTCAGTTAGGACTTCCACCAATAATTCTTTCTTGAGGTGGGCGAAGGAGGATGCTGCAAGTTTGCTCAATGCATCTGCTATTTTGTTACGGTTTCTTGGAACTTGCTCTATGGTAAATTTTGAGAAGTCCGAAATGATTTTTCTGGTTTCTTCCAAGTATTGTTGCATGGAAGTTTGATTTGCTTCATAGCTACCATTGATATGATTAGCTACCAACTGATAGTCCACAAAAGCTTCTATATTTTGAACTCCCATCTTTCTAGCTATTCGTAGCCCTGATAAGAGAGCTTCATATTCGGCTTCATTGTTGGTTGTCGGGAGGTCAAACTTAAGGGCGTAGGTATACTCGTTTATGTCTGGATCTGTAAGTATGAGGCCAGCTCCTGACCCTTCTAGGCTGGATGCGCCATCTGTGAAGAGGGTCCAAGGAGGGTTGTCTGTCACTAATGGATCCTTTGGTTCTTCCATCCTTCGATTTCAGCCAGGAAATCTGCCAAGATTTGTCCTTTCATCGAGTTTCGAGGTTGGAAAGAAATTTCATGTTCTCCCAGTTCAATTGCCCATTTTGCTAATCGTCCCGACACTTCTGGTTTTCCCAATATTTGTTTGATTGGTTTGTCTGTTAGCACTTGGATGGGATGTCCTTGAAAATATCTCCTCAAACGTCTAGACGCATGAACCAAAGAGAGTGCCAATTTTTCCAAACATGGATAATTAACCTCTGGGCCTTTCAGTGCCCTACTGATGAAATAGATCGGCATTTGTGAGTCCCCCCTTTGGGCTACTAAAACTGCGCTTACACATTCCTTGGAAGCAGCCAAGTATATAGTTAGTGTCTCCCCGGCTATTGGAGCCGTGAGTGTTGGGAGATTGGCCATGAATTTCTTCATTTCTTGAAATGCCACTTCTGCTTCTTCAGACCATGAGAAGTCTTTTTTCCGAATGCATCCCTTTAAGGTATTAAAGAAAGGGAGGGATCGATCTGCGGCTTTGGACAAGAAACGGCTAAGTGCTGCTAGCTTGCCATTTAGGCTTTGGACTTGCTTTTTGGTGGAAGGAGATGGCATGTCAATGACTGCCTGAACCTTCTTAGGATTGACTTTGATGCCATTAGGTGTAACAATATGTCCCAAGAATTTTCCTTCCTCCATGCCAAAACTACACTTGGATGGATTAAGCTTCATGTTAATATTACGTAATGTTTGGAAAGTTTCCAGGATATCAGCCAACATGATGTCTTCCGTATTGCTTTTGATAACTATGTCATCTACATAGGCTTCTATGTTCCTTCCCACTTGATTTTTGAAAGTTTCATCTATTAGACGTTGATAGGTTGCTCCAGCGTTTTTCAAGCCAAATGGCATTTTTTGGAAACAAAATATGCCTTGGTCTGTGTGAAAAGCTGTTTTGTCTTCATTACCTTTTTTCATACAAATTTGGTGATAACCTTTATATGCATCTAAAAAGCATTTGAGTCTAAATCTATCTAAGGATTCCACTTTCCAATCGATTTCTGGTAAAGGATAGTTGTCCTTTGGACAAGCTTTGTTGATGTCCTTGAAATCAACGCATAATCTCCAAGAACCATCCCCCTTCTTTACCATAACTGGATTAGCAATCCAAGTTTGGTATTTTACCTCTCTGACAATCCCTGCTTCGACCATTTTGTTTACTTGGTCACATGCAGATTTACTACGATCCGGGGCCATGCCTCGTTTTTTCTGTCGGATTGGCACAATATTGGGATTCGCGTTTAGGGAATGCTCTGCTAGTTCCCTTGGGACACCAGTCATGTCTGATGTCTGCCATGCGAAGACATCAAGGTTTGATTCTAGTAACGCTATGAGTTTAGTCTTTGTCTGTGCTAGGAGTTGTGAACCAATGGTCACTGGTTGTTCAGGGAAGTTTTTATTAATAATAACTTTTTGTTCCGGACCATCAATGATTTCCATTGCCGGATCACTTTTACGACCCTCTACCAGTTTTGGTTTCTCTACCTGTTTGCACTCTTTAGGCCATGACGTTCTAGCCCTGACTGTGGCTATGCCAGCTGGGGTAGGGAACTTTATCATGCCATGAATGGTTGATGGAATTGCTCCAAATTTTTGTAACGCAGGCCTGCCCAGTAGGACATTGTAGGCCGATGGTGCATCAATGATTGCAAAATTAATCATCTCTAACCTATAGTGTGGATATTCTCCTAACATCATGTTTATTGCTACCTCTCCGATTGGCCAATGCGTCTCACCTAAAAACCCCACTAGAGGGAATTGTGTTGGACGCTTTGAATGTTGTACTTTTTCAGGGAGCTTCCTAAAACAGTGGGCATAAATAATGTCCATTGAGCTCCCTGTATCAACATATGCCTTATTCACTTCATAGTTGGCTAACCGGATTTGTATTACTACAGGGTTGATGGAAGGAGTTTCAATTGGTGGGAAGCAAATAGGCTCCATCACCCAATCTTGAAGGACTGATGCCTTCCTTTTGCGAGATGTAGTTTCTTCCTGCGCCATGTATTTGTAATTAGGTGGGGTGGTGGATGGGGTATTGGTGGTTGTCTTTGGCTTAAGTGAACCGATTTGTGATGAGGAATTGCCTTCCATGGAGAAGAAAAAATGGTGGTGAAACTAAGAAATGAAATGAAAAAAGATAGAAATGAAATGAGACACCGTTGCTAAAACGGGTCCCACGGATGGCGCCAATGTTAGAGCAAGAATTGAAAGGCTCAGTAACTTGGGTGTTTGGGATTCAACCCCTTGACCTCCTGCTTAGCAGTGCGAACCTATCAAGCTCTTGGCGAGCCTAAGGTGGTCAAGTGGCTGGTTGGAGAAAGATGATCGGAATATGTTTACTGCGGGAAGTGTATAGGTATTCCGGTCAAGAGATACTGTGTGCAAGTATGAGAGTGGAGAAGATGTGTCCAAAACTTGAAGTGTTGAGTATTTATACCCAACACTACCAGGCATCAACAACGTATGGCAATGATGACCATTTATGGCTCATCAATAGGATTCCGAACGGGTATTAACGTCTATATCATTATATAACTTTATTAATGCTCTGACGGTTACACTCAAGGATTAGGCTTGAGTGTCTGACCGGTAGGATGTCAGGAGCATTATACTACGAGAGGCATCCCAAGGCATTAGTGTTGGTTTAGAGGAATACTATACTTACTAGATGTAAAGTATAAGTATAGGTTCCGGAGTGTCGGACCGAGAGTGTGAGTGTCGGACATCAAACGTCTCGGGACATAACTGACAGCGTGGTGTCGGATGACGGGTCCTGGTGTACGAGTGCCGAACGCCGGGACACGAGTGCCGGATGCCGGGTCACGAGTGCCGGGCGCTGAGGCAAGCCTCCCGGATACGGGGCCGGAGCCCGGGTGTCGGGGCAGATCTCCGGGCTCCGGGGCCAGCTAGGTGCCGGGGTCACGACTCCCGGACACGGGGGGCCTAGGTGTCGGGGCACAATTCCCGGACACGGGGCGGCTAGGTGCCGGGGTCACGACTCCCGGACACGGGGCGAGCTGGGTGACGGGGCACAACTCCCGGACACGGGGCGGCTAGGTGCCGGGGCCACGACTCCCGGACACGGGGCCGGAGCCCAGGTGTCGGGGCCACGATTCCCGGACACGGGGCCACAATTCCCGGACACGGGGCCTTACTCCCGGTGTCGGGGCCACAATTCCCGGACACGGGGCCGGAGCCCAGGTGCCGGGGCCACGATTCCCGGACACGGGGCCGGAGCCCAGGTGTCGGGGCCACGATTCCCGGACACGGGGCCGGAGCCCAGGTGCCGGGGCCACGATTCCCGGACACGGGGCCTTTTTCCCGGTGTCGGGGCCACAATTCCCGGGCACGGGGCCGGAGCCCAGGTGCCGGGGCCACGATTCCCGGACACGGGGCCTTACTCCCGGTGTCGGGGCCACAATTCCCGGACACGGGGCCGGAGCCCAGGTGCCGGGGCCACGATTCCCGGACACGGGGCCTTATTCCCGGTGTCGGGGCCACACTTCCCGGACACGGGGCCGGAGCCCAGGTGCCGGGGCCACGATTCCCGGACACGGGGCCTTACTCCCGGTGTCGGGGCCAAAGCCTTGGTGCCGGGGCCAGGTTTCCGGACACGAGGCCTATCTCCCGGACACGGGGCCGAAGCCCGGGTGCCGGGGCCAAATCTCCCGGACACGGGGCCTGATTCTCGGTGCCGGGGCCAAATCTCCCGGACACGGGGCCAAGGGCCAAGTGTCCGGACGCCGGAGCCTTGTGTCCGGACGCCGGGACGAAATGTCCGGATGCTGGGGCCAAGTGTCCGGACGCCGGAGCCTTGTGTCGACGCCGGAGCCTAAGGGCCGGAGCTAGGAGATAGCAGGCAAGCTTTTGTAAGTCACGTTATGTGTTTAGGGGGTTAATGGGCTATGTGTATGAGCCATTCCCTACTAACACTATCAGTACGGAAGCATAATGATTGTTGAGGGAAAACGTACCAGTAACTGCGTTGGGGTCCTGACGTGCTTCCTCAGCCGTTAGTGCGTAATCGCGGCCCCTACCTTGCCCTCCCTGGTTCTGAGGAGTTCGATTAAGCTTAGGGCAGGTGCTCCGGAGGTGCTGGTCGCTCCCGCACTCGTAGCATGTCAGTTTCTGGGCTGGGGCGGTTGTCTTGTCCGGGCAGTACTTGGCATAGTGGCCCACCTTTTGACACCTTAGACATAACGGGCAGTTCCCGAGATGGTGAAAGTTTCACTTGCTGCACTTCGGGTGCGGTCCGGAGTAGGACCCAGATCTAGCAGGTGGTGCTGGTGCAGGTGCAGGTGCAGGTGTGGCAGTCACGGCGAAGTTTCGGGTGCTACGGGTCTTCTTGTTACGGTCACTTCTCCTCGGGGTTGATTCGGCCTTTCTCTTCTCACCCGACTCCTTCTTGGAGGATCCAGGAGCGGTGAGGAGGTTGCTAGTGAGGCGGTGAGCTAGGATGATTGCACTCTGGAGGGTCTGCGGCTCAGATGAGATGACCATGCCATGGATTTCCGGAACCAGACCAGAGATGTACAGGTCGATTCGGTTCTCCTCAGGGGTTACCAGTCTTGGAACCAGTCGGGCGAGCTCGTGGAACCGGGTGGTGTACTTCTCGATGTCGTTACCGATCATCTTGTGGTTCCACAGCTCAGCCTCGAGCCTCTTGATTTCCCCTCTCGGGCAGTACTCTTCGATGAGCAGGTTCTTGAAGGTGTTCCAGGGAAGAGCATAGGCAGTGTCACGCCCTCTGGTTTGAACAACACTGTTCCACCAGGATAGAGCTCGGCTATGGAATACGCAGGACGCGTACTCCACCTTGTTCGCCTCAGCACATCGGCTGATGTGTAGGACAGATTCGATGCTCTCGAACCATTGGAGCAGTCCTATAGCACCAGTTGTGCCGTGAAACTCCTTTGGATTACACGTCATGAAGCTCTTATAGTTGCACGGAGGAGGGTTCGGGTGTTGGTTCTGGTTCTGATTTTGGTTTTGATTGTTCTGTTGTTGCTGCTGCTGCTGCTGCTGTTGCTGTTGCTGGTGGTGGTTGTTGACATTGGCATTGATCCCGGCGGTGATCTGGGCGATCATGTTGGGCATTGCCGCATTCAATTGCTCAGCAACTTGCTCAGCAATGATACTAGCATTGGTGCGAGGAGCCATGATTCTACAATCAGAAGAATAGATTTAGTTTAGAACGCACGAATGGAATATGATAAGAATATAGTTTAGTGACCATAGATAATTATAGCACGAAGTTAATATGAATGAACAAGTAGCACACGCATGATTATGATCCAAGAGATAGAATTGTAATGATTGTCAAGTACACGATTCATATGATAAGATAAGTATAACAATAAAAGATAGAATTTCCATTAATGATAAATAAGTTTGGTACAAGTACTGAATTAGAAATACGATTACAATACATGAAAAGGAAAGGAAATAAAAGTCTAAGTCGTGTACAATGAGAAAATTACGACTAGGCTAAGTATAGTACAATAAAGAGAAATAACTAATGGCGCCTCTCCAGAAACATCTTGGCCGCCATGACCGCAATCAAAGTGCCCATCACTAGGCACACACCGATGAGGTGCTGCACGGTTCGTGCCGTAGCTCGGGTCGTTGCGATGACTCGCAACGACTGTTCCGACAACTGTTGTGCAGAGTCGGTGACCTCACTGATGAGGTGTCCCTGGTTCTGAGTCTCCTGCGCCAGTCCCCGCACTTCGCGGTGCAAGTGAAGGAATGCGGCCGGTGGGGGAGGCTGAAGAGTAGGAGGCATCCTTTGCCTGGCGGCCTCAACGTCTCTGGCGCGCTGCATCTCTTCGCGCTCCATCTGACGCTCCCATGAGTAGTGGTCCATGAGTGGGTTATGCGGGACCTCGGGAGGGTGACCGAAGGGTAGGTGTGATGGAGTGGGCTGGGACGGTCCTGCCTGGTGCGCAGCCATCCTGTCCGGCAGACGACCCGGGAGGATGACCTGCTTTCGCGCGGTCAACCTAGTGCGCGGGCCCCGGTAGTGGAGTGTCGCGGCAACGGGTACCGGTGGAGGGGGTAGCACAGCCCTCGGGCTGGACCCGATGCTGCTGAAGATCGCCATAGAGGTGTCCTCCGTGGGATCGGTGGTCTGCTGGCGCTGGCCCTCTGAGGCGGTGCGGCCCTCGGAAGGCGAAGCGGCTCTAGGTAGGGAGCGAGACTGTGAGTGTGACGGTGAGCGTGAGCGAGAGGAGTGAGACATGACGGATCTGTGAATAACGAGTTTCGTAAGTACGAGAAGTCACAAAAGAATAATAAAGGAAATGTGTAATGAAATACATGTACGGGTCAGTCACGTGAGAATCGGGAAAAGACAGTACCGGGAATTTTCGACTCAAAAACCGTTAACAATAGTAATTACGTTCCGTCCTTACATAATCCATTTTGAACTAGGCATGGGTGATCAGGCCATGCGTAGTTAGAAATAAACATGCAATCGCGAAATTAATTCTCTAAAGTTTAGACCCATAAATGATTTTCCGAAAAAGCTTTGGTTATAGTTTGGTTTCGAAAATTTTTGAAAATTTTTAAAACCGTTTTTCTCTATAACCGGTGCTCTGATACCAAGTCTGTCACACCCCGCTAAAGCGGAAACACGGAATGTGAAGAGCTGGAAGATCATTACAAGGGTTATATAAAACATAACGGCATTCAAGTCATTAATAAAAATATTAAAAGTGTTTACAAATTTCAAAAGATAACCAAATCATTAAATTTTGTACAAGGTACATCGACAAAGTTTTAAATTAAAATTCCCAAAAGAAAAGTGGACAAGTCTTTTCCCAATTCAGATCTCACGCGACCGCCTTGACCCGTCCATGCCATGCATTCCATACTTACACTAAATTTCCTGAAACATAAGATAAAGTGTCAACTACGAAAGTAGTGAGTGAGTTACAGTTTAAGAAGTTCGGCAAAAAAATATAAGTAAAGTATATAAAAGTAAAAGTTTCCAAAAGGAGGTTAGCGGAGAAAAGTCGCTTAAAGTTTATATACTTTTAAAGTTCTAAGTAATGGGCGTGTCGGTGCCCTAAAGTTTGAAAAGACCAAATAGAGTCAAATTTAGTCAAATCATAGTTGCGGATCATTCGCTAAGAGTTCGTAAATTTATGCGTATAAGTAACTAATTAGATTTCTTGTATCAACCTCTTGGCATCTATAACTTAAGTGTTCACACTAAACCGATTGTTCAACCGTGAGGCCCCTTTCCCCGCCTATCCTACGGGAAGTTGTTCAAGTTCTTAGTAATATGTACTTAGACTGCCATCTAAGCAAGGAACGGTTATTTCCTAAGTATCGATACCCATAATTACTAAACGGTTCTATAGTTAATAGTGTGTAAAGTTCTAGAAAAAGTAGCTGGGCACTAAGTAGTTTTGTTTTAAAAAGAGATAGTCGTTCCGTCACTTAAGATCATGTTATAGTTCCATCAAGGGTCGGTCCGCATACAAGCATCAATAATTAGTTTAGCCGAAAAGGGGGCAAGCCGGTAAGTTCAAGTAGAGTAAAAGTGTTTTACGCATAAGAGTTCAAATAGTTTGTCCAAAATAGTTCAATAGTTCCAAGTCAAAATAGTTCATAAGTTCCAAGTCAAAATAGTTCATAATTTGTAATAAGTCAAAGTTCACAAAGTTGCAATTTGTTCATAAAAGTTTTCAAGTACAAATAATCTTATGTTTCCCCCAAAAATCATGCAAAATACATATAAAAATAAGGGGTTGTAACTCACGGGTTGCGAAGAATAAGACATGGAAGTTCTGTCGGAACGGTAGCCAGGAATCACGGATTGCCTATAATACCAAGATAATTTAATAGTTATTATCTTATTATGTTCTCAATATAATAGTATAGAATAAATTTTATTAAACTTTAAGTGTCAAGGTTAAGTATTGTTAAAATAGTCCGAAAAGGTAATTGTCACGTTTTTGTCCAAAAGTCCGATTTACGTTTTTGATTATTATGTCTTAAGTGCTTTTGCTCGCTGAAGTGGTTTACATTTTTCTAAGGAAATTTGGGCAGCGCTTCCGCGCCCAAATTTCATATCCAAAAATGTACAATCCACTTCCGCTCACAAATCACCTAAAACACGATAACAAATATAATGTAGTCCATTTTAGTCCGATTTAGTCCATACAAGTCTCAAATGTTATTACTTTTACATAATCAGTCCCAAAGTGTCATAAGTCAAAAAGTCAGCGGGTCACAAATGGTCCAAACGTGCTAAAAACGATCAAAACGACAAGTTTTGGAAAAACCAGCAGCTCTGTGCGCCGCTGTGACCACTAGAACGGCGCACAGAAGCTGAAATCTTCTCCCGCTGCGTCGTTGTGTGCCTTAGGACGGCGCACATGACGCGGATTTTCGAGTTTTTGTTGCAAAACGTATTTTAAGCCTTAGATTCCGACATACAATAGGTTTAAACTTATTAAAACATCATTTTAACAGTTTATAAAGCATTTTTAGTTACAAAATCGTGGATCTAAAGGTTATTTCGTTTAAAAACGTTTTTGACCATAAAAAGTCATAGATTTGCATAAAAACTTATTTTGAACCGTTAGATCTTACATGCAAATGTTTATTTGTATATAAATAGTAAAAAGACAGAAATCTACCGGAGGAAAAGCTCGGATGATGAGTTTTGGTCGGATTTACGATTCAAAAATCTTTACAAGATTGGTCCTTTTTCGAAATAAACGACACCCCTTGCTTCTCTTGATGTTTGGATCGATTTGTATGGGTAGAAAATGGATTTTGATGGCTGAAGTCACTGGAAATAATGAGTTCTTGAGAGGAAAGTTGAGAGAAAATGGTGAAGGTGTGTGTTTTTTTTTTGTAAAATGATTTTGTAAAATGAATAAAAGAAAAGTAATAAAATGAGAGTTGGGGACTGCAAATTGCAGTAATTATGGTCTGGAAATCGAGTGTTATTGGTTGAAAAAGTGGTGGAATCGAGACATGCAAGAAATTCAAATCTGTTACAAAAATCGTCCTCCAGGACGGCGCACATGGCCTCTGTACGTCGTCCTGGACCTTTTTCGTAATAATTTTTGTGTTTTGGCAGATTTTGTACAATTGTTTCGTTGGACCTTTTCGTTAACTAAAGTTTTAAAGTATGTTACATTATGAACTTAGGAAAGTTCATTAGGGGTTTTCTTAGTATTAGGACTTATATATTTTGATTCCGGTTGTGATTCCGACGCTGTCGCGGTTCCGATTAATGAAAAGTTAAAGACTAGATAGACCGAAAGAGACATAGAGTATAAAAATTGCACCTGGAATTAGACGGTTGTCACACCGAGCACCTTCGAGCAATTCCGAGCACGCTAGAAATCTTTGCAAATAGTGAGTTACAAACCCCTACTTTTAAATGCTTCTAAACATATTTTGGGGTGAAATACGAGTCTTAGGTTTAAACACTACTTTTAAGCTGAAATAAACTTTGAACGCTTAACGAAACGATTTGATACTTTGAATACTTTACGAAACGATTTGATGCTAGAATACTATTACGAAACTATATTTATGCCAGCATTGTTGATGTTTTGCCAACAATGCTGAGGATACAAACACTAGATTGCCAATGACTAAACATCGATCGTCATGTTGCGGACGTTGTACAACATGGACGTGAGATACCATTAAAATTCCCATACACTCCTGCATAACAGTTGCTATTAATCTCTGGGAGACGACCGATAGAATTTATGGATAGCGCTATTAGGGTAGTATGACCCTCACCACAACGATAACAACAGATGGTGCATAGTTCTAGTGGGTAGGCATAAGGCTTAGCAACGAACGATCATTGGGCAATACCTAGGATTGTCACATAATCGCGCTATGTGGTCAATGCCAACAAACATGAATACTATACTTTACGCATGGTTATGCGGCAACTATTCGAAAACTATATTTTACGCCATCTTTATGTGCGTCGATACTTGTATGCTTTTACTTAAACTTTGTAGCTCACTAACTACGCCTCCCGTAGTTAACACTTGACTCGTATTTTCAGGTAACGAGTAAGCTTGCTGATGACTTTATGCTTTTGGGCGAATGACTTCAAGAACGGGATGGGTTTGGGTGGTTTGGTTATGAACACCCTATTTTGAATTCGGATATGTAATCGACATTTGAAATTACTATGTAAACTTTGATGTAACTTTTATTTAATATAACTTGGCGTTTATCTATATCTTGCTATCGAATGCTATTGCTCTTCACATCTTGTGTTTCCGCTTTAGCGGGGTGTGACAACGTAACGTGTGGTGTGTTGTAAATTAAATTACTAAACCTCTTATCTCGTATTTACTTAAATCGATGTTTACTCTGATAATTTAAAAAGGTTTTCAAAAAATGAGATTTTGAAAACCATATCATTACACCTATTAACTTATTATTTTTCAAATTTATGTTTTTCTATATTAAACCAAACATAGTAAATGGTCTATAGAATTAAAAAGAAAAAGAAGCCACAAATCAACACGAAAAATGTAGTAAACTATATCAAAAACATGTGAAGATCCATACCAAAATTTCCAAAAGAAAAGTATTAATGTAATAAACTTTTTTATTGATATTTAAAAAATAATAATATACATTTTATTTCAATTATTATTATTTTAAATTTTATATTTTTAGTATACTAAATAAAACATAAAACACAAAAATATGTAAAATGAGAAAAGATAAGAGTGACAAAATAAATATAAAAAGTATGAAAAAATAGAAAAGAGGGAATAGGGGGGTGGGGGTGGGGTGGTGGTGTTCACAGATAACAATTTGAGTTGTTCAAGGTAATCGTCAGACGTTAACGAGGACGTTGAGTCGAGTGGCTCATACATATTTGCGTAAAAACTATATTGAATCTTTAATTTATTTAATTTATATTGCAAAAAATGTCGATAAATGATGGGTTAAAGTTCTTAATAACAAATGCACTATCTATTATTAAGTTCTAATATAACCAATATTTTATCCAAAGAGTAAGTAAAATATTTTCCATATCTGTTCCAATATTCATCAAAATTTCAAGTAATTTATTAATGTATATAAGTGGTAACTTGATTACCGGAAATTACTATTTTCTTATGGTTTTTCAAAATCGCATATATTCTTGCGAACTTGCTTTCCTATATGAAAAATTATCGGACACCATTTTGCGGGTTAAGAAAATCTATATAGCCTATGATCATTTTATTTTATTTTAATTTTTTTTCAGTTGTCTTATTTTTCTTTCATTTCCTTTTAAAAAATTTTATAATTGTTACCGATCATCCAGTAAAATAATTATATAGATTTAAGAGCTAGTAGTTAAAGTAATTTTACCAAAACAATTTAAATCAATATTATAAGTTTTCACAAAAAAAAAAAGATTTGTTTAAAATAAATATAAAATTTCAATTTTCAATTTAATAACAAAGTTCTATAATAATACTCAAATTTTATATAAAAGTTTAGTATTTTCATAAAACATTAAAATTAAAAAATTTAAAAAATTTAAATATAAATAACGAAATAGCTGGCTTAAAATAAGTGAGAAAAAGAAGAACTAAAACACAAACTTGTAAATAATATTTATTTATGAACTTGCATGATTTCTAATATTTAACAAATTTTTTGACAAATGCAAAAATTAACACCTATAGGCGTCAAAATTACTCTACAAACTCCCTTCTCATAGCCTCGTTGTTTGCATATTCTATCACATGAAATACAACCTATAAGACTTTCAGCATCGCATAACTTATTTGGACTATCAATAGCTTCGCCTAATTTTTTTGGACTATTGATAGCTTTCCCTGCAATTTAATTAAAATCAAATACATTTATAAGTTAGAAAAAGACTATAGAAGGAATTATTTTATAGAATATATTATTTCTAAAGATAAATATATTTATTTTTGAATCTACCTTTACATAAAACAAGGAGCAACAAAACTAGAACCGTTTTGAACATAATATCCATTCTTTTCTTTTTTTTAGGAATATATTGTTTCTTTTTTTTAGGAACTATTTAAAAAAGTAAGAGGCAATAAATAAGTTATATTAGTTGTCTTAAATTGTATTGTATTGTGTTAAATTATATTATATTATATTATATTATTTATATAATATTATATTATATTATTATATTATATTTTAATATTGTATTATATGTTATTAATATAATATTATATTAAATTATGTTATATTATATTATATTCGGAAATTTACATTATTATTGTTTATTTATTGTTGTATATGCTATTTATTGTTTACTAATATAATACTTACCCTAGGGAATAAGAGGGACCCTAATATTGTGAACGTTTTGGGCATAAGATGGACCCTAGTGAACTTAAAGTTAATCATTGAATTAATATGAATTTGATTTGAGAGATATTCATTTGTAATGTTAATGATTGTTATTTCACCTAGTATTGTGATTGTGGGTATGGTTTGGTTTAGTAAAGACAAAATGTTTTTCTTTATAAATAAATTTAATAGTCTTTACTAACATTATCGTCTCACAACTTTATGCTAATACTCTTTTCCTAAACATGTCTTTTGCTCGTAGTTTGTCTAACTGCTTGGTGAGGGGGAAGAACTTTTAGGATAGTTTGTAGTCCCTTGCTTTTGCAACGATTGCTTTGTTTAATATTTGTAATAAAGTTTATAAAAGTGAACGTAACGTGTGGTGTGTTGTAAATTAAATTACTAAACCCCTTATCTCGTATTTACTTAAATCGATGTTTACTCTCATAATTTAAAAAGGTTTTCAAAAAATGAGATTTTGAAAACCATATCATTACACCTATTAACTTATTATTTTTCAAATTTATGTTTTTCTATATTAAACCAAACATAGTAAATGGTCTATAGAATTAAAAAGAAAAAGAAGCCACAAATCAAGACAAAAAATGTAGTAAACTATACCAAAAACATGTGAAGATCCATACCAAAATTTCCAAAAGAAAAGTATTAATGTAGTCCGGTGTTTCTGATTTTGAATGAAGAAAATATACCCAAGTGAATCGTGAAAAATCATCAACGATGACCAGAACATACTTCTTCTTACTTCGACTCTCCACTTGCATTGGTCCGCACAAATCCGTGTGGATTAGTTGAAGGACATGCGTAGTATCCCAAACTTGTTTTGAAGAGTGTGAGGTCTTCGTTAACTTTCCCTTTCCGCATGCATCACACAGTTGATCCTTGACAAACTTGAGTTTTGGAAGTCCGATGACTAAACCATTAACTGCAAGCTTCGTGATGTTGTTGAAGTTAAGATGGGAAAGTCTGCGATGCCATAACCATGTGTCTTGAGGATTTAGGTAAACACTTAAAAATGGGTCCTTTTTTGTTAGCAATCACATGACGATAAGAGTCATCAACAGTTTCATCATATTGAAAGCCAAAATCAAACATGGTATCCAAACATTGTTTTACAAATTTCGAATTAACAAATGACAAATTGTTTTATAATCCCTGTTTATTACAGATTTTATTAAATGCAAATTGTTTTGACTCTTGATTCGTCTTCCTTGCTTTGGTCTTGACTTCACTCTTTTCACGCTTTGGCACCCAAACTCCCGTTAATTTCCCTTTCCCTGGCACTGAAACACTGTTAACACGGTGAGTATTCATTTTGGATTGTCTAACTGCCTTAGGATGCTTTGCAGCTTTGGTAGTCCCATTCGACTGAGTAACTGCCTTAGGTTGCATTGTAGTTTTAGTACACACCTTTGGTGGTGGGTCTAACGCATGTTTTTTTGAAACTTTGACAGTGACAGTCGTCAGTGGGATAACCTTGGGTTGCTTTGCATTTTTAGGAGTTATGTGTGCTGGTTGTGTGAAGAAGTGATCAAAGGAGGTATCAAAATTTTCATCAGAGTCAAACCATTCATCCATGTCTTTTGAGTTAAAAACAGGTTTAGTGGCCAACTTGTTAATATCTCGTTTAGGTTTAGTATCTTGAAACATGACACGTTCGGAAAATTTACTGGATAAGTTTGTCTTTACTGAATTCTTCATTTTGATTGAACTTTTAAGTGGTCCATGTTCCATTGATATTTTCGTATGAGGAATCGTTGGAGATGGATGTTTAAAAGCTTTATCATTAGAAATAACAGGTTTAGACACACTTAGTAAATCAATTCGTTTTTGCAGTGAATCAATGGTTTGTTTTTTGTCACTCAATGCCTTTTGATAAAACATTACTTTTTGATCAAATCCAGATTTTGGGATGTGAGCATTCGAGGACGTTGAAGCATTTGAGATTGACTTTACATGGTCTTGTAAAATGCAAAACCTTTCCCATAATTTCCCATATTCCAATTTATCAATTGACGCTTTTTCAAAAGATGCAATTTTCTCCAAAAAATTTCGTTTTTCATTCTCAAACTAATTAGTACGACATTCCAGTTCTCGTTCAAGTTTTGAAAATTGTTTTTCTAAAATAAGAGTTGGAACATATACTTTTTGAGAAACAACTGGTTCCATAACATCATTGGAATGATGTTCCTTTTTGGTATAACTTGGAAAGTTATCGTCCGATAGAGGAATTTTCCTAGTTTGGTAACTTTCATTTAACGATTTGTAATCAAAGGATAATTGCGTTTTATTAAAAAATGGTCATTTTGTGTCCTCAAGGTCTTCAATCTCCTTTGATGATCTAATGAAAGTCATTGTAACATTTGCTTCGCCCAAGGATTTGGTGTCGTAAAGACCGGGAGCATGATACATAGCTTTCTTTAGATATTTTGGATTATCATGGCCTAATCCTTCTTGTGGTTTAAAAAATCGAAACTCTTTTGGTTTGTTTGGAAAAATGAGTTGGTTCGTTTGTTTTCTCAAACAGGTTTGCTCCAATGGTTCAACGTCAACTTCAAGTGCTTGTGCTTTTAAAGATTTAATTTCCTTTTTATAATCTTCAATTTGTTTTCTCAAAAGCCTAAGGTTATCGCTCGCACTAAGTTTTTCATTACTTTCAAAGTGACCATCCAACTGTGCCAGGAGGCATGTGTTGTCCAATTCGTTGGAAATTGTGATGTCAAAAATATAAGTTTGCAATTCTTCCAGATGTTGTTCTAGAATCAACGTAGGTGTATAGTATAACACTTTCGAAGGTTGCATACTCACATTCTGATCATTGGAAAACGTAGGTATTGAATTATCGGGGTTCCCAGCATTTTTGTTAGGTTTGTATGTATTAGGAGAGTCCTGTTCAAAATATTTTTTATTTGTCCCATGATATTCAAAACCCATTTGACATTTAGTTCCCCGTTTACGCTTTAAGTCCTCACAAGATTTTTCTTCTGAAATTTCCTCATTTGATGCATTTACAAAAACTAACCTATCAAGGTTTGCTCCTAATTTCATGAAATCAAAATCGTAGAGAGAGCAACATTTTGATATGGCTCGTTTGAGAAATTTCGGATTTTCAACGAAAGTATCTTCATCAAAACCTAGACCACCCTTTTTATGTAAAAGTTTTATGGTTTCGGTCTGGTTTAAATGAATCGTTTGGTCTGTTTGGCCTCGTTTGACAAATTCAAGTTCCAAGTTTTTCAATTTTGAGCATAGTTCCAAATTCTCTTTCAAAATACGTTCAACTTCGCTCTGGTGAAAGCTACTATCATTTATCAATTGTTGACATTTGATAGTTGCTTCACACACACTTTCGTTTGCAATTTTCTCATTCATCTTTTGAGCCAAAACTTCGTCCGAGAGTTGTTTAATATTGCTTTTCATGCTTGAAAATTCCGAAACATATTTGTTATTTTTCTCAATAAGTTTCAAAATTTTAATTTCAAGATCTTTAATGATTTTACGTTTGGCACGAAGGTTTGGTTCAATAAGTTTCATTTGAAAAATGCATGTTTCCATTTTAACCTGATCATAGATGTATTGATATACCTCATCTTCATCGGATTCCTTGAAGTCAGTGTCTGCCATCAGTGACATGTGGGCAAAGTGTGCACTTGCTTGTTATTCATTGTAAGAATTGCTCATCCAGTGTGCATCTTCAGTCAGAAATGCTTGCCCCTTTTCTCCTCCAGATTCCTTTCTCTTCTCATACAACATCTTCTTACGGTAGTATTCGGAGTTTTTTACCACTTTCATCTTACAATCTCTAGCAAAGTGTCCTGGCTCCATGCATTTGAAGCATATCACAATGCTCTTTTCCTTTGCCATTTCCTTGTTTGACTCGTCTTGAGTGATTTGAGGAATAGACTGTTGACCTTGATTGTGTGGAGCTTGTGGGGGGTTGTATGATGATCGACCACGAAAGTTGTTGTTGTTTTGTGGCCTCTGAGAAGATTGAAATCGTTGACCACTGGACCTTCCAAATTTCTTCTTATGAACCATGTTGGATGGTAAGGCAATCATTTGTGATATTTCCTCCTCAGAATCTTCATCAGAGTTTGCAGTCAGACTTTCTTCCATTTCGTCATCTGGAAATGACACAGAGTATTTGGAGGAGGATGGCTGAATGTTGTGTAGAAGTGCCTTTGATTGAGCCAATTTCTCATTCTTTGATGATTTCTTAGACATTTCATCGATCTTGTTCAACAGGAGTGCTAACGGATCACTTTCCTTCTTTGCCTTAGACTTTGTTTCTTCGATAAGTTCCATAACTTCCTCCTCATTTTGCATCAGACATTCAAACACATCATGTACTGGAGTTGTCTGAATATTGATGTTCTGCTTTAAGTTTGAGGTGAAACGTTTCCAAACTGGCTTCAGTGTATTCATGAACTTTATATTGGCTTCGAGATGAGTTTTTACGAATCCATCTTTCCTAAACTCATTGAGTAACCCACAAAAGCGATTATTGGTTTGCTCAAGCATCTCTCCATCTTGTGCTCGAAACTCTTCAAACTTATGCATGGCCCCAATCATCTTTATACTTTGACCAGCTTTACTTCCCTGAAGTTGCTTAGTTAGCTCATCAAACATTTCTTTTGCGGTTCTGTGACGAGTAACACTTTGTAGCTCACTAACTACGCCTCCCGTAGTTAACACTTGACTCGTATTTTCAGGTAACGAGTAAGCTTGCTGATGACTTTATGCTTTTGGGCGAATGACTTCAAGAACGGGATGGGTTTGGGTGGTTTGGTTATGAACACCCTATTTTGAATTCGGATATGTAATCGACATTTGAAACTACTATGTAAACTTTGATGTAACTTTTATTTAATATAACTTGGCGTTTATCTATATCTTGCTAGCGAATGCTATTGCTCTTCACATATTGTGTTTCCGCTTTAGCGGGGTGTGACAACGTAACGTGTGGTGTGTTGTAAATTAAATTACTAAACCTCTTATCTCGTATTTACTTAAATCGATGTTTACTCTGATAATTTAAAAAGGTTTTCAAAAAATGAGATTTTGAAAACCATATCATTACACCTATTAACTTATTATTTTTCAAATTTATGTTTTTCTATATTAAACCAAACATAGTAAATGGTCTATAGAATTAAAAAGAAAAAGAAGCCACAAATCAACACGAAAAATGTAGTAAACTATATCAAAAACATGTGAAGATCCATACCAAAATTTCCAAAAGAAAAGTATTAATGTAATAAACTTTTTTATTGATATTTAAAAAATAATAATATACATTTTATTTCAATTATTATTATTTTAAATTTTATATTTTTAGTATACTAAATAAAACATAAAACACAAAAATATGTAAAATGAGAAAAGATAAGAGTGACAAAATAAATATAAAAAGTATGAAAAAATAGAAAAGAGGGAATAGGGGGGTGGGGGTGGGGTGGTGGTGTTCAGAGATAACAATTTGAGTTGTTCAAGGTAATCGTCAGACCTTAACGAGGACGTTGAGTCGAGTGGCTCATACATATTTGTGTAAAAACTATATTGAATCTTTAATTTATTTAATTTATATTGCAAAAAATGTTGATTAATGATGGGTTAAAGTTCTTAATAACAAATGCACTATCTATTATTAAGTTCTAATATAACCAATATTTTATCCAAAGAGTAAGTAAGATATTTTTTATATCTGTTCCAATATTCATCAAAATTTCAAGTAATTTATTAATATATATAAGTGGTAACTTGATTACCGGAAATTACTATTTTCTTATGGTTTTTCAAAATCGCATATATTCTTGCGAACTTGCTTTCCTATATGAAAAATTATCGTACACCATTTTGCGGGTTAAGAAAATCTATATAGCCTATGATCATTTTATTTTATTTTAATTTTTTTTCAGTTGTCTTATTTTTCTTTCATTTCCTTTTAAAAATTTTTATAATTGTTACCGATCATCCAGTAAAATAATTATATAGATTTAAGAGCTAGTAGTTAAAGTAATTTTACCAAAACAATTTAAATCAATATTATAAGTTTTCACAAAAAAAAAAGAATTTGTTTAAAATAAATATAAAATTTCAATTTTCAATTTAATAACAAAGTTCTATAATAAGACTCAAATTTCATATAAAAGTTTAGTATTTTCATAAAAAATTAAAATTTAAAAATTTAAAAAAATTTAAATATAAATAATGAAATAGCTGGCTTAAAATAAGTGAGAAAAAGAAGAACTAAAACACAAACTTGTAAATAATATTTATTTATGAACTTGCATGATTTCTAATATTTAACAAATTTTTTGACAAATGCAAAAATTAACACCTATAGGCGTCAAAATTACTCTACAAACTCCCTTCTCATAGCCTCGTTGTTTGCATATTCTATCACATGAAATACAACCTATAAGACTTTCAGCATCGCATAACTTATTTGGACTATCAATAGCTTCGCCTAATTTTTTTGGACTATTGATAGCTTTCCCTGCAATTTAATTAAAATCAAATACATTTATAAGTTAGAAAAAGACTATAGAAGGAATTATTTTATAGAATATATTATTTCTAAAGATAAATATATTTATTTTTGAATCTACCTTTACATAAAATAAGGAGCAACAAAACTAGAACTGTTTTGAACATAATATCCATTCTTTTCTTTTTTTTAGGAATATATTGTTTCTTTTTTTTAGGAACTATTTAAAAAAGCAAGAGGCAATAAATAAGTTATATTAGTTGTCTTAAATTGTATTGTATTGTGTTAAATTATATTATATTATTTATATAATATTATATTATATTATAATATTGTATTGTATGTTATTAATATAATATTATATTAAATTATGTTATATTATATTATATTCGGAAATTTACATTATTATTGTTTATTTATTGTTGTATATGCTATTTATTGTTTACTAATATAATACTTACCCTAGGGAATAAGAGGGACCCTAATATTGTGAACGTTTTGGGCATAAGATGGACCCTAGTGAACTTAAAGTTAATCATTGAATTAATATGAATTTGATTTGAGAGATATTCATTTGTAATGTTAATGATTGTTATTTTACCTAGTATTGTGATTGTGGGTATGGTTTGGGTTAATAAAGACAAAATGTTTTTCTTTATAAATAAATTTAATAGTCTTTACTAACATTATTGTCTCACAACTTTATGCTAATACTCTTTTCCTAAACATGTCTTTTGGTCGTAGTTTGTCTAACTGCTTGGTGAGGGGGAAGAACTTTTAGGATAGTTTGTAGTCCCTTGCTTTTGCAACGATTGCTTTGTTTAATATTTGTAATAAAGTTTATAAAAGTGAACGTAACGTGTGGTGTGTTTAAATTAAATTACTAAACCTCTTATCTCGTATTTACTTAAATCGATGTTTACTATGATAATTTAAAAAGGTTTTCAAAAAATGAGATTTTGAAAACCATATCATTACACTTATTAACTTATTATTTTTCAAATTTATGTTTTTCTATATTAAACCAAACATAGTAAATGGTCTATAGAATTGAAAAGAAAAAGAAGCCACAAATCAACACGAAAAATGTAGTAAACTATATCAAAAACATGTGAAGATCCATACCAAAATTTCCAAAAGAAAAGTATTAATGTAATAAACTTTTTTATTGATATTTAAAAAATAATAATATACATTTTATTTCAATTATTATTATTTTAAATTTTATATTTTTAGTATACTAAATAAAACATAAAACACAAAAATATGTAAAATGAGAAAAGATAAGAGTGACAAAATAAATATAAAAAGTATGAAAAAATAGAAAAGAGGGAATAGGGGGGTGGGGGTGGGGTGGTGGTGTTCAGAGATAACAATTTGAGTTGTTCAAGGTAATCGGCAGACCTTAACGAGGACGTTGAGTCGAGTGGCTCATACATATTTGTGTAAAAACTATATATTGAATCTTTAATTTATTTAATTTATATTGCAAAAAATGTCGATTAATGATGGGTTAAAGTTCTTAATAACAAATGCACTATCTATTATTAAGTTCTAATATAACCAATATTTTATCCAAAGAGTAAGTAAAATATTTTTTATATCTGTTCCAATATTCATCAAAATTTCAAGTAATTTATTAATGTATATAAGTGGTAACTTGATTACCGGAAATTACTATTTTCTTATGATTTTTCAAAATCGCATATATTCTTGCGAACTTGCTTTCCTATATGAAAAATTATCGGACACCATTTTGCGGGTTAAGAAAATCTATATAGCCTATGATCATTTTATTTTATTTTAATTTTTTTTCAGTTGTCTTATTTTTCTTTCATTTCCTTTTAAAAATTTTTATAATTGTTACCGATCATCCAGTAAAATAATTATATAGATTTAAGAGCTAGTAGTTAAAGTAATTTTACCAAAACAATTTAAATCAATATTATAAGTTTTCACAAAAAAAAAAGAATTTGTTTAAAATAAATATAAAATTTCAATTTTCAATTTAATAACAAAGTTCTATAATAAGACTCAAATTTCATATAAAAGTTTAGTATTTTCATAAAACATTAAAATTTAAAAATTTAAAAAAATTTAAATATAAATAACGAAATAGCTAGCTTAAAATAAGTGAGAAAAAGAAGAACTAAAACACAAACTTGTAAATAATATTTATTTATGAACTTGCATGATTTCTAATATTTAACAAATTTTTTGACAAATGCAAAAATTAACACCTATAGGCGTCAAAATTACTCTACAAACTCCCTTCTCATAGCCTCGTTGTTTGCATATTCTATCACATGAAATACAACCTATAAGACTTTCAGCATCGCATAACTTATTTGGACTATCAATAGCTTCGCCTAATTTTTTTGGACTATTGATAGCTTTCCCTGCAATTTAATTAAAATCAAATACATTTATAAGTTAGAAAAAGACTATGGAAGGAATTATTTTATAGAATATATTATTTCTAAAGATAAATATATTTATTTTTGAATCTACCTTTACATAAAACAAGGAGCAACAAAACTAGAACTGTTTTGAACATAATATCCATTCTTTTCTTTTTTTTAGGAATATATTGTTTCTTTTTTTTAGGAACTATTTAAAAAAGCAAGAGGCAATAAATAAGTTATATTAGTTGTCTTAAATTGTATTGTATTGTGTTAAATTATATTATATTATATTATATTATTTATATAATATTATATTATAATATTATATTATATTTTAATATTGTATTATATGTTATTAATATAATATTATATTAAATTATGTTATATTATATTATATTCGGAAATTTACATTATTATTGTTTATTTATTGTTGTATATGCTATTTATTGTTTACTAATATAATACTTACCCTAGGGAATAAGAGGGACCCTAATATTGTGAACGTTTTGGGCATAAGATGGACCCTAGTGAACTTAAAGTTAATCATTGAATTAATATGAATTTGATTTGAGAGATATTCATTTGTAATGTTAATGATTGTTATTTTACCTAGTATTGTGATTGTGGGTATGGTTTGGGTTAGTAAAGACAAAATGTTTTTCTTTATAAATAAATTTAATAGTCTTTACTAACATTATTGTCTCACAACTTTATGCTAATACTCTTTTCCTAAACATGTCTTTTGCTCGTAGTTTGTCTAACTGCTTGGTGAGGGGGAAGAACTTTTAGGATAGTTTGTAGTCCCTTGCTTTTGCAACGATTTCTTTGTTTAATATTTGTAATAAAGTTTATAAAAGTGAACGTAACGTGTGGTGCGTTTAAATTAAATTACTAAACCTCTTATCTGGTATTTACTTAAATCGATGTTTACTATGATAATTTAAAAAGGTTTTCAAAAAATGAGATTTTGAAAACCATATCATTACACCTATTAACTTATTATTTTTCAAATTTATGTTTTTCTATATTAAACCAAACATAGTAAATGGTCTATAGAATTGAAAAGAAAAAGAAGCCACAAATCAACACGAAAAATGTAGTAAACTATATCAAAAACATGTGAAGATCCATACCAAAATTTCCAAAAGAAAAGTATTAATGTAATAAACTTTTTTATTGATATTTAAAAAATAATAATATACATTTTATTTCAATTATTATTATTTTAAATTTTATATTTTTAGTATACTAAATAAAACATAAAACACAAAAATATGTAAAATGAGAAAAGATAAGAGTGACAAAATAAATATAAAAAGTATGAAAAAATAGAAAAGAGGGAATAGGGGGGTGGGGGTGGGGTGGTGGTGTTCAGAGATAACAATTTTAGTTGTTCAAGGTAATCGTCAGACCTTAACGAGGACGTTGAGTCGAGTGGCTCATACATATTTGTGTAAAAACTATATTGAATCTTTAATTTATTTAATTTATATTGCAAAAAATGTCGATTAATGATGGGTTAAAGTTCTTAATAACAAATGCACTATCTATTATTAAGTTCTAATATAACCAATATTTTATCCAAAGAGTAAGTAAAATATTTTTTATATCTGTTCCAATATTCATCAAAATTTCAAGTAATTTATTAATGTATATAAGTGGTAACTTGATTACCGGAAATTACTATTTTCTTATGATTTTTCAAAATCGCATATATTCTTGCGAACTTGCTTTCCTTATGAAAAATTATCGGACACCATTTTGCGGGTTAAGAAAATCTATATAGCCTATGATCATTTTATTTTATTTTAATTTTTTTTTCAGTTGTCTTATTTTTCCTTCATTTCCTTTTAAAATTTTTTATAAATGTTACCGATCATCCAGTAAAATAATTATATAGATTTAAGAGCTAGTAGTTAAAGTAATTTTACCAAAACAATTTAAATCAATATTATAAGTTTTCACAAAAAAAAAAAAGAATTTGTTTAAAATAAATATAAAATTTCAATTTTCAATTTAATAACAAAGTTCTATAATAAGACTCAAATTTTATATAAAAGTTTAGTATTTTCATAAAACATTAAAATTAAAAAATTTAAAAAATTTAAATATAAATAACGAAATAGCTGGCTTAAAATAAGTGAGAAAAAGAAGAACTAAAACACAAACTTGTAAATAATATTTAATTATGAACTTGCATGATTTTTAATATTTAACAAATTTTTTGACAAATGCAAAAATTAACACCTATAGGCGTCAAAATTACTCTACAAACTCCCTTCTCATAGCCTCGTTGTTTGCATATTCTATCACATGAAATACAACCTATAAGACTTTCAGCATCGCATAACTTATTTGGACTATCAATAGCTTCGCCTAATTTTTTTGGACTATTGATAGCTTTCCCTGCAATTTAATTAAAATCAAATACATTTATAAGTTAGAAAATGTTCGATTCATCAATGTCTTTAGAAACTTTATGTTAAATATGTAAATTGTATTTAGTTTAAGGACCATTTATGTATTAGTAATAAAAGTCTAAACAATACAACGATTAGGGTATAAACCCAATCGTTGTTTCAGACTTACTACAAACCGTTGCAACGTTTAGGAAAGCAACGATCCTTCTGTATATATATGTATGTTTTATTCAATCAATAAATCTCAATTTCAGTTTATATTCTTCATTGTATCTTTACTTTTCTGCATATTATGGTTCATACCCGAAACATTGCAGCCCCTTGATCCCGAGTAAAAGTTTGTATGTATAGGGCCTGACCGAATGCAATCCTTGCGTCCCGAAACAGACCAGGGTTCTGATGCACCCCTGTGCATCGAACCAAAATCCATCCTTGGTTCAGTAAAGTGTCGATTGGGCAAGGGGTTAAGTGACAATCGTTTTGGTGCCATAATGATGATCGAGTATGAACAATAATATGCAGAAAAGTAAAGATACAATGAAGAATATAAACTGAAATTGAGATTTATTGATTGAATAAAACATACATATATATACAGAAGGATCGTTGCTTTCCTAAACGTTGCAACGGTTTGTAGTAAGTCTCAAACAACGATTGGGTTTATACCCTAATCGTTGTATTGTTTAGACTTTTATTACTAATACATAAATGGTCCTTAAACTAAATACAATTTACATATTTAACATAAAGTTTCTAAAGACATTGATATTTACTAATTTCCAACATCCCCCCTTAAATATCAAGTCTTTGTAGCGCTGGTTTGAGTCTTCAAGTGATGATTATGAAATCATCTAAACCTTCAAATGTGCCTGATGATACTTTCTTTTCAACTTGTGCTTCATGGTTGATTCCTTCCTCCCTATTACGATCAATGCTTGAGCTTTCAATGTCATCTTTTATTTCAACGTTGTTACCATCGGTTGTAGCCACGATGTGATCACTAAACCAAACTGGTTGATCACGTGCTCCGGTACCAAGTCCTTCTGGTAGCTCGATTGGAAGATCCCTATCTTCTTTGGCTTGATTGTGGTAAAGAATTGGTTGCAATAAAAGGTCTTCATACATATGACAAAACTCGATGTCGTAATTTGCTGGGTACCCGAAACTCATTGCGACGTCGTACCATTCATTCTGTAGCGTCACCATGTTATATCCTCCCATGTGTTTCACCAAACGAAACAATTCAAACAGACATAATTCCATGTTTGCGATCCTAGGAGGCAATCGATTTGCAATGTCTTTTTCAGAGTGATTCATGTGGAACCAAATAAGCACTTGATTGAATTCAGCCTTGACTTCCTTCTTAAACTTGTATACTAGTTTGTCGCTATTTATTAAATCCATAAAATCGACAAACTTTGCAAAAGAGTCAATTTTGAAGAAAGTTTCTTGTCTATTTTTTCCACAAACGCTTGATTCGTCTTCAATTTCCTTCCCCTTGTATCTTCCAGGATCATTCATGTGGGTAAGTTTGCAAGTTGATCCATCTATTTCAATCTCAAATCCTTGCAAGATTAGTTGTTTCTTGCTCAAGAGATTAAAATGGATTTTCGGAACATGAGACACATATGGAATTAAATATAGAGCTTCATGTGATGAAACTTTAATTTGCCCAATTCCATGAATCGTATAAGAATGACCTTTCTTAGTCTCATGTATAATGCAATCTTTAGAATATTCAAACAAATCTTTTCTAGGAGACATATGTTTAGAATGAGGAATTTACATACCATATTTTGTTCCATGGACCATTTTCGGTACCTTTCACCATAAAGTCGGGAGAAAAGATGTTTGTTTTCGTGAGTGGCTTGGCGGGTTTCTTCCACGGTGTCTTTAAAGTCAAAAGGTTCATCGTTTTGTTTTTTTTCCATATGCAATCCCAAGCGAAATGCCCCTTTTCTTGACAACGATAACAGATAGCGTTCTTCATTCGTTGTAGTCTTGATTCATTGTTGATTTCGAGACTCTTGAGTTTGCATTTCAGATTCTGTTGATTGTTTGTAATATTCTGTCCCGTCTTCGAGAACCCAACCCTTGGGCTCTGATACCATGTTCGATTCACATGGTTCATACCCGAAACATTGCAGCCCCTTGATCCCGAGTAACAGTTTGTATGTATAGGGCCTGACCGAATGCAATCCTTGCGTCCCGAAACAGACCAGGGTTCTGATGCACCCCTGTGCATCGAACCGGAATCCATCCTTGGTTCAGTAAAGTGTTGATTGGGCAAGGGGTTAAGTGACAATCGTTTTGGTGCCATAATGATGACCGAGTATGAACAATAATATGCAGAAAAGTAAAGATACAATGAAGAATATAAACTGAAATTGAGATTTATTGATTGAATAAAACATACATATATATACAGAAGGATCGTTGCTTTCCTAAACGTTGCAACGGTTTGTAGTAAGTCTGAAACAACGATTGGGTTTATACCCTAATCGTTGTATTGTTTAGACTTTTATTACTAATACATAAATGGTCCTTAAACTAAATACAATTTACATATTTAACATAAAGTTTCTAAAGACATTGATATTTACTAATTTCCAACAGAAAAAGACTATAGAAGTAATTATTTTATAGAATATATTATTTCTAAAGATAAATATATTTATTTTTGAATCTACCTTTACATAAA
The DNA here is from genome assembly GCA_910822075.1 of Senecio squalidus. Lineage (NCBI taxonomy): Eukaryota > Viridiplantae > Streptophyta > Magnoliopsida > Asterales > Asteraceae > Senecio > Senecio squalidus. The sequence continues at coordinate 30,950,328 of CAJVGC010000582.1, forward strand.
ACAAGGAGCAACAAAACTAGAACTGTTTTGAGCATAATATCCATTCTTTTCTTTTTTTTAGGAATATATTGTTTCTTTTTTTAGGAACTATTTAAAAAAGCAAGAGGCAATAAATAAGTTATATTAGTTGTCTTAAATTGTATTGTATTGTGTTAAATTATATTATATTATATTATATTATATTATTTATATAATATTATATTATATTATTATATTATATTTTAATATTGTATTATATGTTATTAATATAATATTATATTAAATTATGTTATATTATATTATATTCGGAAATTTACATTATTATTGTTTATTTATTGTTGTATATGCTATTTATTGTTTACTAATATAATACTTACCCTAGGGAATAAGAGGGACCCTAATATTGTGAACGTTTTGGGCATAAGATGGACCCTAGTGAACTTAAAGTTAATCATTGAATTAATATGAATTTGATTTGAGAGATATTCATTTGTAATGTTAATGATTGTTATTTTACCTAGTATTGTGATTGTGGGTATGGTTTGGGTTAGTAAAGACAAAATGTTTTTCTTTATAAATAAATTTAATAGTCTTTACTAACATTATTGTCTCACAACTTTATGCTAATACTCTTTTCCTAAACATGTCTTTTGTTCGTAGTTTGTCTAACTGCTTGGCGAGGGGGAAGAACTTTTAGGATAGTTTGTAGTCCCTTGCTTTTGCAACGATTGCTTTGTTTAATATTTGTAATAAAGTTTATAAAAGTGAACGTAACGTGTGGTGGGTTGTAAATTAAATTACTAAACCTCTTATCTCGTATTTACTTAAATCGATGTTTACTCTGATAATTTAAAAAGGTTTTCAAAAAATGAGATTTTGAAAACCATATCATTACACCTATTAACTTATTATTTTTCAAATTTATGTTTTTCTATATTAAACCAAACATAGTAAATGGTTTATAGAATTAAAAAGAAAAAGAAGCCACAAATCAAGACAAAAAATGTAGTAAACTATACCAAAAACATGTGAAGATCCATACCAAAATTTCCAAAAGAAAAGTATTAATGTAATCCGGTGTTTATGATTTTGAATGAAGAAAATATACCCAAGTGAATCGTGAAAAATCATCAACGATGACCAGAACATACTTCTTCTTACTTCGACTCTCCACTTGCATTGGTCCGCACAAATCCATGTGGATTAGTTGAAGGACATGCGTAGTATCCCAAACTTGTTTTGAAGAGTGTGAGGTCCTCGTTAACTTTCCCTTTCCGCATGCATCACACAGTTGATCCTTGACAAACTTGAGTTTTGGAAGTCCGATGACTAAACCATTAACTGCAAGCTTCGTGATGTTGTTGAAGTTAAGATGGGAAAGTCTGCGATGCCATAACCATGTGTCTTGAGGATTTAGGTACCCACTTAAAAATGGGTCCTTTTTTGTTAGCAATCACAGGACGATAAGAGTCATCAACAGTTTCATCATATTGAAAGCCAAAATCAAACATGGTATCCAAACATTGTTTTACAAATTTCGAATTAACAAATGACAAATTGTTTTATAATCCCTGTTTATTACAGATTTTATTAAATGCAAATTGTTTTGACTCTTGATTCGTCTTCCTTGCTTTGGTCTTGACTTCACTCTTTTCACGCTTTGGCACCCAAACTCCCGTTAATTTCCCTTTCCCTGGCACTGAAACACTGTTAACACGGTGAGTATTCATTTTGGATTGTCTAACTGCCTTAGGATGCTTTGCAGCTTTGGTAGTCCCATTCGACTGAGTAACTGCCTTAGGTTGCATTGTAGTTTTAGTACACACCTTTGGTGGTGGGTCTAACGCATGTTTTTTTGAAACTTTGACAGTGACAGTCGTCGGTGGGATAACCTTGGGTTGCTTTGCATTTTTAGGAGTTATGTGTGCTGGTTGTGTGAAGAAGTGATCAAAGGAGGTATCAAAAGTTTCATCAGAGTCAAACCATTCATCCATGTCTTTTGAGTTAAAAACAGTTTTAGTGGCCAACTTGTTAATATCTCGTTTAGGTTTAGTATCTTGAAACATGACACGTTCGGAAGATTTACTGGATAAGTTTGTCTTTACTGAATTCTTCATTTTGATTGAACTTTTAAGTGGTCCATGTTCCATTGATATTTTCGTATGAGGAATCGTTGGAGATGGATGTTTAAAAGCTGTATCATTAGAAATAACAGGTTTAGACACACTTAGTAAATCAATTCGTTTTTGCAGTGAATCAATGGTTTGTTCTTTGTCACTCAATGCCTTTTGATAAAACATTACTTTTTGATCAAATCCAGATTTTGGGATGTGAGCATTCGAGGACGTTGAAGCATTTGAGATTGACTTTACATGGTCTTGTAAAATGCAAAACCTTTCCCATAATTTCCCATATTCCAATTTATCAATTGACACTTTTTCAAAAGATGCAATTTTCTCCAAAAAATTTCTTTTTTCATTCTCAAAGTAATTAGTACGACATTCTAGTTCTCGTTCAAGTTTTGAAAATTGTTTTTCTAAAATAAGAGTTGGAACATATACTTTTTGAGAAACAACTGGTTCCATAACATCATTGGAATGAAGTTCCTTTTTGGTATAACTTGGAAAGTTATCGTCCTATAGAGGAATTTTCCTAGTTTGGTAACTTTCATTTAACGATTTGTAATCAAACGATAATTGTGTTTTATTAAAAAAATGGTCGTTTTGTGTCCTCAAGGTCTTCAATCTCCTTTGATGATCTAGTGAAAGTCATTGTAACATTTGCTTCGCCCAAGGATTTGGTGTCGTAAAGACCGGGAGCATGATACATAGCTTTCTTTAGATATTTTGGATTATCATGGCCTAATCCTTCTTGTGGTTTAAAAAATCGAAACTCTTTTGGTTTGTTTGGAAAAATGAGTTGGTTCGTTTGTTTTCTCAAACAGGTTTGCTCCAATGGTTCAACGTCAACTTCAAGTGCTTGTGCTTTTAAAGTTTTAATTTCCTTTTTATAATCGTCAATTTGTTTTCTCAAAAGCCTAAGGTTATCGCTCGCACTAAGTTTTTCATTACTTTCAAAGTGACCATCCAACTGTGCCAGGAGGCATGTGTTGTCCAATTCGTTGGAAATTGTGATGTCAAAAATATAAGTTTGCAATTCTTCCAGATGTTGTTCTAGAATCAACGTAGGTGTATAGTATAACACTTTCGAAGGTTGCATACTCACATTCTGATCATTGGATAACGTAGGTATTGAATTATCGGGGTTCCCAGCATTTTTGTTAGGTTTGTATGTATTAGGAGAGTCCTGTTCAAAATATTTTTTATTTGTCCCATAATATTCAAAACCCATTTGACATTTAGTTCCCCGTTTACGCTTTAAGTCCTCACAAGATTTTTCTTCTGAAATTTCCTCATTTGATGCATTTACAAAAACTAACCTATCAAGGTTTGCTCCTAATTTCATGAAATCAAAATCGTAGAGAGAGCAACATTTTGATATGGCTCGTTTGAGAAATTTCGGATTTTCAACGAAAGTATCTTCATCAAAACCTAGACCACCCTTTTTATGTAAAAGTTTTATGGTTTCGGTCTGGTTTAAATGAATCGTTTGGTCTGTTTGGCCTCGTTTGACAAATTCAAGTTCCAAGTTTTTCAATTTTGAGCATAGTTCCAAATTCTCTTTCAAAATACGTTCAACTTCGCTATGGTTAAAGCTACTATCATTTATCAATTGTTGACATTTGATAGTTGCTTCACACACACTTTCGTTTGCAATTTTCTCATTCATATTTTGAGCCAAAACTTCGTCCGAGAGTTGTTTAATATTGCTTTTCATGCTTGAAAATTCCGAAACATATTTGTTATTTTTCTCAATAAGTTTCAAAATTTTAATTTCAAGATCTTTAATGATTTTACGTTTGGCACGATGTTTTGGTTCAATAAGTTTCATTTGAAAAATGCATGTTTCCATTTTAACCGGATCATAGATGTATTGATATACCTCATCTTCATCGGATTCCTTGAAGTCAGTGTCTGCCATCAGTGACATGTGGGAAAAGTGTGCACTTGCTTGTTCTTCATTGTAAGAATCGCTCATCCAGTGTGCATCTTCAGTCAGAAATGCTTGCCCCTTTTCTCCTCCAGATTCCTTTCTCTTCTCATACAGCATCTTCTTACAGTAGTATTCGGAGTTTTTCACCACTTTCATCTTACAATCTCTAGCAAAGTGTCCTTGCTCCATGCATTTGAAGCATATCACAGTGCTCTTTTCCTTTGCCATTTCCTTGTTTGACTCGTCTTGAGTGATTTGAGGAATAGACTGTTGACCTTGATTGTGTGGAGCTTGTGGGGGGTTGTATGATGATCGACCACGAAAGTTGTTGTTGTTTTGTGGCCTCTGAGAAGATTGAAATCGTTGACCACTCGACCTTCCAAATTTCTTCTTATGAACCATGTTGGTAAGGCAATCATTTGTGATATTTCCTCCTCAGAATCTTCATCAGAGTTTGCAGTCAGACTTTCTTCCATTTCGTCATCTGGAAATGACACAGAGTATTTGGAGGAGGATGGCTGAATGTTGTGTAGAAGTGCCTTTGATTGAGACAATTTCTCATTCTTTGATGATTATTTAGACATTTCATCGATCTTGTTCAACACGAGTGCTAACGGATCACTTTCCTTCTTTGCCTTAGACTTTGTTTCTTCGATAAGTTCCATAACTTCCTCCTCATTTTGCATCAGACATTCAAACACATCATGTACTGGAGTTGTCTGAATATTGATGTTCTGCTTTAAGTTTGAGGTGAAACGTTTCCAAACTGGCTTCAGTGTATTCATGAACTTTATATTGGCTTCGAGATGACTTTTTACGAATCCATCTTTCCTAAACTCATTGAGTAACCCACAAAAGAGATTATAGGTTTGCTCAAGCATCTCTCCATCTTGTGCTCGAAACTCTTCAAACTTATGCATGGCCCCAATCATCTTTATACTTTGACCAGCTTTACTTCCCTGAAGTTGCTTAGTTAGCTCATCAAACATTTCTTTTGCAGTTCTGTGACGAGTAACACTTTGTAGCTCACTAACTACGCCTCCCGTAGTTAACACTTGACTCATATTTTCAGGTAACGAGTAAGCTTGCTGATGACTTTATGCTTTTGGGCGAATGACTTCAAGAACGGGATGGGTTTGGGTGGTTTGGTTATGAACACCCTATTTTGAATTCGGATATGTAATCGACATTTGAAACTACTATGTAAACTTTGATGTAACTTTTATTTAATATAACTTGGCGTGTATCTATATCTTGTTATCGAATGCTATTGCTCTTCACATCTTGTGTTTCCGCTTTAGCGGGGTGTGACAACGTAACGTGTGGTGTGTTGTAAATTAAATTACTAAACCTCTTATCTCGTATTTACTTAAATCGATGTTTACTCTGATAATTTAAAAAGGTTTTCAAAAAATGAGATTTTGAAAACCATATCATTACACCTATTAACTTATTATTTTTCAAATTTATGTTTTTCTATATTAAACCAAACATAGTAAATGGTCTATAGAATTAAAAAGAAAAAGAAGCCACAAATCAACACGAAAAATTGTAGTAAACTATATCAAAAACATGTGAAGATCCATACCAAAATTTCCAAAAGAAAAGTATTAATGTAATAAACTTTTTTTATTGATATTTAAAAAATAATAATATACATTTTATTTCAATTATTATTATTTTAAATTTTATATTTTTGGTATACTAAATAAAACATAAAACACAAAAATATGTAAAATGAGAAAAGATAAGAGTGACAAAATAAATATAAAAAGTATGAAAAAATGGAAAAGAGGGAATAGGGGGGTGTGGGTGGGGTGGTGGTGTTCAGAGATAACAATTTGAGTTGTTCAAGGTAATCGTCAGACCTTAACGAGGACGTTGAGTCGAGTGGCTCATACATATTTGTGTAAAAACTATATTGAATCTTTAATTTATTTAATTTATATTGCAAAAAATGTCGATTAATGATGGGTTAAAGTTCTTAATAACAAATGCACTATCTATTATTAAGTTCTAATATAACCAATATTTTATCCAAAGAGTAAGTAAAATATTTTTTATATCTGTTCCAATATTCATCAAAATTTCAAGTAATTTATTAATGTATATAAGTGGTAACTTGATTACTGGAAATTACTATTTTCTTATGGTTTTTCAAAATTGCATATATTCTTGCGAACTTGCTTTCCTATATGAAAAATTATCGGACACCATTTTGCGGGTTAAGAAAATATATATAGCCTATGATCATTTTATTTAATTTTAATTTTTTTTCAGTTGTCTTATTTTTCTTTCATTTCCTTTTAAAATTTTTTATAATTGTTACCGATCATCCAGTAAAATAATTATATAGATTTAAGAGCTAGTAGTTAAAGTAATTTTACCAAAACAATTTAAATCAATATTATAAGTTTTCACAAAAAAAAAAGAATTTGTTTAAAATAAATATAAAATTTCAATTTTCAATTTAATAACAAAGTTCTATAATAAGACTCAAATTTTATATAAAATTTTAGTATTTTCATAAAACATTAAAATTAAAAAATTTAAAAAATTTAAATATAAATAACGAAGTAGCTGGCTTAAAATAAGTGAGAAAAAGAAGAACTAAAACACAAACTTGTAAATAATATTTATTTATGAACTTGCATGATTTCTAATGTTTAACAAATTTTTTGACAAATGCAAAAATTAACACCTATAGGCGTCAAAATTATTCTACAAACTCCCTTCTCATAGCCTCGTTGTTTGCATATTCTATCACATGAAATACAACCTATAAGACTTACAGCATCGCATAACTTATTTGGACTATCAATAGCTTCGCCTAATTTTTTTGGACTATTGATAGCTTTCCCTGCAATTTAATTAAAATCAAATACATTTATAAGTTAGAAAAAGACTATAGAAGGAATTATTTTATAGAATATATTATTTCTAAAGATAAATATATTTGTTTTTGAATCTACTTTTACATAAAACAAGGAGCAACAAAACTAGAACTGTTTTGAACATAATATCCATTCTTTTCTTTTTTTTAGGAATATATTGTTTCTTTTTTTTAGGAACTATTTAAAAAAGCAAGAGGCAATAAATAAGTTATATTAGTTGTCTTAAATTGTATTGTATTGTGTTAAATTATATTATATTATATTATATTATTTATATAATATAATATTATATTATTATATTATATTTTAATATTGTATTATATGTTATTAATATAATATTATATTAAATTATGTTATATTATATTATATTCGGAAATTTACATTATTATTGTTTATTTATTGTTGTATATGCTATTTATTGTTTACTAATATAATACTTACCCTATGGAATAAGAGGGACCCTAATATTGTGAACGTTTTGGACATAAGATGGACCCTAGTGAACTTAAAGTTAATCATTGAATTAATATGAATTTGATTTGAGAGATATTCATTTGTAATGTTAATGATTGTTATTTTACCTAGTATTGTGATTGTGGGTATGGTTTGGGTTAGTAAAGACAAAATATTTTTCTTTATAAATAAATTTAATAGTATTTACTAACATTATTGTCTCACAACTTTATGCTAATACTCTTTTCCTAAACATGTCTTTTGCTCGTAGTTTGTCTAACTGCTTGGTGAGGGGGAAGAACTTTTAGGATAGTTTGTAGTCCCTTGCTTTTGCAACGATTGCTTTGTTTAATATTTGTAATAAAGTATTTAAAAGTGAACTTAACGTGCGGTGTGTTGTAAATTAAATTACTAAACCTCTTATCTCGTATTTACTTAAATCGATGTTTACTCTGATAATTTAAAAAGGTTTTCAAAAAATGAGATTTTGAAAACCATATCATTATGTTTTTCTATATTAAACCAAACATAGTAAATGGTCTATAGAATTAAAAAGAAAAAGAAGCCACAAATCAAGACAAAAATGTAGTAAACTATACCAAAAACATGTGAAGATCCATACCAAAATTTTCAAAAGAAAAGTATTAATGTAATCCGGTGTTTCTGATTTTGAATGAAGAAAATATACCCAAGTGAATCGTGAAAAATCATCAACGATGACTAGAACATACTTCTTCTTACTTCGACTCTCCACTTGCATTGGTCCGCAAAAATCCATGTGGATTAGTTGAAGGACATGCGTAGTATCCCAAACTTGTTTTGAAGAGTGTGAGGTCTTCGTTAACTTTCCCTTTCCGCATGCATCACACAGTTGATCCTTGACAAACTTGAGTTTTGGAAGTCCGATGACTAAACCATTAACTGCAAGCTTCGTGATGTTGTTGAAGTTAAGATGGGAAAGTCTGCGATGCCATAACCATGTGTCTTGAGGATTTAGGTACCCACTTAAAAATGGGTCCTTTTTTGTTAGCAATCACAGGACGATAAGAGTCATCAACAGTTTCATCATATTGAAAGCCAAAATCAAACATGGTAGCCAAACATTGTTTTACAAATTTCGAATTAACAAATGAAAAATTGTTTTATAATCCCTGTTTATTACAGATTTTATTAAATGCAAATTGTTTTGACTCTTGATTTGTCTTCCTTGCTTTGGTCTTGACTTCACTCTTTTCACGCTTTGGCACCCAAACTCCCGTTAATTTCCCTTTCCCTAGCACTGAAACACTGTTAACACGGTGAGTGTTCATTTTGGATTGTCTAACTGCCTTAGGATGCTTTGCAGCTTTGGTAGTCCCATTCGACTGAGTAACTGCCTTAGGTTGCATTGTAGTTTAAGTACACACCTTTGGTGGTGGGTCTAACGCATGTTTTTTTGAAACTTTGACAGTGACAGTCGTCGGTGGGATAACCTTGGGTTGCTTTGCATTTTTAGGAGTTATGTGTGCTGGTTGTGTGAAGAAGTGATCAAAGGAGGTATCAAAAGTTTCATCAGAGTCAAACCATTCATCCATGTCTTTTGAGTTAAAAACAGGTTTAGTGGCCAACTTGTTAATATCTCGTTTAGGTTTAGTATCTTGAAACATGACACGTTCAGAAGATTTACTCGATAAGTTTGTCTTTACTGAATTCTTCATTTTGATTGAACTTTTAAGTGGTCCATGTTCCATTGATATTTTCGTATGAGGAATCGTTGGAGATGGATGTTTAAAAGCTTTATTATTAGAAATAACAGGTTTAGACACACTTAGTAAATCAATTCGTTTTTGCAGTGAATCAATGGTTTGTTCTTTGTCACTCAATGCCTTTTGATAAAACATTACTTTTTGATCAAATCCAGATTTTGGGATGTGAGCATTCGAGGACGTTGAAGCATTTGAGATTGACTTTACATGTAACACCGTGCCCGAATCCGAAGCTCCATAATCGAAACTTCAATAATTAAATTTGGAGTTGATTATTTGGGGAGTTACACTTTGACCTTTCTATATCACATTTCAAACTCTATAAATTGGTGTCTTCTTGTCAAAAATCGAACCAACACAAAGCTCCATAATCGAAACTTCAAGCCTCTCATAATCGATTGTAAAGGTTCCCAATTCTATTGTTTTTCATCATAATTATCCCTAATCATGTTTATCTTTTATGTTACTCAAGCTTACCATCATCATCTTATTAATCTTGTCTATTCAAACTCTAATCTAGAAAACTCTAATTTCATGATATATTCTTATTCATATTTATTCTTATTTCTAGATTTGTAAAGGCAAGTTTGGTGTTCCTTTCAACGTATTCCGTATTCATAATCTAGTATCCGTATCTACCTCCGTATTTAATCATGTGAGTAAACTCGATGCCCTTTTTATTATATAAATCTTTGGGCTGTATCATGACATTCATATTCATACTTATATTCATACTTTTATGTTTAATTCATACTTATTTTCACATTTATATTTTATGTCTATATTCATACTTATAGTAATATGGTGATTCATATTCATATTTACGTTTATATTCATACTTATATTTATGTGTATATTCATACTTATATTCATATTGAGATTCATACTTATATTCATATTAAAACTTATATTCATGTTTATATACTCACTTATAATCATGTTTATATGTATACTTTTTGTATTATATTCATCGTAATTCATTCATATTGGTATTCATTCATAAAAGTCATTTTTATTATATTCATTCGTAAAGTCATTTATGTTTATATGTACTTATATTCATATTTGATACTATATTTTCGTATTATGGCAAACATTGGAATGAATCAAGTGACACAATCATTATTGGATGCACACACGATAAATCAAACATTCAAACAATCAATCATTCATTATATGTATATACTAAACGGGAAACGTGATAGATCTATTGGCCGTTATTAGACATTCCGACGTGTTACTGTGAATGTCGAGGCCCTCGACCGGACCCTATGTGACTTTGATCATATATGATATACATCAGACTTGATACAAACGCGTGTTATGCCATTATACACATATTATACTTGCTTACAATATACAATCTTTATATATTCTTTTATTATACATTCTTTTATACTACATTTTACATATTCATTTATATTACTTTTATACTCTTTATTACGTAATCTTTTTAATACTTTATACTTGTGTCCTAAACTTGTTTATTCACCAATACTTTTGTATTGACGTTTACTTTTTACATGATACAGGAAATGGATAGGTTTGCTTGAAGAAAACATAAGAGCTTGGACCTAGTTAATGACATTAATGAATAATCTAAGTCTTTTGTCGTTTTTCGGTTATTTTTCTGTAAAACATTTATTTATCTTTAATGCATTCATTTAAACCATTAAATGTGTCTATTATAACCTAATAGAGGAACACGAGTTAAGAACAATTGTAATGCCTCTGGTGTATTCCGCTTTAGCCGGGGTGTTACATTACATGGTCTTGTAAAATGCAAAACCTTTCCCATAATTTCCGATATTCCAATTTATCAATTGACGCTTTTTCAAAAGATGCAATTTTCTCCAAAAAATTTCGTTTTTCATTCTCAAACTAATTAGTACGACATTCCAGTTCTCGTTCAAGTTTTGAAAATTGTTTTTCTAAAATAAGAGTTGGAACATATACTTTTTGAGAAACAACTGGTTCCATAACATCATTGGAATGAAGTTCCTTTTTGGTATAACTTGGAAAGTTATCGTCCGATAGAGGAATTTTCCTAGTTTGGTAACTTTCATTTAACGATTTGTAATCAAACGATAATTGCGTTTTATTAAAAAATGGTCGTTTTGTGTCCTCAAGGTCTTCAATCTCCTTTGATGATCTAATGAAAGTCATTGTAACGTTTGCTTCGCCCAAGGATTTGGTGTCGTAAAGACCGGGAGCATGATACATAGCTTTCTTTAGATATTTTGGATTATCATGGCCTAATCCTTCTTGTGGTTTAAAAAATCGAAACTCTTTTGGTTTGTTTGGAAAAATGAGTTGGTTCGTTTGTTTTCTCAAACAGGTTTGCTCCAATGGTTCAACGTCAACTTCAAGTGCTTGTGCTTTTAAAGATTTAATTTCCTTTTTATAATATTCAATTTGTTTTCTCAAAAGCCTAAAGTTATCGCTCGCACTAAGTTTTTCATTACTTTCAAAGTGACCATCCAACTGCGCGAGGAGGCATGTGTTGTCCAATTCGTTGGAAATTGTGATGTCAAAAATATAAGTTTGCCATTCTTCCAGATGTTGTTCTAGAATCAACGTTGGTGTATAGTATAACACTTTCGAAGGTTGCATACTCACATTCTGATCATTGGAAAAGGTAGGTATTGAATTATAGGGGTTCCCAGCATTTTTGTTAGGTTTGTATGTATTAGGAGAGTCCTGTTCAAAATATTTTTAATTTGTCCCATAATATTCAAAACCCATTTGACATTTAGTTCCCCGTTTACGCTTTAAGTCCTCACAAGATTTTTCTTCTGAAATTTCCTCATTTGATGCATTTACAAAAACTAACCTATCAAGGTTTGCTCCTAATTTCATGAAATCAAAATCGTAGAGAGAGCAACATTTTGATATGGCTCGTTTGAGAAATTTCGGATTTTCAACGAAAGTATCCTCATCAAAACCTAGACCACCCTTTTTATGTAAAAGTTTTATGGTTTCGGTCTGGTTTAAATGAATCGTTTGGTCTGTTTGGCCTCGTTTGTCAAATTCAAGTTCCAAGTTTTTCAATTTTGAGCATAGTTCCAAATTCTCTTTCAAAATACGTTCAACTTCGCTATGGTGAAAGCTACTATCATTTATCAATTGTTGACATTTGATAGTTGCTTCACACACACTTTCGTTTGCAATTATCTCATTCATCTTTTGAGCCAAAACTTCGTCTGAGAGTTGTTTAATATTGCTTTTCATGCTTGAAAATTCCGAAACATATTTGTTATTTTTCTCAATAAGTTTCAAAATTTTAATTTCAAGATCTTTAATGATTTTACGTTTGACACGAAGTTTTGGTTCAATAAGTTTCATTTGAAAAATGCATGTTGATATGCTTAAAATAATCGATATTTTGTAATCATATTTCTCATTTTTACACTAGTTTTCTGCAACTTTTGTTATGATCTGGTATATTTTCAGTTATAATTGCAGATTAGAGTTACATTTGGATAATGGAGCGAAAAGGAGCTGAAACCGGCTCGGAACGGAGACAAACGAGCAATAAAAGTGAAAAGCTGACGATTCAGCCGGCGGCTGAAGGTATTTAGCCTGCGGCTGGATTAAATTTCCACAATTGTTCCTAAACGTGCCGCGGAAGCAACTTTTTCACCGGTGTATTCCAGCCGCCGGCTGAATTCAGCCAGCCACCGGCTAAAATGGGCGGTTCAGACTCTATTTAAAGGGCTTCTAGGGTTCGAGTTTTAAACATCTTATTCCATATTTTCACTCTACTTTCGACCTGGAGAGCTGCAAGGAGAGTCCTGGAAGTCTTTGATCACGTTAGAAGCTTTGATTAATCTCTTTTAATCATCTTTGAAGTTTGCTACTTTTGGTTTGCACTTTATTCATTAATTTCTTGATATAATGTCTTTGTTTAAGAATTCTTATGTTATTTTGGAACAATCCAACATGAGCTAAACTCCTTAAGTGATTGCTTGGATTGTTGAACCTGGATCTATGTTTAATTAAGTTTATGTTTGAACTAATTGGTTTTTCCGTTATTATTTACGTTTAATCGCGATCCATGTTTATTCAAAGTCATTAAATTTACTACTTAGCGTGATTGATAGATCTATATCATAACTAGCGTTCTTATAAATTTATCAGTTATTTACGATTATATAATTTATTAGATAATTGTAGCTTGAGACTTAATTGAGATAGGCTAAGATATTAGTGATTTAATGAATTGAATGAACATGACAATTATATCAAAATTGAATAATTGAGACTTTTGTTAATTCGTAGTCGACAGATTAAATTGTAAATAATAGTGAAATTAAAGCACAATTTAGAGTGGATAATCTAAGATAGCTCTTGATGTACGATTAGTCGTATGATCTTTCTCTAAAATTGTAGGATTAGATAACTGTAACAGGAAGTCTAATTATTATAGAAATCACAGTTAAACCAATCAAACATATTCTTATTATTCATGATCCAGGTGAAACGTAATTCCAAGTAATCACTGCTTTTTAATATTTGATTAAATCTAAAAGTCTTTTCGAAACAGTTTTTCATCCGCAATTCCATTTAGTTAATTCAATTGCTATTTTAATTTAGTTATTTGTTTTCTGAAATATGTTCTTACAGAACTAAAACGCCCCCCATATTTACTTGCTTTATTTAGTTTAATTATATAATTTGAGATAACGGATATAAATACACGTTCCCTGAGTTCGATCCGGACTTACTGAATCTATATTATCGTACGATCAGGTACACTGCCTGAATTGTGTGTTAATCTACTTTGGTAAAATCCTTTTCTAAACTTTAAATAATTTTATGTTATAAAATACACATCAGGTTTTTGGCGCCGCTGCCGGGGATTGAGAAATGCCACAAGGAGGAGTTGTTTTGGTTGGGTTGCGTGCAAAAGCGGGTCGTCAATGTCCCGTTTATTCTAGCCCGTTGGATGACTCAGATACTGAAGGGACGAAGCAAAAGATTTACCCACCAATGATGCGCGAGTCGTCGTCAATTTTTTAAAACAATTATTTTCCCGGTTTGGTACCCCTAAAGCTTTAATTAGTGATAGAGGTACACATTTTTGTAACGCCCAACTTGAGAAGGTGTTGAAACGGTATGGTGTTAACCATAAGTTTTCAACAGCTTATCACCCCCAAACAAGCGGACAAGTCGAGGTTACTAACCGAGGCTTGAAGCGCATTTTGGAAAAGTCGTTCGGTGCAAATCGTAAGGACTGGTCCGATAAGTTAGACGATGCTCTTTGGGCGCATAGGACTGCATTTAAAACTCCTATTGGTTTTACTCCTTATCGTTTTATTTATGGTAAAGCATGTCACTTACCCGTCGAAATTGAGCACAAGGCATATTGGGCTTTGAAAGCTGCCAATATGGAAATGATTCCTGCAGGGAAGAACAGGTTCCATCAAATACAGGAATTGGAAGAGTTGCGCATGAACGCCTATGAGAACTCAGTATTTTACAAGGAACGGACGAAGAAATGGCACGATAAGCGTATCAAGACGGATAGGAACTTCATCGACGGTGATATGGTTCTACTCTACAATTCCAGATTGAAGTTATTTCCGGGAAAATTACGGTCAAGGTGGTCGGGGCCGTATATCGTGCTAGATGTATTCCCTTACGGTACAGTGGAAATTGCCAACGAAAAGGGCGAAAGTTTTAAGGTGAATGGGCATAGATTGAAGAAATATTATGCCGATGGACGTGACAACCAGTTTGACTTATTTGGAGACGACGAGGAGCTCGATCTCAATGCACGTGACGGTTAACAACCGTGGTTTGAGTCGAGCTTAACGACTCTTCACTAAACAAATAGCGCTTACGGGAGACAACCCGTTTCTTTTCCTTTTATTTTATTTTGTTCAGAAAAATTTAAAAAAATACAAAAAAATTAGAAAACAACAAAAAACCAAAAATATATGTACACTACGTGTTTTTCTCTTTTAATCTTTGATTTTTTGTTTCAGGTTCACTTAGTTCATCATATGAGAGCTGCTAAACATGTCGGAATCCAGGTTAGATCGTGTTAAACCACCGAACGAAAAAACATTATTTTTTGGAACAGAACATTTTAGCCGGCGGCTGAATATATTTGGCCGACGGCTAAAAGCCAGAAGGCGGCTCAAAATTCCAGCCGCCTGCTGGATATCAGGTTTTTGAAAAATTATACATACCGTTTTTCTCACATTTCACAATTCACACACACTTATCTTATAACCTAACCGGCGGCTGAGAATTTAACTTCTTTTTTTCGATCGATTTCCTTCAATTTTTCTATTCATTCTCTAATTCAAACACCAAGGTATGATTTCTACACTCCTCTTTATTGTTTTTCTTTGATTTTTCATGAAGAACACAAATTGGGGGTTTTCAAATCCGAAAATGTTATGGCTTAATTTTACAATTAATTGTTAGGATTCATTCCTTAGATGATTTGTATGCTTAGGCCTTGCTTAATTTTCGATTTCCATGGTTTAATTTTGTTTAGAGGTAATTGAAAGAATTGGGGTTTTTGCTAGGACATTTGTAACTTGGTATTACTACAATTAGTTAATAGATTTATTCTTTGCAACTATTTGTTGGTTAAATTGAGTGTTACATTCGAATTTCCATGTTTTAATTGACGAAAAAAATTGTATGTTTAAGTGTAATTTGGGTTGATAATTGAATTCTTTGTAGGATTTAGTTGTTAACATTTGAATTGGGATTATAGATTAAGGAAGTGGTTTAACAGATTCAGCGGATTTTATTTGTGCAATTCGTGGCTTGCATTTTATTTTTGATAGGAGTCCTTTACAGCAGAACAGTTCGAGCAGTTAACAACACCTGGGCATTTAGCCGGCGGCTGATTCTGGCCAGCCGGCGGTTCCATGCCAGCCGGCGGCTGAATCTAGCTAGCCGGCGGCCAAATCTCGCTGTCTGGAAATTATTGCTTTTTGTTTCGACCTGTTTTTGCGACTTTCTATTTTTTCGCGCTGTTCTATCTTACTAATATGGTTGTTCTGAATTGTTTTATGCAGGATATGGCCGACGAAAATGCTCCACAAGAGATCCCACCTCACGTTCCACTTTATGACATTGATCACCCTTACCTACGAATACCACTTAGGCGTGGCATGAACCAACAGAGGCAGCAAGAAATTCAAGCCAAACTGTCCACCATGCAGCAGTACCCGGTTTATGCTCCTTCCGGTATTGATTGGGGGTTTTTGAACGAGGTCATACCACATGATACACGTTTTGAATCGGGAGCTGCCGAACTTGAGGAGATGCTAGAGGTTAATTTTGGGACATTCATTTGTAGAGCCTGGGACAGATTATTTTCAATCAACGAGCCCATATACATTGAGGCCACTTACGAGTTCTACAGCTCTTTTGCCTTCACTCACAACAACCCCGATCCAGACGCCAAGACAGTGTCGTTTTTATTAGGGGGAGAGCTTAGAAAGTTGTCGCTGAAACAGTTTGGGGAAGCTCTTGGGTTATTTGACGAGGCCGACTTGGCACACCCTGATTTTGATGATTTCATGGCTTCCGGGATTAAAACTCCCACTTATTCCGAGAACGCAGCTATTTGGTCCACGATAGCTAATGGAGTTTTAACCACCGAACGGGCCCCATCGTATACTCAGATTCGTGATCCGAAGGTTCGGGCCATCTTTGCCATGGTGTGTTTGTTTGTTATTGGCCGCAAGTCGGGTATTGAGAAATGCCACAAGGAGGAGTTGTTTTGGTTGGGTTGCATTGTGCAAAAGCGGGTCGTCAATGTCCCGTTTATTCTAGCCCGTTGGATGACTCAGATACTGAAGGGCGCACGACCCGGAAGTGTTATTAGAGGAGGTCATTTTGTCACTGTCATTGGGAAACATTTGAAGTTCCGTGGAGCAGGATTTGATAGTTGTACCACCTTGACACCAGAGATGCGCCTTTTAGGTTCAGCGTGGTTTAAGTCAGCAGGTATAGTGATTAGGTTTGTAGCACCAGGGGGCCATGTGACCTATAGATGGGCTGAAATTAGACGGGGAGATGGAGCGAGCAGTAGTCGGGTTATAGAGGAGTCAGATGATGAGGATGCTCCACCAGTTCAGGGGATGGATTTGACCGCTCAGATCGATGCACTGACATCTAGCATGGGGCAGATGTCGTCTCGGTTCGACTCGTTCGCTGACCGCATGGAGGATCGTTACTACGATCTCAACTCCAACATTAGCATGGTCAGCAATCAGGTTGGATATTTGCAGACTGAGTTTGACAGCCGGAATCGCTATCAGGACGAGATGTTGTACCAGTACCATCAGCGAGCGGGTATTAATTATCAGGCGTACGACGGGTCCTATCATTCTTTTAGCGGTGACACTCCTATGGACCAGGACCAGCCCTCCTCCTCGACATTTGATGATCGCCATCATCTGTGGTCCACTTCCCACTACTATCCTCCTACTAAGGCTCAGCGCCAGCAAGATGAAGAGGAGCAGCGAGCCATTCAGGACCGTCAGAGGTCATCTTGGACAGGACAGTGGCCAGATATGTGATGATATGGGTGTTATGTATTGTTGGTTTATTTGAGACTATTATATTTCTTTTCTCGTTATGGATTGTTTGAATTTGTATAATGGATTTATTATGTACTTTTTTATTCATGGTGCTTAATCATTTTGTGCATGTGTTTTCCCATTTTAGAATATCATTGATTTTAGTGGAAGTAATGCCGAAAATTCAAATTTTCAATGGAGAGCTATGCAGATTTTTTGAGGACGTTATGTTTTTACAGCCATACATTCTTTCCACTGCTGTCTCCTTTCACAGAATCTCGACATCTAATTGGGGGAGTTCTTTTTATTCCTTTCTCTTTTTCTTTTTACACTTATTCGCTGAATTTTTTTTACAATGAGGACATTGTATAGTTTAAGTGTGGGGAAGGGGTTAGGAAAGAATCTATTTGTCCTTAGGAACATTTTGTGTGAAAATTTAAAATTTTTTGACATGTTTCTCGTAATTAGTTTTAACTAGTTGCATAACTAGGCACACCTACCCGTTACATATTTGTGAGGATTTGAGCCATTATAGCATACATTTTATATGCTTTTATCTTCATTTTTTATGAGTGTGCCGGTGACTTGTAGACTTTAGAACTTGACACTGTATACGCTTCGAGGCTATGAATGAGCATAAGTTTTACTTATTAGTAACTAGGAAAGAGGCAAAAGAATTAGGATTGTTAAACCGTTGATTGGCCTATTCGTTTCTTATAGTCGGTAGCTACACTGGTTATTTGACTCACACTACCTATCGAACACTCGTTTTTAGTGTTTTTGACGTTTAGATACCATATTTGCGCCAAACCTTTTTCTTTTATCACACTTTCCAGATATATATTTCATAAATTGAGCCTAAATGTCTAAGTCGTTTAATCCAGATATTTTTGTTGAAAATTTTCCTCTTTCATAACTTGGTTGATTATTAGACGGATTGTTATATATGATGGCATGGAGTTGTTTAATTTACTTGAGTTCACGAAAGAAGTTACATGTGGATGTGAGTTTAAGAATTATTCATGTTTTTGATGGACCTTTTGAGCGGTGTCTTTAATAAAATAAAAAAAAAAAACAGAAAAAAATATATTTATTAAAGCCCGTACTAGGTAACCAATAATTGTTGAAGTGATTTAACGAAATTTGCGAGAAATAAAATTCTCAATTGAACCGTTGAAGAATTAAGGCGAAATTTGGTCTTGGGAGTTTCATCAGAATGAGCCATTAGGGATAATCAATCGAGTTTTGAAAGTAATGGTTTTTGACTAAAATATTTGGATTAGTAGACTAATTGGAATTTATTTGTTTCATATCATTCATTATAATTCATTTTCATCCCATTTTTCCATCATTTTATCCATCACCCATTGATATGACCATAAGTCCTCTGAACTAGTTACTTAGACCCATTGATATGACCATAAGTCTATGATAGAATACTTGTTATGACTGAGCTTTGAGCGATTTCACATATATATTACACTTATATTAGCTTTTTGAGTGATTGAGTGTTATACTTCCCAAATCGTGAGATGTTTAGTTATGCATTTAAATTTTGGCTTGGTAACTGTTAAATTCATCTTCGTAAATAAATTTTTTGTAATTTACTTGATTCGTTGGGTATTTTATTTTTATTGAAGATGATTGTTTTGTTCTAAATCTGATAGTTTACTTGAGGACAAGTAAGATTCAATTGTAGGGAATTTGATATGCTTAAAATAATCGATATTTTGTAATCATATTTCTCGTTTTTACACTAGTTTTCTGCAACTTTTGTTAAGATCTGGTATATTTTCAGTTATAATTGCAGATTAGAGTTACATTTGGATAATGGAGCGAAAAGAAGCTGAAACCGGCTCGGAACGGAGACAAACGAGCAATAAAAGTGAAAAGCTGACGATTCAGCCGGCGGCTGAAGGTATTTAGCCGGCGGCTGGATTAAATTTCCACAATTGTTCCTAAACGTGCCGCGGAAGCAACTTTTTCACCGGTGTATTCCAGCCGCCGGCTGAATTCAGCCAGCCGCCGGCTAAAATGGGCGGTTCAGACTCTATTTAAAGGGCTTCTAGGGTTCGAGTTTTAAACATCTTATTCCATATTTTCACCCTACTTTCGACCTGGAGAGCAGCAAGGAGAGTCCTGGAAGTCTTTGATCACGTTAGAAGCTTTGATTAATCTCTTTTAATCATCTTTGAAGTTTGCTACTTTTGGTCTGCACTTTATTCATTATTTTCTTGATACAATGTCTTTGTTTAAGAATTCTTATGTTATTTTGGTACAATCCAACATGAGCTAAACTCCTTAAGTGATTGCTTGGATTGTTGAACCTGGATCTTTGTTTAATTAAGTTTATGTTTGAACTAATTGGTTTTTCCGTTATTATTTACGTTTTATCGCGATCCATGTTTATTCAAATTCATTAAATTTACTACTTAGCGTGATTGATAGATCTATATCATAACTAGCGTTCTTATAAATTTATCAGTTATTTACGATTATATAATTTATTAGATAATTGTAGCTTGAGACTTAATTGAGATAGGCTAAGATATTAGTGATTTAATGAATTGAATGAACATGACAATTATATCAAAATTGAATAATTGAGACTTTTGTTAATTCGTAGTCGAAGATTAAATTGTAAATAATAGTGAAATTAAAGCACAATTTAGAGTGGATAATCTAAGATAGCTCTTGATGTACGATTAGTCGTATGATCTTTCTCTAAAATTGTAGGATTAGATAACTGTAACAGGAAGTCTAATTATTATAGAAATCACAGTTAAACCAATCAAACATATTCTTATTATTCATGATCCAGGTGAAACGTAATTCCAAGTAATCACTGCTTTTTAATATTTGATTAAATCTAAAAGTCTTTTCGAAACAGTTTTTCATCCGCAATTCCATTTAGTTAATTCAATTGCTATTTTAATTTAGTTATTTGTTTTCTGAAATATGTTCTTACAGAACTAAAACGCCCCTCATATTTACTTGCTTTATTTAGTTTAATTATATAATTTGAGATAACGGATATAAATACACGTTCCCTGAGTTCGATCCGGACTTACTGAATCTATATTATCGTACGATCAGGTACACTACCTGAATTGTGTGTTAATCTACTTTGATAAAATCCTTTTCTAAACTTTAAATAATTTTATGTTATAAAATACACATCACATGTTTCCATTTTAACTGGATCATAGATGTATTGATATACCTCATCTTCATCGGATTCCTTGAAGTCAGTGTCTGCCATCAGTGACATGTGGGCAAAGTGTGCACTTGCTTGTTCTTCATTGTAAGAATCGCTCATCCAGTGTGCATCTTCAGTCAGAAATGCTTGCCCCTTTTCTCCTCCAGATTCCTTTCTCTTCTCATATAGCATCTTCTTACGGTAGTATTCGGAGTTTTTCACCACTTTCCTCTTACAATCTCTAGCAAAGTGTCCTGGCTCCATGCATTTGAAGCATATCACAGTGCTCTTTTCCTTTGCCATTTCCTTGTTTGACTCGTCTTGAGTGATTTGAGGAATAGACTGTTGACCTTGATTGTGTAGAGCTTGTGGGGGGTTGTATGATGATCGACCACGAAAGTTGTTGTTGTTTTGTGGCCTCTGAGAAGATTGAAATCGTTGACCACTGGACCTTCCAAATTTCTTCTTATGAACCATGTTGGATAGTAAGGCAATCATTTGTGATATTTCCTCCTCAGAATCTTCATCAGAGTTTGCAGTCAGACTTTCTTCCATTTCGTCATCTGGAAATGACACAGAGTATTTGGAGGAGGATGGCTGAATGTTGTGTAGTAGTGCCTTTGATTGAGACAATTTCTCATTCTTTGATGATTTCTTAGACATTTCATCGATCTTGTTCAACACGAGTGCTAACGGATCACTTTCCTTCTTTTCCTTAGACTTTGTTTCTTCGATAAGTTCCATAACTTCCTCCTCATTTTGCATCAGAAATTCAAACACATCATGTACTGGAGTTGTCTGAATATTGATGTTCTGCTTTAAGTTTGAGGTGAAACGTTTCCAAACTAGCTTCAGTGTATTCATGAACTTTATATTGGCTTCGAGATGAGTTTTTACGAATCCATCTTTCCTAAACTCATTGAGTAACCCACAAAAGCGATTATAGGTTTGCTCAAGCATCTCTCCATCTTATGCTCGAAACTCTTCAAACTTATGCATGGCCCCAATCATCTTTATACTTTGACCAGCTTTACTTCCCTGAAGTTTCTTAGTTAGCTCATCAAACATTTCTTTTGCGGTTCTGTGACTGTCGATGTTCATGAAGATGTCATTTGGAATCGCATTCATGATGTGTGATCTTGCTAGGCGATTTGCTTTGTGATAATCCTTTTCCTCGTTCGTCATTTGAGTGAATAACTTCGCAGTGGTAGTCTTACTTTCAGTTCCGTCTTCGTTGACAATCTTTACCATTATTTTCACTGGGCCATTCTTGATGATCTCTAACATGTGTTCACCCAAGTCTTGTCGTTCAATGAAGTACAAAAACCGTGCTTTCCATTGTTCATAGTCACCACGGAAAAGGACTGGAGGTCTTGTTTCCGATCCAATGGACATTTGATCTCTTGACGTCATTATCTTAATTCTTGTTGATCGTTTTATACTCTTTGTAAAAGTTTTAGTTCGTATACTAGTGTGAATGATCTGTTTGAATAAGACTGAATTGTGTTCGTGTGATGTAATTCGAATAAGAATGAGTTCTGTTCGTGTTGTTTAATTAGTGTATGCTCACAGTCTGTTCGAATGGGGTGTTCGAATGTTTGTGTTCGAATGTGTTGCTTTTGTGTTCGTATGTTGTCTTGGTTCAAAATCTCAAGTTTCCGAGATAGTTATACCACTTATCCTAGTCGAATTGCTAGTCTAACACACTTAGTCTAATGAATTACTTCGAAGCTTACACCTTACACGATTATGTGATTAGACTGAATAATCACCTTACACGAGTGGAATTTCTATTCGTGTATGATGTTATTCCAGTCAAATGATCACACGAATAGGTTATTCTACTTACACGAATGGAACCTCAGTTCGTGTATGTTGATATTGCAGTCTAATGATCTATTTCCAGTCGAATGAACGGGTACTTTAGAGAGTATCCCGCTCTGATAGCAATTGTAAGAATTAGAATAATTCCAAAAGTCATATTATTGTTCCCCCCCCCCCCCCCCCCCCTCACCTATTTATAGGCAAGGGGGTAAATGTCTATTACATAACGGATAGAAACCATAACAACTATTCTAAGTTCTACAGTAAGACGATAAGAAAATAAGTTTGAGTGTCAAGCATATGTTCATCAACGTTTTCAAAGTATAAGTTTAACCGGATACGCCTCGCGTATAAAAGTATAAATTCCATTAATGTTTCAAAGCATGTATGTTTCGAATATAACATATCGTGTAAATAGTTTCAAGCGTTTAACATAACGTTTTAAGTAGTGTAAGACTCGTGTTTCCACCCCAAAAAGTATATAAAACGTTTAAAAGATAGGGGTTGGTTGCGAAGAATCTAGCGTGCGCTCGGAAAACGCTCGACAAGTGCTCGGAAACACCGGAATCCTAATTTATACCAAGTTTTGGCGTAAGTTTTATTATTTATTAGTTTATACAATCGTTAGTCAACGAAATGCTTATGTTATAAAGTGTTTGTATTAGGTTTTACTAAAATCGGGAAACGCTTCCGCGCTATAGTTTTTAAATCCAATATTTTTCCAAACACTTACCCGCTTACAATTTTTATAACGATATATAATCTAATTTTACGAACACAAAAAGGTGTTTTACAGCGAGTTTGATACGATTCTGGACCTGATAAATACCAATTTACAATTTTTCCAAACTTAACCAAACTCAACAAATTTATCCTAGTATCATATAAATCGATAATAACTTATAAATAAGCTTTTTAAACGAGTTTTACCCGAGCCTATAAAATACGGCTACGAATAACTCCGAAATGAACCACCGCAAAAGTAACTTTCGCTTATACCGAAATGATCCCCTCGACACCGGGAGCACAAATAATCTTTCCGTTTATTTATCCGGCTAATAACCTCGTAATCTTAGTTTTTCGGTTTCGGAAACATATATATAACTTGTTTTCTTTCTCCTCTGCTCGCTTCACACACACATATATGTATCCATATCCTTTCTTCATATCAAAGGAATCTATATATATTTAATTTGAAATTTTTATAAAAAACCTCATACTTTGTCATAATGACAACTTTGGACTAAATGCAATATTCTTCACAAAACAAGTCCTTTTGACTTAACTCTTTCCATGCTAGTTCTTTTTGACCACAAACTTAACAACTTAAGTTCTTTTTACTTAAAAAATATTACAAATATCATCCTTTAAATATTTTCGTTATTGTTACGTACATGCGTTGTTCCGATTTCTTTCTCGTTTGTTTTTCAATGAGCTTAGGCAAGTTCATTATGTTTTTCTTGGTATTAGAATTCATTTAATGATTTGATTCCTATTTCCGATTCCGATTCCGAGACGCACACGTTTAATGTTTAAGTAACGTAAACTACGTTAAAAAGTTTGAATGAGTTACATCGAGCTTAAAGAGTTATGCTTACATAACTACGTAACACATAAGATAACTTATGTCGCGTATCAAGAGTGAGCGTTTGAGTTTAAAAGTTTGTGAACTCGACTTTCGTTTTAAGACGGTTGTCACATTCTCCCCCCGTTGAAAGAGATTCGTCCCGAAATTTCAACTTGTAGCGTTCGTTGCGGGAGAAGTGAAAAGATGAGGATACTTTTGCATCATGTGATCCTCTTGTTCCCATGTGTATTCAGGGCCACGCCTTGCATTCCAACGTACTCTTACTATGGGAATTCGGTTAAGCCTTAGCCTCTTAGTTTCGCGATATATGATTTCAATGAATTGGAGTTTATCATCTAAGTGCACTTCCTCTAAAGGAGTAATTCGTCCGATAGACATTACTTGTTTGAGTCATGAAAAGTATTACTTATGTTGCCAAGATTTTTGCGGCATCTTTAAATGATAAGCTACAGGACCGATAACTTCGATGGTCCTTTCTATCTTGGACTTAACTTGATATGGTTTCTTAGCATACTACTTCCTCCCAAGGTGATACCTTAAGGAGTACTTTGTTGCCAGATTGAAAGTCTAAAGACTTTTTATGTGCATATGCGCAGCCTTTCTGGAGAGTTCTCATAATGTTAGACCTTATCTGATTGTGATGATCTTTGTCAATAGTTTCTTGAACTATTTCCATGCTAATTAGTTGTTGGTCACCTGATATTAACCAACATATTGGCGATTGGCATATAAAGCCTTGCAGGTAACGTATTTGATGTTAGCATGGTAACTGCCGTAGTATAAGAATTCTTTCAGGGTATGTAGCTATCCCAACTACTATCGAAACCAATAATGTGCGTTCAAAGCATATTTTCTAAAGTTTGAATTTGCGCTCATTTGATCGTTGGTTTACGAATGTTAAACGGTACTTATGTTTAACCGAGTGCCAAGTGAATCTTGAAGTGTTTTCTAGAACCTTTAAGGATTTTCCTATCAAGGCTCGAAATGATTGAAGTGAGGACTCCATAACATCTCATTACTTTATTGATCTAAAATTTGCTCAAGTTTCCTATAGTTTACTTGGATGGAAATAAAGTGTACATATTTTATTAGTCGATCTATGCTTATACAGATCATCTTATAGCCTACTAGCATATAAGATAGTTTAGTAATAAATTCTATTGAAGTTTATTCCCATTTCCATACAGGAACCTCGGGTTGCTTAAGTAATTCTTACAACTTTTGATATTTTGCCTTAACTTTTGCTTAAGTTAGGCATTTTTCTAAGTGTAAAGCTATATCCTTTTTCATACCGGATTACCAGTAACGCTCTCTGAGATATTTGTACATTTTGCTACACCCTGGATGAATGGAATATTGTGTACAATATACTTCATTCATAACGGTCTTTCGCAAGTTATGGGAATCCATGCTCGTTCCTTAAAATGATAATTACTTTCGTTATTTAATACAAATTCTTTGTCGTATCCATGTAAAGTTTCAGCCTTTATATTATGTGCTTCTAATGATTGGCGTTGGGCATCAGCTATGCACCTTTGCTTACCAGGGTAATACTTAATATCACAATTGTAGTTTCTAAGGAGTTCTAACTATCTCCTTTGCCTCATGTTGAGTAACTTTTGATCGAGAATATATCGTAAACTCCTATAATCCGTAAACACAGTGCATTCTTAATTCCGTAGAGATAATGTATCCAGATTTTTGAGAGCGAAGACTACGGCTCCCAAATTCAAATCATGAGTTTCATAGTTGACTTCATGCTTCTTTAATTGTCGAGGTGCATATGCTACGACTTTGTTTTGTTGCATTAATTCACAGCTTAACCCTTGGTTAGATGCAAAGTATTCAACGAAATCCTCATTCTCTCAGGAAGAACTGAAATAGGAATGTTACACAATTTTGTTTATAGAACCTCAAAAATCTTGTTTTGTGCATTCCCTAAATTAAATTTCTCATCTCTCTGAGTTACCTTATCAATGGTTTAGACTATCTTAAAGAAATTTTGTATGAATCGCCGATAATACTTAACCAATCCTAAAAATTGGCAAAATTTCTGTCGGACTTTTTGAAGTTTTCCATTTCTCTATAGATCTACGTAATTTCAGATTCATTAACTACAAGTCCGTGAAATTTGACTTCACGCAGTCAGAATTTGCACTTATAAATTTAGCATAAAGATATTTTCCTTAAGTAGTTTCAACAATAATTTCAAATGTTTTGCATAGTCTTCTTTGTTACGAGAGTATGTCATCAATAGTCTAGATATGGTCGGCAAACTCTATTCATTAAGTCCATGAATGTAGCCGGTGCGTTGGAGAGTCCAAATAGCATTTCAAAGAACTCGAAATGTCTATATCTTAGTACGAGATGCGGTTTTTGGAATATTAATTTCAAAAATAAGGATTTGATGATATCTAGATCTTAAATTGATCTTTGAAAAGTAGATTGCGCCTTGTAATCGGTCGAATAGATCGTCGATTATTGGAAGAGGGAATAGATTTTTGATAGTTAGTTTATTCAACTTAAGGTAATCGACACTTATACGAAACGATCCATCAATTTCTTTTTAACAATAGAATGGGCGCTTCCCATGGTGACAAGCTCGGTCGGATAAAACCTTTATCTAACAATTTCCGAATTTGACTTGATGATTCCTGCATTCTTGTCAGAGCTAGTTGATATGGCATCCTTGCCACTAGTGATGCTCCAGAAATTAAATCAATCCTAAAGTCTACCTGTGTCTAAGGTGCTAGTTCTGGTAGTTCTTCGAAGAATACTTCTGAATAGTTTCTAACTGTTGGTATATCCTTAGGATTTGCTTCTTTCGTAGTGAGTATATCAAAATGTTATAAGTAAGCATGATAACGAACTTGTCCCAATATGGCTTGTCAATTCGGTCATGAGATCCATTCGAACTTTAATCTTAGAATATATACTTGACTTCTGAAGTTGGTCAAATATATTCTTAATCCTAGATAAAGGACATTGGTTTTTGATAATAGACTTATCGAGTTTACGGTGGTTAATGTGTTTTCAGAGAGATTCGTTCTTCCTTTAGAATCAGGGTTCTTAAGGCAAGAGAATTGACCGAATTAATCCCTTCTCCAAGGTTTTTCACAGTTGAATAGGAGTTTCAAATAATCTCGAAAGTACTAATTGGTAAGGTGCTAGAGCCACATAGATTGTGCCAAGTATTGAGCTAATGTTTAATTTTATTAAAAAGGCTAGTAATAGTTCGGGCAAGTCACCAGGAATTATTTCTGGGTATTTCCTTACTACTAATCAACTTCTTTTGGCACTTTCTTGATTAATTAGAAGGTAATGAGCGATAACCTCTGTTGTAAGTGTTTTTTTTTTTTTGGATACAAGGTTCAACCTCATTCGACCTATGTCACCTTGTAGAAATAAAACCTTATCGTAAAACAAAGGAGTTTAGATGATTTCCTTGTAGAGAAATAACTTCAACGTGTTTGACAGATAACTATTCCATATTTGCCATCACTTAAGATTGTGATAATACCTTCTTGACGATCCTTTGTTTTAGTATATTCTTTCAAAACCCTCATTGTTTTGAAGTTACCTTAAATTCGTATTCAAGTCTAAGTGTCTATACTAACCAACGATTCCCAAAATAAGTTTACAATATCCTCGCGGTTCCATAAATGCTAGTCCCTTAATCGAGTATGATCAATAATTGTAAATTACTTCGCATAATGTCAATGAATAAAAGTAAGATATGAAATATACATGCTTACGCTAGGACATATCCTATATTTGAGATTATGAAGATGTGTGTAACGGAAAATTACTATATCGTACACTCGATTATACCCATCCATTGCAGAAAAAGAAGTAACTATATATAATATGTATATATATATAGTTAAGATTAGGTAGAGTAGTTATGTATTTGTTGTAGAGTAGTACAATGTTTATAAACATTGTACAATGGTGTCACAATCACATAACTACCTATTTGTCTAAAGATAACGAACGATAATAGTGATTTATCAAAACTCTTACATATAGCAATTCCACAGCTAATATCGAGTTGTTCGGACTGCCCAATTTACCATTTATTTGGTATAAAGTATATCTAGTTATGGCTTGTGAATACGGATATCTTAATTCATAAACTCCTAGATCTTCCTCGAAGATCCTTAAACATGTTACCTGAAACGGTCATCTTTATCCAATGTCAATCCTTAACTACCGAATATCTTGGTTGCATCACTCAGTTTGTCGAGTTGCAACTACACTCATGTGTCATATGTGAGAATACTTATCAGTTGCCATGAAAGGCATAGTCTAAAGTTCATTGGAATATGGTGTTGATAGTCGAAAATGTTTTGTCTTAATCTAATGAACGGGAGATATAGTCGGCATAGGACAGTATAAACCAATCCGGCTCCATGTCGTTATATGATATTAGTACATTTGTATGCATAGTTTACGATGATATTAGCTCAACACTCCTACACCTCAGTAATGTCATACGAATGTATATCGAGTTTGTAAGAAAATGTGAGTCCTTATAAGTACGTGTCGAGTATCTACCTCGTTATCTCTTACGATTATGTTCGTTCCTTTCATAGCATAATAGAAAGGTGAATAGGATTTAGATCCATACTAAGCTATATAGTAGTAGGTATAGATGTAGTAGTCGTAGTCACTAATGGAACCAAATCTTGGTTCCTAGATCGCGAAAGTGAGCCGTACGAAGGTTTGAAGTTGTTGTCAAACGTAACTAACTGATGTGCGAAATCTAGTTTTCCGAAAATAAGCTTTTAACTAGACTACGACACCGGGCAGTGTACCCTTGTCTATTGTAGTAAAGTATGGGCAAATTCCGGGTTCGAACACAGGGACTATTTATAATTGAGATTATAGTTTTAAGTAACAAGTGACACGTAACAAATTGGGTTTAAGTCTTAGGAAGACTTAAAGTAAAGACGACTAAAAATGGTTTGTAATTCAAATATCTAAAAAGTACGCTTGCTTGGACCGTTCACGAATATATAATCTTTCCTAAGTATAAATTGATGATAAACTTCTAATGTAAAATCCTAAGTTCCTTTCGAATACCGGATTTCTCCGATTATTTATCCATGTAACGATTCCTTTCGAATACCGTTAACACCTAAAATAACCGTGCATAAAGTTTCAAGCCGATGTGTGAGAATTAACCTATAAGCTTCCTTTCGAATAGCTTACTAATCAACAAACAGATTTCTCTTAATTTATTAACTAGCGTTTGTGTTATCACTTACTTGTTCTAATTGTTGTTAGCGATTCCTTTCGAATACCGCAACTTTAAATCAACTATAGACCGGTTGACTATTTCATTTCTATTTTAGTAAAAATTACGGATTCCTTTCGAATACCCATTTTTAGATGACCAAATAAAAGTATAAGCAATTCTAACAAGATTACTAAAGTTTTAACCCAAACGGATCCCCAATTAACCTCTACACATCATAATCATACAATTTCATACTCAAGATTAATCATACAATCGATCACATATCCAAGCAAACGTAAAACTAAATTAGCTACTCATAATATTAATCAAACATGAATAATAATAATAAGACATGATTATATTGAAATTAAAATGAAAAGAGTTCAATACCAAACTGAAATTAACGATTGCAATTAGTCTCCAAAGTAGCAAAAGATGAAAATAAACCGAAAATTACAATGATTATTCCTTTCCCAATGATTGATTGTGATGATATGATGATGATTAGAACTGATTATGGTGCCCTTAAGTGATGAAAAAGATGTTGTAGAAAGTGTAAAATCGTCCCCCTTTAAGCTGGTAACCAAGACCTTTCACTTCTCCCACTTGAAAACCAATAAAAACGATACGTAACTGCTGAAGCAAGGAATGCGGCGCATTACCCCCTGAATGCGGCGCATTCAGGGGTCAGAACCTACAGTTTTGTAGATTTTTTCGTTGCGGTCGTTTTGGCGCTGACCGGAGGTCTTTTCGAGTTCGTATGCTCCCGATACATCCGTTTTACTATCAGCTGCATCTTTTAGTCCCAAAATGATTCTTTTTCACTCCAAACATGTTTAAACACCTAAAACATAAACTTTACACAAAATTAAGTAATATGGGTCTATCCATTACGTTTTGACACAAAAACATAACAAATATCGCGAAAGAATATGCGTATAATCGAGCGATATCACTAACTCTTTCCCGTTCGACATAATTTGGAGAGGGAACGAGTTAAGTCGATACTAAAGCTTACGTTAGAGATAGGAATAAGCTGAAGCATATAGTGTATCTTAAATCTACACGGGTCTGACTTCAAGAATAGCCGGGAATGTTCGTTTACCAATTCCGTTCTAACATAATTTAGTCTAAATTATTCGTAGGTGATCACGCTCCAAATAATTTAAGTTAAACAATGCCTTCACGTTTTGGTTGGATAAAATCCTTTGTTTAGAAAACTGGTTATAGTTTGATTTTTGAAAAAAAATCGGTATTCACTATAACCTTGGCTCTGATACCAAGTCTGTCACACCCCGTCGCAGCGGAAACACGGGGCGTGAAGAGCGAGGTTGTCATCACACAAGTGTATAGATATGTACCAAAGTTTTATGTAATATAGAACAACGTTTAAGTTTTACAATCGATATAAATTTTATGTTTATAATATGATTTCAGAAAGTCTTCGAATCCAAACTAGTCGAATCATTCCCTTCTTGAAGTCGGCAAACCAAACCCGCCATAAGCTATTCCCAAGTATACGCGTCTCCACTACTTACTCGTTTCCTGAAAACACGAGTAAAATGTTAACTACGGGAGACGTACTTAGTGAGCTACAACATATTGTAAAAGCATATAACGTTTTAACGCATCAATCATTACCATAAATAAAAAATATGAATAAGTTTTGTGTATGTAGGTATCGATCGCATAGTGTACGACTATGTGATGATCCTAGTATTGCCCAGTGATAAATGTGTTACGTTGCTAAGCCTGTAGCTTACCCGGTTAATAATGATGCACCATCGTTATTTGACGTTGTGGTGAGGGTCTCACTACCCTAATAACGCTATCCATAAATTACTAACGGTCCTTTCCAAAGGGATTAATAGCAACCAATAGTGGTGTCGGGCATTACATTGGCCTTACGTCCATATGTTAGATAATTCAATAACATATGACAGCCATATAGTGGCCTTACGTACATATGTTAGATAATTCGATAACATATGACAGCCATACGCGGTCACTGGCAATATAAGTTTATGTCGTCATTACCTCAGTGGTGGAACATTCCACATGTGTAAGACGATAAGCAAATAACTTTGAGTGTCAAGCATATGTTCAGCAACGTTTTCAAAGTATAAGTTTAAGCGGATACGCCTCGCGTATAAAAGTATAAATTCCATTAATGTTTCAAAGCATGTATGTTTCGAATATAACATATCGTGTAAATAGTTTCAATCGTTTAACATAACGATTTAAGTAGTGTAAGACTCGTGTTTCCACCCCAAAAAGAATATAAAACGTTTAAAAGATAGGGGTTCTATAAGTCACTGGTTGCGAAGAATCTAGCGTGCGCTCGGAAAACGCTCGGCAAGTGCTCGGAATCACCGGAATCCTAATTTATACCAAGTTTTGACGTAAGTTTTATTATTTATTAGTTTATAAAATCGTTAGTCAACGAAATGCTTATGCTATAAAGTGTTTGTATTTGGTTTTACTAAAATCGGGCAACGCTTAGCTTACCCGATTAATAATTATACACCATCGTTATTTGACGTTGTGGTGAGGGTCTCACTACCCTAAAAACGCTATCCATAAATTACTAATGGTCCTTTCCAAATGGATTAATAGCAACCAATAGTGGTGTCGGGCATTACAGTGGCCTTACGTCCATATGTTAGATAATTCAATAACATATGACAGCCATATAGTGGCCTTACGTACATATGTTAGATAATTCGATAACATATGACAGCCATACGCGGTCACTGGCAATATAAGTTTATGTCGTCATTATCTCAGCGGTGGAACATTCCACATGTGTAGGACGATAAGCAAATAACTTTGAGTGTCAAGCATATGTTCAACAACGTTTTCAAAGTATAAGTTTAAGCGGATACGCCTCGCGTATAAAAGTATAAATTCCATTAATGTTTCAAAGCATGTATGTTTCGAATATAACATATCGTGTAAATAGTTTCAATCGTTTAACATAACGATTTAAGTAGTGTAAGACTCGTGTCTCCACCCCAAAAAGAATATCAAACGTTTAAAAATAGGGGTTCTGTAAGTCACTGGTTGCGGAGAATCTAGCGTGCGCTCGGAAAACGCTCGGCAAGTGCTCGGAATCACCGGAATCCTAATTTATACCAAGTTTTGACCTAAGTTTTATTATTTATTAGTTTATACAATCGTTAGTCAACGAAATGCTTATGCTATAAAGTGTTTGTATTTGGTTTTACTAAAATCGGGCAACGCTTCCGCGCTATAATTTTTAAATCCAATATTTCTCCAAACACTTACCCGCTTATAATTTTTATAACGATATATAATCTAATTTTATGAACACAAAAAGATGTTTTACAGTGAGTTTGATACGATTCTGGACCTGATAAATACCAATTTACAATTTTTCCAAACTTAACCAAACTCAACAAAATTTATCCTAGTATCATATAAATCGATAATAACTTATAAATAAGCTTTTTAAACGAGTTTTACCCGAGCCTATAAAATACGGCTACGAATAACTCCGAAATGAACCACCGCGAAAGTAACTTTCGCTTATACCGAAATGATCCCCTCGACACCAGGAGCACAAATATGCTTTCCGTTTATTTATCTGGCTATTTCCGATTCCGATTCAGAGACACACACGTTTAATGTTTAAGTAACGTAAACTACGTTAAAAAGTTTGTATGAGTTACATCGAGCTTAAAGAGTTATGCTTACGTAACTACGTAACACATAAGATAAGTTATGTCGAGTATCAAGAGTGAGCGTTTGAGTCTAAAAGTTTGTGAACTCGACTTTCTTTTTAAGACGGTTGTCACATTCTCCCCCCGTTGAAAGAATTTCGTCCCGAAATTTCAACTTGTAGCGTTCGTTGCGGGAGAAGTGAAAATATGAGGATACTTTTGCATCATGTGATCCTCTTGTTCCCATGTGTATTTAGGGCCACACCTTGCGTTCCAACGTACTCTTACTATGGGAATTCGGCTATGCCTTAGCCTCTTAGTTTCGCGATATATGATTTCAATGAATTGGAGTTTATCATCTAAGTGCACTTCCTCTAAAGGAGTAATTCGTCCGATAGACATTAGTTCATGTTTGAGTCATGAAAAGTATTACTTATGTTGCCAAGATTTTTGCGGCATCTTTAAATGATAAGCTACAGGACTGATAACTTCGATTGTCCTTTCTATCTTGGACTTAACTTGATTTGGTTTCTTAGCATACTACTTCCTTCCAAGGTGATACCTTAAGGAGTACTTTGTTGCCAGATTGAAAGTCTAAAGACTTTTTATGTGCATTTTCGCAGCCTTTTTGGCGAGTTCTCATAATGTTAGACCTTCTCTGATTGTGATGATCTTTGTCAATAGTTTCCTGAACTATTGCCATGCTAATTAGTTTTCGGTCACCTGATATTAAACAACATATTGGCGATCGACATATAAAGCCTTGCAGGTAACTTATTTGATGTTAGCATGGTAACTGCCGTAGTATAAGAATTCTGTCAGGGGTATGTAGCTATCCCAACTACTATCGAAACCAATAACGTGCGTTCAAAGCATATTTCCTAAAGTTTGAATTTGCGCTCATTTGATCGTTGGTTTACGAATGTTAAACGGTACTTATGTTTAACCGAGTGCCAAGTGAATCTTGAAGTGTTTTCTAGAACCTTTAAGGATTTTCCTATCAAGGCTCAAAATGATTGAAGTAAGGACTCCATAACATCTCATTACTTTATTGATGTGAAATTTGCTCAACTTTCCTATAGTTTACTTGGATGGAAATAAAGTGTATAGATTTTATTAGTCGATATATGCTTATACAGATCATCTTATAGCCTACTAGCATATAAGATAGTTTAGTAATAAAGTCTATTGAAGTTTATTCCTATTTCCATATAGGAACCTCGGGTTGCTTAAGTAATTCTTACAACTTTTGATATTTTGCCTTAACCTTTTCTTAAGTTAGGCATTTTTCTAAGTGTAAAGCTATATCCTTTTTCATACCGGATTACCAGTAACGCTTAGATCTATCTCTCGAGATATTGATTCCCAAAATAAATGTTGCTTATCCTAAGTCTTTCATGGCAAAACACTTTCCAAGATGAGATTTAACATCTTCAAGCATTGGAATATTGTTTCCCATTAGCAATATGTCATCTACATATAAGACTAGAAAAGTAACATTACTCCCACTGGATTTTTGATATACACATGGCTCATCGAAATTCTGAATGAAACCAAACTTTTTGATTTCTTCATCAAATCTTTTATTCCAACTCTGTGATGCTTGCTTAAGTCCATAAATGGATTTTTTTTAAGCTTGCACACCTTGTTAGGATAATGATGTTAAAAATCTAGTTTTCCAAAATAAGCTTTTACTAGATTACGACACCGGGCAGTGTACCTTTATCGATCGTAGTAAATTATAAGAAAATTTCGGGTTCGAACACGGGGACTATTATAAATTGAGAAATTAGCTAAACAGTAACAAGTAACGAGTAACAGGTGGGGTTTTGTTTTAGGAAGACTAAATGTAAAAACGATTAAAAATTATTTGTATTTCAGATATTGATAAGGACGCTTGCTTGGACCGTTTACGAATATATAATCTTTCCTAAGTATGAAATGCTGATAAACTTCTAATTTAAAACCCTAAGTTCCTTTCAAATACCGGATTTCTCCAATTACCCAACCATGCAACCGTTCCTTTCGAATACGGTTAACATCCCAAATAATTGTGCATAAAGTATCAAGCCGATGTGTGAGAATTAATCTTTAAGCTTCCTTTCGAATAGCTTACTAATCAATAAACCGATTTCTCTTAATTCATTAACTAGCGTTTGTGTTAACACTTACTTGTTCAAATTGTTGTTAGCGATTCCTTTCGAATGCCGCAAACTTTTAACCAACTATAGACCGGTTGATTATTTTGTTCCTATTTTAGTAAAAATTATGAATTCCTTTCGAATACCCGTTTTTAGTTTACCAAACAAAAGTATAAACAATTTTAACAAGATAATTAAAGTTTCAACCCAAAAGGATCCCCAATTAACCAAACACACATCATTCAAGCAATTTCATACTTAAGATTAATTATACAAACGATCACATATCCAAACAAGCGTATAACGAGATTAGCTAGGCATAATTGAAATTAAACATGAAATATAAGAAAAAGTCATAATCATACCAAGTGTTCGATGAAATTCCAATGTGTAAAATACCCCAAATTGAAATGAAAATTGTGAATAAGTTTAGTACCAATCGAGATAGAATAACTGCAATTCTATCCAAAGTGATAAACTAATGAAAATTGTTTTATGAATTCTTCTCCAATCTTTAGAATGATGATGTTTTTTCTTCTCCTCCTCCTCCCAATGATTAATTAAAGAAAAGATGATAATCTGGTTAATTTCGAGGTCTTAATGCAGTCCCAAAAGTCCCTTAAGTTTTCCTCATCAATAGCAATTAAGTTGCGTAATTGTAATAGAAAACTAGTCCACCGCGGCGCGGTAGGATGGAAGCGGCGCGGTCAAGCTGCAGACGACCCACATCAAGTAAAATATTCCACCGCAGCGCGGTAGGCTGGCCGCGGCGCGGTCAATCCTCAGACAATTCATTCTCTTTTGCTTTGTTGGTCCTTTGCGTTTATTAGTCCAAAATTGTCCCGTTTTGTTCCAAAACAACATAAACATCTAAATACAAACTTTACATAAAACATTAGTATGAAACGGGTCTATCCATTACGTTTTGGACCAAAACCGTAACAAATATCGCTATGAAATAGTCATACCCATACTTAAGCATTTGCTTGTTCCTAAGCAAATTCGAATCAAACTAACATTAAATTTACAAAATATACAACTTAAGAAAAATTAAGGAACCACGGGCTCAAACATTTAACTACATTCCGGTGTTCAAAATTAAAGATATGCGTGAAATTGCTAGATCGTAAAACTGACTACGAACATCAAAAGCTACTTAATTACTTAAGTAAATAAAAACCGCAATTTCCTAATGTCAATTCCTAATTTATCCCCTAGTTTTGATATGTCCAAATAACCACCCCTTTTCCCTCACTCTCCAACCTAAGTTAAAGCGATCAGCCTTTTGGGCCGACCTATATATCGCCTTCCTTTCGGGGGAATACCTTAAAATATCACAAAACCATTTTTTTTCTTCTTTTTTTTGAGAATTTTTGGTTAGTCCACTTATTTAGCTTTCCTCTCACTTTTGTTCACTTCAAATACTAAAGATTTATAATTTTATATTTTCTTTGAAGTGAACGGTTTTGGTAACGGGATTTGAGTCTTCGTTATAATGAGGATGAGTTCAATTTTGTTGACGGGAAAGACCTATGACCTTTTTCTTCGCCTCTAACTCTCTTTTGGGATTAAGTGATATTAGGATTCCCCAACTACCCCCGAAAGGGTACAAGAAACTACAAGGGCTCGGTATTAAGGATATCTAGCGGTTATCCGAATTTAAGATTTTTCGGGGAAATTTAAGGAACTAAAACTAGGACACCTAGATTCTTACTTACAAATATTTTATTAACTAGAGATGTTCCTACACAATTTCACTTTAAAGTACCAGAATGTTTTTAAATATACAAACCCCTATCATTTTCTCTAACTACGTGTAAGCGTTTTTTTTTTTTTTTTTTTTTTTTTTTAATTAAGACTCAAACGGGACAAAATAAAAACATAATGGATACGAGAGGGAATATTAAACTAGCAAATTTCCCGACATACCCCCATACTTATTTAACGCATTGTCGAGAATGCGTTCCAAACTAGAAACTAAAAAGAAGATCAAACAATACAGAAATAAAAGAAAAGCAAAATCGAGTTTCCTCCCGTAAAACGCTTGTTTTTATCGTGAGTCTATAGCTCGATTCGTCCTCCGTGCACACAAATAAACAAACTTGGAAATCGAAGTTTCCCTCGATTTCCTTCCAACTGCCAACTCCTCAAAGTGTAACCTCCTCTGATGCACCTACAATCCAAATCTTTTTCCAAACAAGTTAGAATAAAAGGAAAAGTCAACGAGTTTTTCGAGTATACCTTTAAACTTTGGACTTAAGTCCTTATTGACTTTGAGCTTCGCACAAGGTTCACCATCATGTGCTTCCATGGTTACTTTCTCCACTTTCGTTTCAAGCATCAATTCTTTCTTAACTTCAACCTCTATCTCGTCATTGGTAACAACCGGGTTCGAGCTTAGATCAAACTGTGACAACCGTCAAATTTCAGGCGCTCTTTACGTTCTATGTCTCTCGTTTTGTCTATTGTGTCTTTAAATTGAACCTTTACCAGAAACGCGCTCGTGTCGGAATCACCACCGGAATCAACTTATATGAGTCCTAATGCCAAGAAAACACCTAATGAACTTTCCTAAGTTCATAATGTAACATACTTTAAAACTTAAGCTAACAAAAAGGTCCAACGAAACAAAACGCAAAAATAACAAAAATCGGAAAATTTCAAAATAAGCCAGGACGCCGCACAGTGGCCTTGTGCGACGTCCTGGATGTCCAGAATTCAAAATTTTGGATTTTTATTGTTGTCTCTTTTTTATAAACCCCAACCCCCAATTAAACTCGAGAATATGCACTCATTACTGCATTTTGGCAGTCCCAAACCCCCCTTTTACTACTTTTCTTTCTTTTCCTTTTCATTTTCATTTACATAAACATAAAACACACACTCACACTAAATTTTCTCTCTAAAACCTCTCAAGAACATCACGAATTCCAGTGATTTCCAGCCTTTAAACCCATCAAAATCAACCATAAAAATAGTTATAAACATCAAAGGAAGCAAGGGAAACAAGTGTGTGTCGGTGTCAAAGCTTTTCTACCGATTTTTGGAGCTCAAATCCGTTCAAAACATCCTCCATCCATTTTCATCCGGTAGATTTCTTTTATTTTACTATTTTTATATAAATAAAAACTTGCATGGATGATCTATGGATTAAAAACAAGTTTTTGTAAAGACTTATGACACTTTTATGGACAAAAACGACTTTTAACCAAAATAACATTTAGATCTATAGTTTTATGGTTAAAAATGGTTTAGAAACTGTAAAAATGATGTTTTATGAAGTGTCTACTGTTTGCATGTCGAAATCTAAGGTTGGAATAATCGTTTGTGCAAGAAAAACTCAAAACGGGAAAAGACAGCAATAGGTGCGCCGTTCCTGTGACCAGGACGGCGCACACCTCTGCTGTCCTTCCCGAAAATCGTCGTTTTTGGTCGTTTTAAACTCGTGTAGGAATGCGGCCGGTGGGGGTGACTGGAGAGTGGGTGGCATCATAGGTAGGGAGGTTCCGGCCTCCTGAGCACGTCGCCGCTCCTCAAGGAACTGACGTTCCCACGCATAGCGTTCCATTACCAGAGTGCGCAGGGCGGGGTCGTAAGGTTCCACAAAGGACTGAGGAGGTGCGGGTCGGAACGGACCCGGCTGCTCGCGCGCGGTCAACCAAGCGCGGAGCCCTTGGGGCTGCGGTGGTACAGTGACAGGCGCTGGAGGAGGGGGTGGAAGCACAGATCTCGGGCTGGATCCGTGACTGCTACTGATCGTCATCGATGTGTCCTCTGTCGGGTCAGTCGTCTGGTGACGCTGGCTATCGGATGCCGTGTGGCCCTCGGAAGGTTCGTTCGGTGGGGAAACGGCTCGCGAGAGGGATCGTGACTGAGACCGTGAACGAGATGACTGAGACATGACGGATCTGCGACGTAAAGAGTTCCGTAAGTATATGAACAAGATAATGTTAAAGGAAATATGTAAGGAAATGCAGGTAAGGGTCGATCACGTGAGGTTGGGAATAGTAAGACCGGGAATTTTTTTTTTTTTCTTAGTAATTATGTTCCGTTCTTGCATAAGCCATTTTGAACTAGGCAGGGGTGATCAAGCCATGCGTAGTTAAAAACAATCATGCAATTGCGAAATTAATTCTCTAAAGTTTTGAACCCATAATGATTTTCCGAAAAGCCTTGGTTATAGTTTGGTTTCAAAAACTTTTTGGAAATTTCTAAAACCGTTTTCACTATAACATGTGCTCTGATACCAAGTCTGTCACACCCCGCTATAGCGGAAACACGGAATGTGAGAGCTGGAATATCATTACACGGTCATAAGCAAATTAAACGATTCAAGTCATTTCGATAAAAATAAAATAGTTCCAGTTTCAAACAACCAAGCAGTTCACAATTTTAAATTAAGTACAAATACAAAGTTTCAAAATAAAATTCCCAAAATAGAAAGGTCTTTTCCCAATGTGTGCCTCACGTAACCATAGTGACCATTCCTTGCCATGCATTCCAGACACTTACACTAATTTCCTGAAACATAAGATAAAGTGTCAACTACATAAAGTAGTGAGTGAGTTACAGTTTAGTGTTTCGATAAAGTTTCTAAAAATAGAATGTACATAAAAGAGTGACGTCGTAAGTAAAAGGAACGGAGCGACATTAGAACACATGTATAGAAATGGTAAAAGTTTTGTACACACGCAAGTAAAACAAATAAAACTCGTATAAATAAAGTTGTAGCGGAATCCAGGCGCTAAAAAGGTATATGCGTAGGTAATGTGTGCTTAACTAAATAGTCACTCGTATCAATCACTTGGCATAATATAAATAGTAAGTATACACTAAACCGATTGTGTGGTCCTGATCTAGCCCAAAAGTGTTTCAATAAGTTTCCAACTGAATCTTAGTAATATGTACTTGGGTCGTTAACCCTGAGTAAGGAGTGACCGCTCCTAAGTATCGATACCCATAATACTAACGGCTATTGCTAATAGTGTATAAAGTTCCTGAACCAAAAACGGGGCAATTGAACAAAGTTTCCAAAAGTAGCAGTAAGCACTTACGGGTGTATATATTCATCAAGGATTGGTCGCTAACAAGTATCCTAGATTTAGTTAACCGGCTAAGGCATCAACACATATACGCATAATAGTTTCACAAGTTTCCAAGTTTCTCAAAGTTTCAAAGTTTCCAAAGAGTTTCAAGTTTCGTACAAGTTTCCAAAGTTTACGAGTTTCATCAGTTTTAAAATGTTTCATGTTTCCAAAGTTTCAAGTTTCACGAGTTTCAAATAGTTCAACAAAGTTACAATAACATACATCTTATGTTTCCCCCAAATAAGTAATTTAAAATAGTAAAAACAAAGTGGGGTTGTAACTCACGGTTTGCGAAGACAAAAGATATGAACTAGCACGAAAGAAGCGGAACGCGTCGGGAATCACAAATGACCTAAAACACCGGAATGTTGTACAAGTTTTTATTAGTATAATTTGAGTTATGTTAAGTTCCAATTTAACATTTTAAATCCCAATTTTCTTATACTTCGATTCTGTCCCAAAAAGATTATTACGGAAAGTTTATAAGATTCATGTGTTCGTGTACGTTTTATAGTCCGATAAGTCCAATTATGTCCAAAAGTGTCCAAGTTCAAAGTTAACGTGAATAAGTTATAGAACCCTTAAGTTACTGAAGTTGGTGTATATTTTTACGGTGAAGTTTGGGCAGCGCTTCCGCGCTATAAATTTAAATCCATTTCCAAAACACTTTCCCGCTTTATAACACGCAATATAATCAATAAGAACAATAATACAATGTTTCAATTCCAAAAGCTTTTCCAAACAGTTTATTTGTCAAAACCAGTGAGTTTTCCAAATATATATATTCTGTGATAACTTCGTTTAGCTTATTTTTACGTTTAAAGCTTTTTAAACGACAAATACGATGTTCAGCAGTATTCAGCCGCCGGCTGGAGACACTCAGCCGCCGGCTGGACTTTAGCCGTCGGCTGAGAACCTTCAGCCGCCGGCCAAAAGCCTTCGGCCAGTTTCAATATTACGTTATTTTCCGATTTTTAGCTTGTTTCACGGTTAGATTCGACATGCAAACTGTTATAAACCAAATATATGTGTTTTTAAAGTAAAATCACTGTTTCTTTTAGATTTTTGTGTTAAAAGTATAGATCTATTGTAAAAACCCGTTTTTAAGCAAGAAAACGTTTTGGATCTTTGTAAAAACATATTTTCAGTTTATGGATCTTACATGCAACCGATTATTTATATAAAAACAGTAAAAAGAAAGTGTTTTACCGGAGGAAAAAGCAAAATGACGGTTTGGATGAGATTTGGCTTCAAAAACTTCTTCAAAACCCGATTTAAACCTTTTTCTTTGATACCCTTTTCTTTTAGGACGATTTGTGTATGATTGATGGTCGATTTATGGTATTTTATGGACTGATTTTGGTGTGATATTTCTGTATTTGTTATGAGTTCTTGAGAAAAAGTGAGAGAGATTTGAGAGAGAGTTGTGTGTGTGTTTATGTGTGTGTTTTGATTCAAATGAAATGAAAGTGGTGTTAGAGTGTTGTGGGAAAGGGCCAAGACTGGCCTAGGGACTCAAAATGGCAGTTGTCTTGGTTCAATCCCTTAATAAAGTCGTTGCCCAATTAAGAGACATGCAGAAATGACTCATCAAGGCACAGTCAGCGGGATCCAGCCGCCGGCTGGCCATATTCAGCCGCCGGCTGGATTGAAAATCCAGCTTTTTGACGTTTTAAGTTTTCCGTTATAATTAGTTAAGGACTAGAATCTTTTTGGTTTCCGTTATGAACTTAGTCAAGTTCTTGTATTGTTTATTTGGTGTTAGGATTTATAGATTGATTCCGACTTTTGGTTCCGGCAATAAAAGACACAATAATTATGAACCCGAACAATATGAACACGATAAAGAGTAACTAGAGATTCGAACCGATTAAGTAACTGAGAATCACCTGAAATTTAGACGGTTGTCACATCATCCCCGGGTTGAAAGAAATTTCGTCCCGAAATTTGACTCGTCCAATCAGGTAGAAGTATCTTTGAACAAATGAGGATACTTTTGACGTATCTGGTCTTCACGTTCCCATGTGAACTCGTGACCACGTCGGGAGTTCCAACGAACCTTGACAATAGGAACACGGCTTTGTCTGAGTTGCTTGACCTCTCGATCTACAACTTCAAGCGGTTCCTCGATGAAATTGAGTTTGTTGTCGATCTTGACCTCGTCGAGCGGGATGACGATGGTCTCATCAGATAAGCACTTTTTCAAGTGCGAGACATGGAACACGTTATGAACATTCGAAAGAACTTGCGGAAGTTGGAGTCGATACGCCACTGGACCAATACGCTCGATAACTTCAAACGGTCCGGTGTACCTTGGGCTTAGCTTGCCGCGTTTCCCGAAGCGGACTACCCCTTTCCATGGCGATACTTTAAGAAGTACACGATCGCCGACCTGGAACTCAAGGGGTTTTCTTCGGTTATCGGCGTAGCTCTTCTGCCGAGTACGGGACGTCTTCAGTCGTTCTCTGATGGTGGTGATCTTGTCGATGGTTTCTTGAACAATGTCGAGCCTTGTGAGTTGTCGATCACCGGCTTCTAGCCAACAAAGCGGCGACCGGCACTTACGTCCATATAAGGCCTCGAACGGGGCACACTTAATGCTAGCGTGGTAGCTGTTGTTGTATGAAAACTCGACCAATGGAAGGTGAGTATCCCAACTTCCTCCAAAGTCAACTACGCATGCTCTAAGCATATCCTCAAGCGTTTGGATCGTCCTCTCGCTTTGACCGTCGGTCTGAGGGTGGTAAGTTGTGCTAAGATCTAGTCGCGTCCCGAGAGATTTCTGAAGCGCGTTCCAAAAGCGAGACGTGAACCGACTATCCCTGTCAGAAATGATGGAGAGAGGTGTCCCGTGGCGAGAGATGATCTCGTTGATGTAGATTTGCGCGAATTTCTCCATCGGGTGGGTTTCTCGCACCGGCAGAAAGTGAGCAGACTTCGTCAAACGGTCCACAATTACCCAAATTGTGTCGTTACCCTTTGCCGTCCGGGGTAACTTGGTAATGAAATCCATGGAGATTTGTTCCCACTTCCACATAGGAATCTCCGGTTGCTGCAATAGTCCTGATGGCTTCTGATATTCTGCCTTGACCTTGGAGCAAGTAAGACACTTGGCTACGTACAAGGCGATATCCTTCTTCATGCCCGGCCACCAGTAATACTCCCTAAGGTCCTTGTACAACTTGTCGGATCCTGGGTGAATGGAGTATCGGGAACGGTGGCCCTCATCCAAGATTAGCTTTCGAAGATCCTCGGACTTCGGAATCCATGCTCGGCCCTTGAAGTAGTGAATTCCGTCGGATTTGCGTTCGAACTCCTTCTCATGATTGTGCAAAGTTTCTCCCTTTAGGTTCTCGGGCTTCAACGCTTCTCGCTGAACCTCGGCGATTTGCGTTTGAAGGTTTGTCTGAATCTGGATACCTAGCGCTCTAACCCGAGATGGTCTCACCCTTTCCTTCCGACTCAGGGCGTCTGCTACTACGTTTGCTTTACCCGGGTGGTACTTGATCTCGCAATCGTAGTCACTCAGCAGTTCGATCCATCTCCTCTGCCTCATGTTGAGCATCTTCTGGTCTAGAATGTGTTGAAGACTCTTATGATCCGTGAAAACCGTGCACTTAGTCCCATACAGGTAGTGTCTCCAGATCTTTAATGCAAACACGACTGCTCCCAGCTCTAGGTCGTGAGTAGTGTAGTTCTGTTCGTGAACCTTGAGTTGTCTCGAAGCGTAGGCGATGACTTTGTCTTTCTGCATA
This sequence comes from Senecio squalidus, assembly GCA_910822075.1. Lineage (NCBI taxonomy): Eukaryota > Viridiplantae > Streptophyta > Magnoliopsida > Asterales > Asteraceae > Senecio > Senecio squalidus. The sequence continues at coordinate 30,994,526 of CAJVGC010000582.1, forward strand.
AGGACACACCCAAGTCCTTGATGGGATGCATCGCAGAATACTACGAAGTTATCCGTACCCTCTGGTAGAGACAAAATCGGTGCGTGGCAAAGCTGGTGCTTGAGTTTCTGGAAGGATTCCTCTTGCTTCGTACCCCAAATAAAATCCTTGTCCTTCTGAGTGAGCTCGGTGAGTGGCTTAGCGATCTTCGAGAAATTCTCGATGAACCTTCGATAATAGCCGGCCAACCCTAGGAATTGACGAATTTCCGTAGGAGTCGTCGGGGCTTGCCATTTCTCGATCGCTTCTATCTTAGCCGGATCTACATGGATCCCTTCTTGGTTGACCACATGACCAAGGAAATGTACTTCCCGGAGCCAGAATTCACACTTAGAGAATTTGGCGTACAGTTTCTGCTCTCGGAGGAGTTCTAAGATGAGTTTCAAGTGTTTCGCGTGGTCCTCCTTGTTTCTCGAGTAGATAAGAATGTCGTCAATGAACACGATCACGAATTTGTCCAAATAAGGTCTACACACCCTGTTCATCAAGTCCATGAACACTGCTGGTGCGTTGGTTAGACCGAATGGCATGACAAGGAATTCGTAATGACCGTAACGGGTACGAAAAGCGGTCTTTGGAATGTCGGTCTCGCTGACACGAACCTGATGATAACCCGAACGGAGGTCGATTTTCGAGAAATAAGTTGCACCCTGCAACTGGTCGAAAAGGTCATCGATCCTCGGGAGTGGGTATCGGTTCTTGACGGTCAGCTTGTTCAGTTCGCGGTAGTCGATGCACATACGAAAGGATCCGTCTTTCTTTTTAACGAAGAGTATTGGGGCTCCCCAGGGGGACGAGCTTGGACGAATAAGACCATGATCCAAGAGTTCCTGAAGCTGTTTAGACAGCTCTTGCATTTCCGGTGGGGCTAGACGATACGGTGTCCTAGCGACCGGGGCTGCACCAGGAATGAGGTCTATCCGGAATTCCACTTGTCGATGCGGAGGTAGCCCGGGCAAATCTTCGGGAAAGACTTCAGGGTGATCCTTGACTACTGGAATATCTTGAATACGGATCTCCTTGGGTTTACGTTCGACAACGTGAGCAAGAAACGCGTCACAGTCCTTCTCGAGGTACTTACGCATTTTTATGGACGACACGAGACGGAGTGATCGTCCGGGTTTGTCTCCTTGAACAACTAAAGTTTCGGTGTCAGAGAGAGGTATGCGGATGAGTTTGTCAAAACAGACGATCTCGGCTCGGAATCGAGAGAGCCAGTCCATTCCGACGATAACATCAAAGCTTTTCAGCTCGATTGGAATTAAATCAATAGGGAAAGTTTTATCGGACAGGCATATGGAACATCCTATGATTATATCCTTAGCTTCGAACTCCTGACCGTTAGCGTACTCTATGGTGAAGCTATCCTTAAGAACCTTAGATCCTAAGTTAATGAGGGGTCTAAATTCTAAGGACACAAAGCTTCTTTCGGCACCAGAATCGAACAAAACGGATGCATAATGGTTATTAACAGGAAACGTACCGTTCACCGCATTCGGATCCTGTCGAGCCTCCTCAGCTGTGAGTGCGAATGCACGTCCTCGACCTCGCCCGCCTTGGTTAGGTTGGGCGTTTCGGAGTCTTGGGCAAGCATTCCGGAGGTGCTGGTCACTTCCGCACTCGAAGCACACCGGCTTCTGACCTGGAGCTGCCAACTTGTCCGGGCAATACTTAGCAAAGTGCCCTTCCTTCTGGCACCTCAAACACACGGGACAGTTACCGTGGTGGTGGAAATTGCACTTATTGCACTTGGGGTTCGTCCCCGTGTATCGATTTCCAGCTGGTGGAGGTGGCGGTGGCGGTGCTACAGCTGCTATGGCAAGATTGCGGGTGGTCTTCTTCTTCTTGTTCCTGTCACTTCGCCTCGGGGTCTGATCGGACTTCCTTTTCTCACCCGACTCCTTCTTGGATGATGCAGGAGCGGTGAGTAGGTTGCTGGTGAGGCGGTGAGCTAGGATGATGGCACTCTGGAGGGTCTGGGGTTCCTTGGTGAGAACCATTCCCCTGATTTCAGGAACAAGACCGGAGATGTACAGGTCAATCTTGTTCTCTTCCGGAGTTACTAGCCTTGGGACCAGTCGGGCCAACTCATGGAATCGGGCAGTGTACCCTTCGATGTCGTTTCCGACCATCTCATGATCCCAGAGCTCAGCCTCGAGCTTTTTGATTTCCCCTTTGGGGCAGTACTCCTCTATCAGGAGGTTCTTGAATTGTTCCCAGGTGAGAGCATAGGCGGTCTCGCGTCCCCTATTGCGGACCACATTGTTCCACCAAGTCAGTGCCTTACCGTGCAATACGCAGGAGGCGTATTGCACTTTCATAGCTTCGGCACATCCACTGATGTGCAGCACCGACTCGATGCTCTCAAACCATGATACCAGGCCTACGGCACCAGTTGTGCCATGGAATTCCTTGGGCTTGCAGGCCATGAAACTCTTGTAGGTGCAAGCTGGTGGGTTTGGGTGTTGGTTCTGATTCTGGTGGTTGTTGTTGCTGCTGCTGCTGTTGCTGGTGGTGGTTGTTGACGTTAGCATTGATTCCCGCAGTGATCTGGGCGATCATGTTGGGCATCGCTGCGTTCAACTGCTCAGCGACTTGCTCAGCGATGATACTAGCATTGGTTCGGGGTGCCATGATTCTACAACAGATAACAGATTCAGTTTAGAACGCACGATTAGAGTATGATAAGAATATAATTCAATGAACAAGTTAACAATCACGCAAGAGTAAAGTAATAGAACAGATAGCACACGCACGATAAGGTTTCAAGAGATTCACATGACAAGGATTCATACGTAAGAAAATGATTCAACCACAGTACAAGATTCACAAGACAAGGTAATAATAGATAATAATAAATGGAACTTCATTCATTAAGATAATAAGTTGAGTACAAGGTTCAAAATAGAAGAAGTACAGTACAATACAACATGGAAATAAAGAAAATGGCTCGAAGCTGTGTACATTTGAAAATTACAACTCGGCCTACAGTACATAAATAGAAGGAGAAAGCTAGTGGCGTTTCTCTAGGAGCATCTTGGCCATCATGACCACGATCAAGGTTCCCATTACTAGACACGCCCCTACGAGATGCTGCACAGTTCGTGCCGTGGCTCGTGTCGATGCGATAACTCGCAGTGCCTGCTCGGACAAGTGGTGCGCCGCGTCGGTGACTTCGCTGATGAGGAGTCCCTGTTGTTGGTTCTCCTCTGCGAGTGCCCGAACCTCGCGGTGCAGGTGCAGGAATGCGGCCGGTGGGGGTGACTGGAGAGTGGGTGGCATCATAGGTAGGGAGGTTCCGGCCTCCTGAGCACGTCGCCGCTCCTCAAGGAACTGACGTTCCCACGCATAGCGTTCCATTACCGGAGTGCGCAGGGCGGGGTCGTAAGGTTCCACAAAGGACAGAGGAGGTGCGGGTCGGAACGGACCCGGCTGCTGGCGCGCGGTCAACCTAGCGCGGAGCCCTTGGGGCTGCGGTGGTACAGTGACAGGCGCTGGAGGAGGGGGTGGAAGCACAGATCTCGGGCTAGATCCGTGACTGCTACTGATCGTCATCGATGTGTCCTCTGTCGGGTCAGTCATCTGGTGACGCTGGCTATCGGATGCCGTGTGGCCCTCGGAAGGTTCGTTCGGTGGGGAAACGGCTCGCGAGAGGGATCGTGACTGAGATCGTGAACGAGATGACTGAGACATGACGGATCTGCGACGTAAAGAGTTCCGTAAGTATATGAACAAGATAATGTTAAAGGAAATATGTAAGGAAATGCAGGTAAGGGTCGATCACGTGAGGTTGGGAATAGTAAGACCGGGAATTTTTCGACTCAAAACCGTTTAACATTAGTAATTATGTTCCGTTCTTGCATAAGCCATTTTGAACTAGGCAGGGGTGATCAGGCCATGCGTAGTTAAAAACAATCATGCAATTGCGAAATTAATTCTCTAAAGTTTTGAACCCATAATGATTTTCCGAAAAGCCTTGGTTATAGTTTGGTTTCAAAAACTTTTTGGAAATTTCTAAAACCGTTTTCACTATAACCTGTGCTCTGATACCAAGTCTGTCACACCCCGCTATAGCGGAAACACGGAATGTGAGAGCTGGAATATCATTACACGGTCATAAGCAAATTAAACGATTCAAGTCATTTCGATAAAAATAAAATAGTTCAAGTTTCAAACAACCAAGCAGTTCACAATTTTAAATTAAGTACAAATACAAAGTTTCAAAATAAAATTCCCAAAATAGAAAGGTCTTTTCCCAATGTGCGCCTCACGTAACCATAGTGACCCTTCCTTGCCATGCATTCCAGACACTTACACTAATTTCCTGAAACATAAGATAAAGTGTCAACTACATAAAGTAGTGAGTGAGTTACAGTTTAGTGTTTCGATAAAGTTTCTAAAAATAGAATGTACATAAAAGAGTGACGTCGTAAGTAAAAGGAACGGAGCGACATTAGAACACATGTATATAAATGGTAAAAGTTTTGTACACACGCAAGTAAAACAAATAAAACTCGTATAAATAAAGTTGTAGCGGAATCCAGGCGCTAAAAAGGTATATGCGTAGGGAGTATGTGCTTAACTAAATAGTAACTCGTATCAATCACTTGGCATAATATAAATAGTAAGTATACACTAAACCGATTGTGTGGTCCTGATCTAGCCCAAAAATGTTTCAATAAGTTTCCAACTGAATCTTAGTAATATGTACTTGGGTCGCTAACCCTGAGTAAGGAGTGACCGCTCCTAAGTATCGATACCCATAATACTAACGGCTATTGCTAATAGTGTATAAAGTTCCTGAACCAAAAACGGGGCAATTGAACAAAGTTTCCAAAAGTAGCAGTAATCACTTACGGGTTTATATATTCATCAAGGATTGGTCGCTAACAAGTATCCTAGATTTAGTTAACCGGCTAAGGCATCAACACATATACGCATAATAGTTTCACAAGTTTCCAAGTTTCTCAAAGTTTCAAAGTTTCCAAAGAGTTTCAAGTTTCGTACAAGTTTCCAAAGTTTACGAGTTTCATGAGTTTTAAAATGTTTCATGTTTCCAAAGTTTCAAGTTTCACGAGTTTCAAATAGTTCAACAAAGTTACAATAACATACATCTTATGTTTCCCCCAAATAAGTAATTTAAAATAGTAAAAACAAAGTGGGGTTGTAACTCACGGTTTGCGAAGACAAAAGATATGAACTAGCACGAAAGAAGCGGAACGCGTCGGGAATCACAAATGACCTAAAACACCGGAATGTTGTACAAGTTTTATTAGTATAATTTGAGTTATGTTAAGTTCCAATTTAACATTTTAAATCCCAATTTTCTTATACTTAGATTCTGTCCCAAAAAGATTATTACGGAAAGTTTATAAGATTCATGTGTCCGTGTACGTTTTATAGTCCGATAAGTCCAATTATGTCCAAAAGTGTCCAAGTTCAAAGTTAACGTGAATAAGTTATAGAACCCTTAAGTTACTGAAGTTGGTGTATATTTTTACGGTGAAGTTTGGGCAGCGCTTCCGCGCTATAAATTTAAATCCATTTCCAAAACACTTTCCCGCTTTATAACACGCAATATAATCAATAAGAACAATAATACAATGTTTCAATTCCAAAAGCTTTTCCAAACAGTTTATTTGTCAAAAACAGTGAGTTTTTCAAATATATATATTATGTGATAACTTCGTTTAGCTTATTTTTACGTTTAAAGCTTTTTAAACGACAAATACGATGTTCAGCAGTATTCAGGCGGCGGCTGGAGACACTCAGCCGCCGGCTGGACTTTAGCCGTCGGCTGAGAACCTTCAGCCGCCGGCCAAAAGCCTTCGGCCAGTTTCAATATTACGTTATTTTCCGATTTTTAGCTTGTTTCACGGTTAGATTCGACATGCAAACTGTTATAAACCAAATATATGTGTTTTTAAAGTAAAATCACTGTTCTTTTAGATTTATGTGTTAAAAGTATAGATCTATTGTAAAAACCCGTTTTTAAGCAAGAAAACGTTTTGGATATTTGTAAAAACATATTTTCAGTTTATGGATCTTACATGCAACCGATTATTTATATAAAAACAGTAAAAAGAAAGTGTTTTACCGGAGTAAAAAGCAAAATGACGGTTTGGATGAGATTTGGCTTCAAAAACTTCTTCAAAACCCGATTTAAACCTTTTTCTTTGATACCCTTTTCTTCTAGGACGATTTGTGTATGATTGATGGTCGATTTATGGTATTTTATGGACTGATTTTGGTGTGATATTTCTGTATTTGTTATGAGTTCTTGAGAAAAAGTGAGAGAGATTTGAGAGAGAGTTGTGTGTGTTTATGTGTGTGTTTTGATTCAAATGAAATGAAAGTGGTGTTAGAGTGTTGTGGGAAAGGGCTAAGACTGGCCTAGGGACTCAAAATGGCAGTTGTCTTGGTCCAATCCCGTAATAAAGTCGTTGCCCAATCAAGAGACATGCAGAAATGACTCATCAAGGCACAGTCAGCGGGATCCAGCCGCCGGCTGGCCATATTCAGCCGCCGGCTGGATTGAAAATCCAGCTTTTTGACGTTTTAAGTTTTCCGTTATAATTAGTTAAGGACTAGAATCTTTTTGGTTTCCGTTATGAACTTAGTCAAGTTCTTGTATTGTTTATTTGGTGTTAGGATTTATAGATTGATTCCGGCTTTTGGTTCCGGCAATAAAAGACACAATAATTATGAACCCGAACAATTTGAACACGATAAAAGAGTAACTAGAGATTCGAACCGATTAAGTAACTGAGAATCACCTGAAATTTAGACGGTTGTCACAAAATATGTCTATCTTAATCATAAAAACGTTAACTTTAGACTTTTGGACAAAAATGTAACTTTCACCATTTTGGGACTATTTTGGTAAATACTTAACCTTGACACATAAAGTTTAATTAAAAACTTATTTATATTATCTTAAGTATATAACATAATAAGATAATAATAATTGGACTATCTTGGCATTATTAGGCGACCCGTGATTCCCGGCTCCCGCTCCGATCGATTCCCGAGTTCTTTATCTTCGCAATCCGTGAGTTACACTCCTCCTTACTCTTACATTTTAAGTACTCTTTTTGGGGGATTCATGAGATCAAACCTTTTTTGAACGATACTCTTACTTGTGAAACTGTTTTGTGCACTTAAACCTCGAACAATGCTTATGAACTAATTGTTTTTGAAACTCATTTGAATCCTTACTACTTTTATGAACTTGTACATTTATTGCGATACTCATTGAAACTTATTGAACTTTTGAGCTATCTATCTATTTTTGGAAACCTTACGAACTTGCAACTCTTTGAACTTTTGGAACTTTGAGAACTATTGAACTATTTTGGAACTTTGCAACTAATATGCGTAGACAATATCATTTATTCGGATTGGCTTACTTTAGACTAAATAGGTTTGCCTCTTTGGATATTTGATTAGACAATGATAGCTTGATTGTATTTTGGAGCAAAACCCTAGGTGAGGATATAAACGCCGTAAGTACAAACGACAAATTTTTAGAAACAGGACGGACAAAATGCCCCGCAACTTTTTTTGGAACTGAACTCTACACACTATTAACAATAGCCGTTAGTAAATATGGGTATCGATACTTAGGAGCGGTCACTCCTTACTTAAGGGTAGCAACCTGGGTACATATTACTAAGTTCTCGCGAACTCGAACTTTAGACTGGAACTAGGGGCGCGAACTTGACCAGAATCGGATTAGTGTGCAAAACAAAATCTTACGTTATATTAAGCTTAGTGGTTGGTACAACTCGAGGATCATAGGTCTTTATTATCTACGCATATGCTTACTTACTGTCTTACACATGTGGATTAATCCACCACTGAGGTAATGACTACATACTTTTACCGCTTGCTACGCGACTTACTTTGAACTTACTTTGAACTTATTCTGAGCTTACTTTGAACTTATTTTGAACTTTCATGAACTTTGAACTGATCTTGAACTTTATGGACTTTGAACTTGTCTCGAACTTTTACGAACTCTAAACTCTTGACTTGAACTATTACGACAGTATATACACTACCTTTATGCGATTGCTTAACCGCTTACTTCTTTGGAAAACTTTTGTACTTACATATATACTTGTCGAACTTTTATCCGAACCTTTTTGCCAACTTATAAATTGTAACTCACTCACTACGTTTTCGTAGTTGACACTTTATCTCATGTTTCAGGAATTAAGCGTAAGTTATGAAGTGCATTGCTCAGGCGGGCCAAGCCAATTGTGTGAAGTGTACCCTGGGAAGAAGACCTTTATTTTTGGGAATTTTCGATTAAAACATTTTATTATGTATTATGGTCTTAAACTTTGAATCTTGGTTGTATCTTTGAATTTTGTACTTTTCCAACTTTAATCTTAATGACTTGAACCGTTGATTTTAGTGTAACCCGTGAAATGATTCTTGGCTCTTCACATTCCGTGTTTCCGCTTTAGCGGGGTGTGACAGACTTGGTATTAGAGCACGGGTTATAGTGAAAACGGTTTTAAAAATTTTCAAAAAGTTTTCGAAACCAAAGCTATAACCAAGGCTTTTCAGAAAAATCATTTTCGGGTTCAAACTTTAGAACATTACTTTCCGCGATTGCATGGTTATCTTTTTCAACTATGCATGACTTGATCAACCATGCATAGTTCAAAATGAAATATGCAAGAACGGAAGGTCAATGGCTATCGTTAACGGTTTTGAGTCGAAAAATTCCCGGTTTTGCCAATTCCCGACACTCACATAACTGACCCGTGCATGCATTTTACTTACGTTTTTCCTATTTCTAGTTTCCCGCGTACTTATGTAACTCTCTATTCGCAGATACGCCATGTCTCAGTCATCGCACTCCCGATCCCAGTCACGATCGCTCCCACGAGCCGCCTCTGTGACAACCGTCTAAAATTCAGGTGATTCTCAGTTACTACATCGGTTCGAATCTCTAGTTACTCTTTTATCGTGTTCATATTGTTCGAGTTCATGATTGTTGTGTCTTTAATTGTCGGAACCAAAAGTCGGAATCAATCTATAAATCCTAACACAAAATAAACTATACAAGAACTTGACTAAGTTCATAACGGAAACCAAAAAGATTCTGGTCCTTAACTAACAATAACGGAAAACTTAAAACGTCACCGAGCTGGAAAAGCCTTCCAGCCGACGGCTGAAGGCTGTCAGCCAGCGGCTGAAGCCCAGCCGGCGGCTGGATATGGCCAGCCGGCGGCTAAAAGGCCGCTGGCAGTAGCTTGATGACTCATAATTGCATGAATGTTGATTGGTGGAGTGTTAGACTCGGGTATTGGACCAATTTCCGGTCACAACACTTCCCAATGGCAGTCTCTCACACCTTCCTTTACTTCCCCTTTTCATTTCAATCTCATTTTCAAATAAACACACACACAAACACCTACTCACTCTCTCTCTAAATCTCTCATACTCTCTCAAGAAAACTTAAACAAAACAGAAACTTGGCATCATTTCACAGCAAATAAACTCAAATCCATCCATCAAAATTACACACAAATCGTTATAGAGTAAAAGGGGTATCAAAGGAGAAGGTTTAAATCGGGTTTTAAAGAAGATTTGCATACATTTTGAAGCTAGGAACTCATCCAACCGATCCAAAGCATTTTCTTTCGGTAGAACTCCTTTATTTTACTCTTTTTACTTAAATATTCGGTTGCATGTTAGATCCCCAAACTGAAAATGTATTTTTATAAAGATCTAAAACGTTTTCTTGCTTAAAAACGAGTTTTTGCAATAGATCTACGTTTTTAACATACAAATCTAAAAGAAACAGTGACTTTACTCTAAAAACATATATATTTGATAAATAACAGTTTGCATGTTCGAATCTAACCTTTAAACAAGCTAAAAATCGAAAAATAACGAAATCTAGAAACTGGCCGAAGGCTTCTGGCCGGCGGCTGAAGGCTCTCAGCCGACGGCGAAAGTCCAGCCGCCGCCTGAATCCTGCTGTTCGTAATATTTGTCGTTTTAAAGGCTTTAAACGTAAAAATAAGCTAAAATAAGTTACCACAGATTATAAACTTTGAAAAGCTTACTGTTTTTGATAAAGAAACTGTTTGGGAAAGATTGAGGGATTAAAACATGGGTATTATTGTTTATAATCGTTAAATTGCATGTTTTAAAGCGGGAAAGTGTTTTGAAATTGGACTAAATTTTTATAGCGCGGAAGCGCTGCCCAAATTTCACCGTAAAATATATTCCAAATTCAGTAACTTAATATTTTCGGGACTTATACACTTTGACTTTGAACTTTGACACTTTTGGACATAATTGGACTTATCGGACTATAAAACGTACACGAACACACTTATTCATGTAACTTTTCGGTAATAACCTTTTGGGACAGAATCTAAAATATAAGAAATTGGGATTTAAAATGTTAAACTGGAACTTAACATAACTTAAATCATACTAATAAAACTTATACAATATTACGGTGTTTTAGGTTATCTTTGATTCCCGGCGTATTCCGTTCCGTCCACGCTTGTTCTTACTTTTCTTCGCAAACGGTGAGTTACAATCCCCATTCCGTTTTACTATTACTCTTTTAAACACTTATTTGGGGGAAACATAAGATTGCATGTTATGTAACTTTCGAAACTAGTTGCTACTCGTTTGAAACTTTTGAAACTATGAAACTTTATTGAAACTTTGGAAACTTGTTTGAAACTATGAAACTTTGGAAACTTGTTTGAAACTATGAAACTTTAGTGAAACTTTGGAAACTTGTATGAAACTTGGAACTTTATTGAAACTTTGGAAACTTGTACGAAACTTTGAAACTCTTTGAAACTTATGAAACTCGTAAACTTGAAACTCTTGGAAACTTGGAAACTTTGGAAACTGTGGAAACTTGTGAAACTATTATGCGTATATGTGTTGATGCCTTAGTTGGTTAACTAAATTTAGGATACTTGTTAGAGAAACCAATCCTTGATGAAAATATAAACCCGTAAGTGCTTACTGCTATTTTTAGAAACAGAACTCAGTTGCCACGTTTTTGGATCGAAACTTTACACACTATTAGCAACAGCCGTTAGTATTATGGGTATCGATACTTAGGAAAGGTCACTCCTTACTCAGGGTTAGCGACCCAAGTACATATTACTAAGATTCAGTTGGAAACTCAATGAAACATTTTGGGGCTAGATCCTGACCAGACAATCGGTTTAGTGTATACTTACTATTTATATTATGCCAAGTGATTGATACGATTTACTAATTTAGTTAAGCACATATTACCTACGCATATACCTTTTTAGCGATGGATTCCGCTTCAAACTTTATTTATACGAGTTTTATTTGTTTTACTTGCGTGTGTACGAAACCTTTTACTATTTATATATATGTTCTAGCGTCGCTCCGTTCCTTTTTCTTATGACGTAATTATATATATATATATATATATATATATATATATATATATATATATATATATATATATATATATATATATATATATATATATATATATATATATATTTCTATTTTTGGGAACTTTTACCGAAACTCTAAACTGTAACTCACTCACTACTCAATGTAGTTGACACTTTATCTTATGTTTCAGGAAATTAGTGTAAGTGTCGGGATGCATGGCAAGGAAGGGTCAATATGGTCACTTGAGGCGCACTATGGGAAAGACCTTATTATTTTGGGAAATTTTTTTGGAACTTGTATTTGTACTTGAATTTAACTTGTGAACTGCTTGGTTGTTTTTGAATCTTGAACTGTTTTTATTTTAATGAAATGACTTGAACCGTCTACTTTTGTTATAACCGTGTAATGATATTCCAGCTCTCACATTCCGTGTTTCCACTATAGCTGGGTGTGACAGACTTGGTATCAGAGCACAGGTTATAGTGAAAACGGTTTTGGAAATTTTCAAAAAGTTTTTGAAACCAAACTATAACCAAGGCTTTTCGGAAAATCATTATGGGTTCAAAACTTTAGAGAATTAATTTCGCGATTGCATGATTGTTTTTAACTACGCATGGCCTGATCACCCATGCCTAGTTCAAAATGACTTATGCAAGGACGAAACGTAATTACTAATGCTAAACGGTTTTGAGTCGAAAAATTCCCGGTCTTATTATTCCCAACCTCACGTGATTGACCCTTACCTGCATTTCCTTACATATTTTCCTTTAACATTGTCTTGTTCATGTACTTACGAAACTCTTTACGTCGCAGATCCGTCATGTCTCAGTCATCACGCTCACGATCCCCCTCGCGTTCCCAGTCCCGGTCCCTCTCACGAGCCGCCTCCCCATTGCACGAACCCTCTGAGGGCCATACGGCCTCCGAGAGTCAGCGTCATCAGACGACTGACCCGACGGAGGATACGTCGATGACCATTAGCAGCAGTAACGGGTCTAGCCCGAGGACCGTATTACCACCTCCTCGACCGGCACCCGTTGCAGCACCACCTCAGCCCCAAGGGCCCCGCGCCGGGATGACCGCGCGCCAGCACCCGGGACCGTTCCGACCCGCACCTCCTCAGTCCTTCGTGGACCCGTACGATCCCGCCTTGCGCACCTTAGTTATGGAACGCTATGCGTGGGAACGTCAGTTCCTCGAGGAGAGGCGACGCGCTCAGGAGGTCGGATCCTCCCGACCTATGATGCCACCCACTCTCCAGCCTCCTCCACCGGCCGCATTTCTCCACCTGCACCGTGAGGTCCGGGGACTCGCCGAGGAAGCCCAACAGCAGGGCCTCCTTCTCTTCGAAGTCTCCGACGCCGCACACAAACTGGCGGAACAGTCGATACGAACCATCGCATCAGCTCAGGCCACTGCACGGGCCGTGCAGCGCCTTGTCAGCGCGTGCTTCGTCATGGGGGCATTGGTAGTGACTATTGTCGCCAAGATGTTTCTGGAGAAACGCCGTTAGTTCTTTTCTTTTATTATTATGTACTGTAGGCCGAGTTGTAATTTTCAATGTACACAGCTTCGAGCCATTTCCATTATTTCCTTATTGTATTGTACTGTACTTCTTTTCTATTTTGAACCTTGTACTTAACTTAATGATTATTAACGAATGAAGTTCTATCTATTATTATTTTGTCTTGTGAATCTTGTTCTATGGTTGAATCATTTTCTTGCGTGTGAATCTCTGTCTTGTGAATCTCTTGGATCCTTGTCGTGCGTGTACTATCTGCTCTGTTATATTACTCGTGCGTAGTGATTATCATTGTTCGTTGGATCATATTCTTATCGTAACCTATCCGTACGTCTAAACTAGTTTCTTTCTCCGTTGTAGAATTATGCCTCTCGACAGGAGCGACACAGACCGAATAGCTGAAGAGGTTGCTATACACCTGACTGCAGCAATTCCCGACCTTATCGCCAGGGTCATTGCAGGAATCAATGCCAAACTTTCAAGAAATAAGGAAACCCTTCCCTTCCCAGCCCCAGTCAAACAGAAGGATAGTGAAAGCTCCCGAAGCAGTAACCTCCTTTCTCCTCCAGCTCCCGTCACACGAAGGGAGAGTAGGAAACGGAAGGCTAGTTACCAACCAATAAGGAACAACCGTGACAAGAGACCCGCCACCAGACGCCGAGGTTACGCTGGACTACACCCCAAGTGCGACAGGTGCTACCTGCACCATGTTGGGAACTGCCAGTGTGTTATTCATGCAACGAATCCGGGCACCTCTCCCGACATTGTCGCAATTATGCTATTAGGCGAGGAAGGAGGTGGACTACTCTTAAATATGGAAGCAACGAACACCACCGTGTTAACTGCCCCATATTCGATATAGCAGAAGCCTTCAGTGCCCTCACTATCACTGCCAAGGAGGCAAGGCAGGATTCGAATTCCGCAGGTAAATTCCCCCGTAAACAACCCAATTGTCGATGGACTATTCAATTCAGGAACTGAAAGGAGCTTTGTATCCTTAGAATTTAGACCCCTCATTAGCTTAGGATCTAAAGTTCTTAAGGATGGCTTCACCATAGAGTACGCTAACGGTCAGGAGTTCGAAGCTAAGGATATAATTGTAGGATGTTCCATATGCCTGTCTGATAAAACCTTCCCTTTTGACTTAATTCCAATCGAGCTGAAAAACTTTGATGTTATCGTCGGAATGGACTGGCTCTCTCGTTTCCGAGCCGAGATTGTCTGTTTTGAAAAACTCATCCGCATCCCTCTTTCTGACACCGAAACTCTAGGTGTTCAAGGAGACAAACCCGGACGACCACTCCGTATCGTGTCGTCCATAAAAATGCGCAAGTACCTCGAGAAGGACTGTGACGCGTTTCTTGCTCACGTTGTCGAACGTAAATCCAAGGAGATCCGTATTCAAGATATTCCAGTAGTCAAGGATCACCCTGAAGTCTTTACCGAAGATTTGCCTGGGCTACCTCCGCATCGACAAGTGGAATTCCTGATAGACCTCGTTCCTGGTGCAGCACCGGTCGCTAGGACACCGTATCGTCTAGCCCCACCGGAGATGCAAGAGCTGTCTAAACAGCTTCAGGAACTCTTGGATCATGGTCTTATTCGTCCAAGCTCGTCCCCCTGGGGAGCCCCAATCCTCTTCGTTAAAAAGAAAGACGGATCCTTTCGTATGTGCATCGACTACCGCGAATTGAAAAAGCTGACCGTCAAGAACCGATACCTACTCCCGAGGATCGATGACCTTTTCGACCAGTTGCAGGGTGCAACTTATTTCTCTAAAATCGACCTCCGTTCGGGTTATCATCAGGTTCGTGTCAGTGAGACCGACATTCCAAAAACCGTTTTTCGTACTCGTTACGGTCATTACGAATTCCTTATCATGCCATTCGGTTTAACCAACGCACCAGCAGTGTTCATGGACTTGATGAACAGGGTGTGTAGACCTTATTTGGACAAATTCGTGATCGTGTTCATTGATGACATTCTTATCTACTCGAGAAATAAGGAGGAGCACGCGAAACACCTGAAACTCATCTTAGAACTCCTCCGAGATCAGAGATTGTACGCCAAATTCTCTAAGTGTGAATTTTGGCTTCGGGAAGTACATTTCCTTGGTCATGTGGTCAACCAAGAAGGGATCCATGTGGATCCGGCTAAGATAGAAGCGATCGAGAAATGGCAAGTCCCGACGACTCCTACGGAAATTCGGCAATTCCTAGGGTTGGCCGGCTACTATCGAAGGTTCGTCGAGAATTTCTCGAAGATCGCTAAGCCACTCACCGAGCTCACTCAGAAGGACAAGGATTTTTTTTGGGGTACGAAGCAAGAGGAATCCTTCCAGAAACTCAAGCACCAGCTTTGCCACGCACCTATTTTGTCTCTACCAGAGGGTACGGATAACTTCGTAGTATTCTGCGATGCATCCCATCAAGGACTTGGGTGTGTCCTTATGCAGAAGGATAAAGTCATCGCCTACGCTTCAAGACAACTCAAGGTTCACGAACAGAACTACACTACTCACGACCTAGAGCTGGGAGCAGGCGTGTTTGCATTAAAGATCTGGAGACACTACCTGTATGGGACTAAGTGCACGGTTTTCACGGATCATAAGAGTCTTCAACACATTCTAGACCAGAAGATGCTCAACATGAGGCAGAGGAGATGGATCGAACTGCTGAGTGACTACGATTACGAGATCAAGTACCACCCGGGTAAAGCAAACGTAGTAGCAGACGCCCTGAGTCGGAAGGAAAGGGTGAGACCATCTCGGGTTAGAGCATTAGGTATCCAGATTCAGACGAATCTTCAAACGCAAATCGCCGAGGCTCAGCGAGAAGCGTTGAAACCTGAGAACCTAAAGGGAGAGACATTGCACAATCATGAGAAGGAGTTCGAACGCAAGTCCGACGGAATTCATTACTTCAAGGGTCGAGCCTGGATACCGAAATCTGAAGATCTTCGCAAGTTAATTCTGGATGAAGGCCACCGTTCCCGATACTCCATCCACCCCGGATCCGACAAGTTGTACAAGGATCTTAGGGAATATTATTGGTGGCCGGGCATGAAGAAGGATATCGCCTTGTACGTGGCCAAGTGCCTTACTTGCTCCAAGGTCAAGGCGGAATACCAGAAGCCCTCAGGACTGCTGCAGCAACCGGAGATTCCTATGTGGAAGTGGGAACAAATCTCCATGGATTTCATTACCAAGTTACCCCGGACGGCAAAAGGTAACGACACAATTTGGGTAATTGTGGACCGATTGACGAAGTCAGCTCATTTCTTGCCGGTACGAGAAACTCACTCGATGGAGAAATTCGCGCAAATCTACATCAACGAGATTATCTCTCGCCACGGGACACCTCTCTCCATCATCTCTGACAGGGATAGTCGGTTCACGTCCCGCTTTTGGAACGCGCTTCAGAAATCTCTCGGGACGCGACTAGACCTTAGCACAGCTTACCACCCTCAGACCGACGATCAAAGCGAGAGGACGATCCAAACACTTGAAGATATGCTAAGAGCATGTGTAGTTGACTTCGGAGGAAGTTGGGATACTCACCTTCCCTTGGTCGAGTTTTCTTACAACAACAGCTACCACGCTAGCATCAAGTGCTCTCCGTTCGAGGCCTTATATGGACGAAAGTGCCGGTCGCCGCTTTGTTGGCTAGAAGCCGGTGATCGACAACTCACAAGGCTCGACATCGTTCAGGAAACCATCGACAAGATCACCACCATCAGAGAACGACTGAAGACGTCCCGTACTCGGCAAAAGAGCTACGCCGATAACCGAAGAAAACCCCTCGAGTTCCAGGTTGGCGATCGTGTGCTTCTTAAAGTATCGCCATGGAAAGGGGTAGTTCGTTTCGGGAAACGCGGCAAGCTAAGCCCGAGGTACACCTGACCATTTGAAGTTATCGAGCGTATTGGTCCAGTAGCGTATCGACTCCAACTTCCGCAAGTTCTTTCCAATGTTCATAACGTGTTCCATATCTCGCACTTGAAAAAGTGCTTACCTGATGAGACCATCGTCATCCCGCTCGACGAGGTCAAGATCGACAACAAACTCAATTTCATCGAGGAACCGCTTGAAGTTGTAGACCGAGAGGTCGAGCAACTCAGACAAAGCCGTGTTCCTATTGTCAAGGTTCGTTGGAACTCCCGACGTGGTCACGAATTCACATGGGAACGTGAAGACCAGATACGTCAAAAGTATCCGCACTTGTTCAAAGATACTTCTACCTGATGGGACGAGTCAAATTTCGGGACGAAATTTCTTTCAACCCGGGGATGATGTGACAACCGTCTAAAATTCAGGTGATTCTCAGTTACTACATCGGTTCGAATCTCTAGTTACTCTTTTATCGTGTTCATATTGTTCGAGTTCATGATTGTTGTGTCTTTAATTGTCGGAACCAAAAGTCGGAATCAATCTATAAATCCTAACACCAAATAAACTATACAAGAACTTGACTAAGTTCATAACGGAAACCAAAAAGATTCTGTTCCTTAACTAACAATAACGGAAAACTTAAAACGTCACCGAGCTGGAAAAGCCTTCCAGCCGACGGCTGAAGGCTGTCAGCCAGCGGCTGAAGCCCAGTCGGCGGCTGGATATGGCCAGCCGGCGGCTAAAAGGCCGCTGGCAGTAGCTTGATGACTCATAATTGCATGAATGTTGATTGGTGGAGTGTTAGACTCGGGTATTGGACCAATTTCTGGTCACAACACTTCCCAATGGCAGTCTCTCACACCTTCCTTTACTTCCCCTTTTCATTTCAATCTCATTTTCAAATAAACACACACACAAACACCTACTCACTCTCTCTCTAAATCTCTCATACTCTCTCAAGAAAACTTAAACAAAACAGAAACTTGGCATCATTTCACAGCAAATAAACTCAAATCCATCCATCAAAATTACACACAAATCGTTATAGAGTAAAAGGGGTATCAAAGGAGAAGGTTTAAATCGGGTTTTAAAGAAGATTTGCATGCATTTTGAAGCTAGGAACTCATCCAACCGATCCAAAGCATTTTCTTTCGGTAGAACTCCTTTATTTTACTCTTTTTACTTAAATATTCGGTTGCATGTTAGATCCCTAAACTGAAAATGTATTTTTATAAAGATCTAAAACGTTTTCTTGCTTAAAAACGAGTTTTTGCAATAGATCTACGTTTTTAACATACAAATCTAAAAGAAACAGTGACTTTACTCTAAAAACATATATATTTGATAAATAACAGTTTGCATGTTCGAATCTAACCTTGAAACAAGCTAAAAATCGAAAAATAACGAAATCTAGAAACTGGCCGAAGGCTTCTGGCCGGCGGCTGAAGGCTCTCAGCCGACGGCTAAAGTCCAGCCGGCGGCTGAGTGTCTCCAGTCGCCGCCTGAATCCTGCTGTTCGTAATATTTGTCGTTTTAAAGGCTTTAAACGTAAAAATAAGCTAAAATAAGTTACCACAGATTATTGTTTATAATCGTTAAATTGCATGTTTTAAAGCGGGAAAGTGTTTTGAAATTGGACTAAATTTTTATAGCGCGGAAGCGCTGCCCAAATTCCACCGTAAAAAATATTCCAAATTCAGTAACTTAATATTTTCGGGACTTATACACTTTGACTTTGAACTTTGACACTTTTGGACATAATTGGACTTATCGGACTATAAAACGTACACGAACACACTTATTCATGTAACTTTTCCGTAATAACCTTTTGGGACAGAATCTAAAATAAAAGAAATTGGGATTTAAAATGTTAAACTGGAAGTTAACATAACTTAAATCATACTAATAAAGCTTATACAATATTCCGGTGTTTTAGGTTATCTTTGATTCCCGACGTATTCCGTTCCGTCCGCGCTTGTTCTTACTTCTCTTCGCAAACGGTGAGTTACAATCCCCATTCCGTTTTACTATTACTCTTTTAAACACTTATTTGGAGGAAACATAAGATTGCATGTTATGTAACTTTCGAAACTAGTTGCTACTCATTTGAAACTTTTGAAACTATGAAACTTTATTGAAACTTTGGAAACTTGTTTGAAACTATGAAACTTTAGTGAAACTTTGGAAACTTGTATGAAACTTGGAACTTTATTGAAACTTTGGAAACTTGTACGAAACTTTGAAACTCTTTGAAACTTATGAAACTCGTAAACTTGAAACTCTTGGAAACTTGGAAACTTGGAAACTTTGGAAACTGTGGAAACTTGTGAAACTATTATGCGTATATGTGTTGATGCCTTAGTTGGTTAACTAAATTTAGGGTACTTGTTAGAGAAACCAATCCTTGATGAAAATATAAACCCGTAAGTGCTTACTGCTATTTTTAGAAACAGAACTCAGTTGCCCCGTTTTTGGATCGAAACTATACACACTATTAGCAACAGCCGTTAGTATTATGGGTATCGATACTTAGGAGAGGTCACTCCTTACTCAGGGTTAGCGACCCAAGTACGTATTACTAAAATTCAGTTGGAAACTCAATGAAACATTTTGGGGCTAGATACTGACCAGACAATCGGTTTAGTGTATACTTACTATATATATTATGTCAAGTGATTGATACGAGTTACTAATTTAGTTAAGCACATATTACCTACGCATATACCTTTTTAGCGATGGATTCCGCTTCAAACATTATTTATACAAGTTTTATTTTTTTTACTTGCATGTGTACGAAACCTTTTACTATTTATATATATATGTTCTAGCGTCGCTCCGTTCCTTTTTCTTATGACGTAATTATATATATATATATATATATATATATATATATATATATATATATATATATATATATATATATATATATATATATATATATATATATATATATATATATATATTTCTATTTTTGGGAACTTTTACCGAAACTCTAAACTGTAACTCACTCACTACTCAATGTAGTTGACACTTTATCTCATGTTTCAGGAAATTAGTGTAAGTGTCGGGATGCATGGCAAGGAAGGGTCAATATGGTCACGTGAGGCGCACTATGGGAAAGACCTTATTATTTTGGGAAATTTTTTTGGAACTTGTATTTGTACTTGAATTTAACTTGTGAACTGCTTGGTTGTTTTTGAATCTTGAACTGTTTTTATTTTAATGAAATGACTTGAACCGTCTACTTTTGTTATAACCGTGTAATGATATTCCAAGTCTCACATTCCGTGTTTCCGCTATAGCGGGGTGTGACAGCCTCTCCCTCTCACGAACCCTCTGAGGGCCATACGGCTTCCGAGAGTCAGCGTCATCAGACGACTGATCCGACGGAAGACACGTCGATGACCATCAGCAGCAGTAATGGGTCCAGCCCGAGGACAGTACTCCCACCTCCTAGACTGGTACCCGTTGCAGCACCACCGCAGCCCCGAGGACCCAACGCTAGAGCACCTACGCATCAGCAATCGGGCCCGTTCTGACCCGCACCTCCCCAGTCCTTCTTGGATCCCTACGACCCCGCTTTGCGTACTCCAGTCGCGGAGAGCTACGCGTGGGATCGTCAGTTCATCGAAGAAAGGCGACGTGCCCAAGAGGCCGGACCCTCCCGACCCAGGATGCCACCTAATCACCAGCCTCTTCCACCAGATGCGTTTCTCAACCTGCACCGTCAGGTCCGGGGACTCGCGAAGGAAGCCCAGGAGCAGGGTCTTCTTCTCTTTGAAGTCTCCGATGCTGCAAATGAGTTGGCACAACAGTCACGGCGAATCATCGCAACGGCTCAGGCCACCGCTCGGACAGTGCAATGCCTCACTAGAGCATGCCTAATCATGGGGGCATTTATAGTAGCCATTGCCGCCAAGATGTTCTTTGAAGATCGTTATTAGGCATACTTTCCTTTGTATTTGTACCGTACCGGCTTAGTCGTAATTTTTCCATTGTACACGACTTAAGCTATTATCTATTATTTCCTATGTATCGTACTTGTATTCTTCCAGTATTTTGTTCTATGTACTTAAACCTCTTATTGTTAATGGAAATTTCTATCTTCTATTATTTACATTTGTCTTATCGCGTGAACCTTTTATTATTGACAAACATTATTACAAATTCTTGAATCATCATCGTGCGTGTACTGTTACCTTTCTTGTACACTCTTTTACTACTATTGTTACCACACTTGTGCTAATTGTCCACTCTCATTACTCTCGTGTACTCGATAATTGTTGACTCTTGAGTTGAATTCCTGTAGTAAATTCCAATTTGTGCGTTCTAAACTAGTTTCTTCTTTCCCTTGTAGAACCATGCCTCCCAAGAGAAGTCGCGCTGATCGCATAGCCGAACATATCGTTGTGCAATTCCAAGCGGTACTTCCAAGCGTGATCGCCCAGATCGTCGCTGGAATCAACCAAGGGATCTTCGGAATCAACGAACCCCTTCTCCCTCTTGTACCAACTAGGCAGGACGAGGACGAGGATTTTGGCACCAACCGCCTACCTCCCCCTCCAGCCCTCTTCCAGCGAAGAGAGAGTAAGAGAAGGA
The DNA here is from genome assembly GCA_910822075.1 of Senecio squalidus. Classification (NCBI taxonomy): domain Eukaryota; kingdom Viridiplantae; phylum Streptophyta; class Magnoliopsida; order Asterales; family Asteraceae; genus Senecio; species Senecio squalidus. The sequence goes on from CAJVGC010000582.1 coordinate 31,016,005, forward strand.
AGATTCACCACCAACCCTCATGGACTAGCAACAACCAGGAACCCTCAACCGTAGCCCGAGCCTACTCTGGACCGCACCCCCAGTGCAACAGGTGCCACTTCCATCATGCTCGAAGATGCCCGGTGTGCAGATTTTGCAACGAAGAAGGGCACTACCCCTGGTGCTGCCCAGAAAAAGCAAACCACCGAGCCAGGAAACTGCGATGCCTTGAGTGTGGAAGCGACCAGCACCTCCGTGGGGATTGCCTCTTAGAGCATACCAGATAAACTCTCAGTGCTCTCGCAATCACGGCCGAGGAGACCCATCAGGACCCCAATGCAGTTACTGGTACGTTCCCTGCTGAATAACCATTTTCTTCCATACTATTTGATTCAGGAACCGAAAGAAACTTTGCCTCCTTAGAAATTAGACCCCTCATCAACCCAGAACCTAAAGCCATTACGGATAGCCTTCTATCGAATATGCCAATGTCCAATAGTCGAAGCTACGAATACAACCTTAGGATATCCGATACTCCATTGACCTAAACCTTCCTCCCATCGACCTAATTCCTATCGAGCCATCAAGCTTTGACGCCATCGTTGGGATGGACTGGTCACCCCATTTCCGAGCCAAGACCGTCCGTTCCGACAAACTCACCCGCATTCCTATCCAGAAAGTGAAACTCCCGTCGTTCAGGAGGACAAACCTGAATGACAGCTTCTCAACGTGTATCCCTTTTATTATGCGCAGGTACCTCGAGAAGGACTACGACGCATCCTTCGCCCACGATGTCGAACGTAAATCTAAGGAAAGCCGAGTCCAAGACATTCCCGTAGTCAAGGACCATCCAATGACCTTCCTGAGAATTTGCCTGGGCTACCGCCAAATCGACAAGTGGAAATTCCGAATAGACCTCGTTCCTGGCACAGCACCAGTTGCCAAGACACCTTACCGTCTGGCACCCCCCCGAGATGCTAAGGCGGCCAACGCCGCTGTAGGAACTCCCAGACCCTAGTACTATCCACTCAAGTCCATTTCTAAGGGAAGCCCCAAAGCTCCCCTACCAAGACAAAGGCGGACTCTCCCGTCTCTACACCAATCGTCATGGACGCATCGAGCCAACCGTCAAGAACCGATAATCATCCCCGAGGATGGAAAACCCATCCAAGTAGTTGCAGGATGCAGCTTACCTCTCGAAAGTCGACCCCCGCTCGGGTTATCACTAGGTTCGTGACATTATAACCAACATTACCGAAAACCGCACCCCCCAAGCTCGATGCAAGCAATTCAAGCCTCCCCTCCGTCAGTAGGCCTAACCAACACACTGCCGGTATTCATGGACTTAATGAACAAAGTGTGTAGGTCGTACTTAGACGATTAATAACCATACTCCTTGTCAACACTCTCACCTACTCAAGGAAGATCATGTGAAACATCCCAAGCTCACTCTAGAACTCTCCCGAGGTCAGGAGCTGTACACCAAATTCCCCGAAGCACAAGTTCTAGCCCCGGGAGAATAACATTTTGCCAATCCTATAACCAACTGTGAAGAAATTCGAACTCAGGCTAAACGTAACTCGTTACGCCAAGCTCCAAGCATGAGTTCTGAAATCCGAAGGTCTTCGCAAGCTCGTTCTGTCAAGAGCCACTAATCTCGCTATTCTACCCATCCGGGACCCGACTTGTCGTACAAGAGTTCCCGAGAATACTGTTTCTGGCCGGACATGCATAAGGATATTACCTTGTATCTGGCCGAGTGCCTCACTTACTCCGAGTTCAAGGCGGAATACCGAAGCCCATCCCTCCATTAGTCGACCTACGGCCCACTCTCTCCGGAGTGCCCTCCAGAGAATCGCTAGGGACGCGACTAGACCTCATCGCCACTCACCTTCCTCTGGTCGAGTTCACCTATGTCAACGGCTTCCATGCCAGCACTAAGTGCGCACCCTTCAATCTCTATATGGACGCAGGTGTCGAACACTGCCCTATCGGCTAGAAGCTGACGGTCGACAACTTGCAAGGTCCGACGTCTATCTCTACCCGTGAAAGACTGGAAGCATCCCGTACCCGGCAAAGGAACTGCGTAACCAAACGGAAGAAAAACCCTCGAGCCCCAGGAGGGCGATGGAGTGTTTCCCAAGATATCGCCATAAAAGGGGTAGCCTACTTCTGGAAACGCGGCAAACTGAGCCCGAGGCACACCGGTCCAATCTAAGTCTTAGGACATATCGGTCCGATTACTTATCGCCTTTAACTTCCCCAGTTTTCTTTAAGCATTCGTATATGTTCCATTCTCACACTTGAAAAGTGTTCATCGGATAAGGCCAGCGTCATCCCTCTAGACAGGGTCAAGATCGGTGCCAAACCCAATTTCCTTGATGAACCGCTTAAGTTGTTGACTCCAAGAGAAAACAACCTAGACAGAACCTTGTTCCCATCTCTGAATTCGGTGGAACCCCCGACGTAGTCCCAAAATCGCGTAATGACGCAGGGACCGAAACTTGTCAGGGGAATCCACCTTGATCCGACGGCACTTCTTCCCCATGAGACGAACTAAATTTCAGGACGAAATTCCTTTCAACCCGGGGAGAATGTGACAACCGTCAAATTTCAGTCGCTCTTTACATTCTATGCCTCTCGTTTTGTCTATTGTGTCTTTAAATTGAACCTTTACCAGAAACGCGCTCGTGTCGGAATCACAACCGGAATCAACTTATATGAGTCCTAATGCCAAGAAAACACCTAATGAACTTTCCTAAGTTCATAATGTAACATACTTTAAAACTTAAGCTAACAAAAAGGTCCAACGAAACAAAACGCAAAAATAACAAAAATCGGAAAATTTCAAAATAAGCCAGGAAGCCGCACAGTGGCCTTGTGCGACGTCCTGGATGTCCAGAATTCAAAATTTTGGATTTTTATTGTTGTCTCGTTTTTATAAACCCCAACCCCCAATTAAACTCGAGAATATGCACTCAATACTTCATTTTGGCAGTCCCAAACCCCCCTTTTACTACTTTTCTTTCTTTTCCTTTTCCTTTTCATTTACATAAACATAAAACACACACACACACTAAATTTTCTCTCTAAAACCTCTCAAGAACATCACGAATTCCAGTGATTTCCAGCCTTTAAACCCATCAAAATCAACCATAAAAATAGTTATAAACATCAAAGGAAGCAAGGGAAACAAGTGTGTGTCGGTGTCAAAGCTTTTCTACCGATTTTTGGAGCTCAAAGCCGTTCAAAACATCCTCCATCCATTTTCATCCGGTAGATTTCTTTTATTTTACTATTTTTATATAAATAAACAATTGCATGGATGATCTATGGATCAAAAACAAGTTTTTGTAAAGACTTATGACACTTTTATGGACAAAAACGAGTTTTAACCAAAATAACATTTAGATCTATAGTTTTATGGTTAAAAATGGTTCAGAAACTGTAAAAATGATGTTTTATGAAGTGTCTACTGTTTGCATGTCGAAATCTAAGGTTGGAATAATCGTTTGTGCAAGAAAAACTCAAAACGGGAAAAGACAGCAGTAGGTGCGCCGTTCTTGTGACCAGGACGACGCACACCTCTGCTGTCCTTCCCGAAAATCGTCATTTTTGGTCGTTTTAAACTCGTGTAGACATTCTGGATTTTTGTTACGAATATTGTGGGACTGAGAACAATAAAAGATACACATTCAAGACCTTTTGTTGGACTATTTGGACTAATATGAACTTGTTTAAATATGAGATTGTGATATATGTATTTTGTGAGCGGAAGTGACTTTGGATTTTTGGATATGAAATTTGGGCGCGGAAGCGCTGCCCCAATTTCATTAGGAAAAATCCAAACCATCTCAGTGACCAAAATATGTCTATCTTAATCATAAAAACGTTAACTTTAGACTTTTGGACAAAAACGTAACTTTCACCATTTTAAGACTATTTTGGTAAATACTTAACCTTGACACTTAAAGTTTAATTAAAAACTTATTTATATTATCTTAAGTATATAACATAATAAGATAATAATAATTGGACTATCTTGGCATTATTAGGCGACCCGTGATTCCCGGCTCCCGCTCCGACCGATTCCCGAGTTCTTTATCTTCGCAATCCGTGAGTTACACCCCTCCTTACTCTTACATTTTAAGTACTCTTTTGGGGGGAAACATGAGATTAAACCTTTTGTGAACGATACTCTTACTTGTGAAACTGTTTTGTGCACTTAAACCCTCGAACAATGCTTATGAACTAATTGTTTTTGAAACTCATTTGAATCCTTACTACTTTTATGAACTTGTACATTTATTGCAATACTCATTGAAACTTATTGAACTTTTGAGCTACTTATCTATTTTTGGAAACCTTACGAACTTGCAACTCTTTGAACTTTTGGAACTTTGAGAACTATTGAGGTATTTTGGAACTTTGCAACTAATATGCGTAGACAATATCATTTATTCGGATTGGCTTACTTTAGACTAAATAGGTTTGCCTCTTTGGATATTTGATTAGACAATGATAGCTTGATTGTATTTTGGAGCAAAACCCTAGGTGAGGATATAAACGCCGTAAGTACAAACGACAAATTTTTAGAAACAGGACGGACAAAATGCCCCACAACTTTTTTTGGAACTGAACTCTACACACTATTAACAATAGCCGTTAGTAAATATGGGTATCGATACTTAGGAGCGGTCACTCCTTACTTAAGGGTAGCAACCTGGGTACATATTACTAAGTTCTCGCGAACTCGAACTTTAGACTGGAACTAGGGGCGCGAACTTGACCAGAATCGGATTAGTGTGCAAAACAAAATCTTACGTTATATTAAGCTTAGTGGTTGGTACAACTCGAGGATCATAGGTCTTTATTATTTACGCATATGCTTACTTACTGTCTTACACATGTGGATTAATCCACCACTGAGGTAATGACTACATACTTTTACCGCTTGCTACGCGACTTACTTTGAACTTACTTTGAACTTATTCTGAGCTTACTTTGAACTTATTTTGAACTTTCATGAACTTTGAACTGATCTTGAACTTTATGGACTTTGAACTTGTCTCGAACTTTTACGAACTCTAAACTCTTGACTTGAACTATTACGACAGTATATACACTACCTTTATGCGATTGCTTAACCGCTTACTTCTTTGGAAAACTTTTGTACTTACATATATACTTGTCGAACTTTTATCCGAACCTTTTTGCCAACTTATAAATTGTAACTCACTCACTACGTTTTCGTAGTTGACACTTTATCTCATGTTTCAGGAATTAAGCGTAAGTTATGAAGTGCATTGCTCAGGCGGGCCAAGCCAATTATGTGAAGTGTACCCTGGGAAGAAGACCTTTATTTTTGGGAATTTTCGATTAAAACATTTTATTATGTATTATGGTCTTAAACTTTGAATCTTGGTTGTATCTTTGAATTTTGTACTTTTCCAACTTTAATCTTAATGACTTGGACCGTTGATTTTAGTGTAACCCGTGAAATGATTCGTGGCTCTTCACATTCCGTGTTTCCGCTTTAGCGGGGTGTGACACAAACATCTTCTCAAAATCTTCTAGACTGATGTCTCCATTGATAGAACTATCTCCAACCCCCAAATCCTTTTCAAGAAGCTCCTCTAACTCCCAATCCAAACTCTTTTCCTCTTGTTCTTCATCCAAATCCTCTTCCTCAAGAAATTTCTGCAATTCTGGGTCACACATGTCATTATGAATAACATCTATTTTAAAACAAGTTTCATTGGTGGAGTATGAATTTTTCTTAGATTTATGGTAAGTAAATGTTTCCCTATCGTCCCCCACACCCAATGAAATTTCTCTTCTTTTCACACGGATGATAGCATTCGCGGTGTTCAAAAATGGCCTACCCAAAATTAGAGGAGCTCTACTATCCTCTTCCATTTCCAATACAACACAATTAAAGGGAAAAGAGAATCTACCTGCTTGTACTAACATGTTTTCTACAATGCCAAGCGGGTATTTAAAAGTTTGGTCGGCTAGATTAATGCTCATTTTTGTTGGCTTTAAAACCCCCAAAGCCAATTTTGCGTATAAAGAATATGGAATTAAGTTTATACTAGCCCCCAAGTCCGCTAAAGCATTGCAATGATAAGTTTACTAAAAGTACAAGTTAGTAGAAAACTCCCTGGATCGTTTAGCGTAGGTGGAAGTTTGTCGTTCTTCACAATCGACGAGCATTCCGCATTCAAGTAAGCTACTTGATCCTCTATTGACTTCCCTTTCTCTTTCACAAGTTCCTTGATGAACTTAACATAATTAGGCATACCTGCAATCACATCAACCAAAGGCACATTAACATTAACAGAATTAATCAAATCTAAGAATTTACCATATTGTTCTTTCATTTTCTCTTTCCTCAAGCGTTGAGGGTAAGGGATTCTCGGCTCGTATGCTTTGGTTGGTGTACTTGTGGTTGTTTTAGGTACCCCATCTTCACTTTGGACCTTTGGTTCCCTCCACTTTAATTACATTCTTCCGAGTAGTGTGGCCCTCCACAAGTTCTACACCCATTTCTCACCAAATGCACGTCTTTCTCCAAACGACCCATTCGGTTTTTCATCTCATCCGCCAATGATTTAATCTCGGTCACAATCTCATTTGTTCCACTACTACTTCCTCCTTCCACTTGGTTCACCGACCCCCGTACTTTTCTATTCTTATTAACTCGGTCCCTAGAGATCCCGACTTTCACTTGATCCTCCATCATTCTATAGGCATCATTCGGTGATTTGTACAAAAAGTTTTCGCCACCCGCTAAGTCTAAATCATGCTGAGAACGGTTGTCCAATCCATGATAAAATATGTCAACAATCTGCTCTCTATCAAGATTGTGCCCATGAAAATTCCTCAAAAGATCCTTAAGCCTAATCCACGCTTCCGTTGTGGTATCATTATCGTACTGATAGAAACTCCTAATCTGATTCAACAATTTCCTACCCAAGATGGGCGAAAAGAAGCGGGTCACAAACAACTCTCTCATTTCTTCCCAAGTTTCAATTGACTTCAGCTCCAACTCATAGAACCATGTACTAGCCTCTCCCCTTAACGATGATGGGAATAGACTAAGCATGAATCCCTCCTCTAGACCTTCTCCATACCGGAAGATCTTGCAAATTTCCGTAAATGTTGCAATGTGTTTATGCTGGTCAGCTTTAGAATTTCCGTCAAAGGAGTTTTCTTGAATCATCTTGTGGTGGTGTCCCTTGACGGAGAAATTATTCCCCACGTTTGGTGGAATAATCGTTGATCCTCCGGTGAGTGGTACGATTCGGTTCCGGTTAATCATTGGTAAGTCAAACGGGTTGGGTGGGTGAATAACGGCATGATCATCTCCATTTTCCGCCATTTCGCTTGGTTCAAATTCTTCCTCTTCGAAATTAATTCTTCTTCCTCCTCGGAAGATCCGTTCTCACTAAATACAAAGGCTCTAAAACCTTGTTTTCGCAAAATACTTTTCGGGTCAGAAAGTGGGCTATTTACTTGCTTCCCTTGGGATCTCGTGAACATCCACTAACAATTACCTGAAAATCACAAGAAAAACAAAGAAAATACCTTGAAAACTATTCGAAACAAAATAAAACACAAAAACTAAAATCTCAATTAAATCAGCTCCCCGGCAGCGGCGCCAAAAACTTAATGTTAAAAATCTAGTTTTCCAAAATAAGCTTTTACTAGATTATGACACCGGGCAGTGTATCCTTATCGATCGTAGTAAGTATAGGAAAATTCCGGGTTAGAACACGGGGACTATTATAAATTGAGAAATTAGCTAAAAAGTAACAAGTAACGAGTAACAAGTGGGGTTTTGTCTTAGGAATACTAAATGTAAAAACGATTAAAAATTATTTGTATTTCAGATATTGATAAGGACGCTTGCTTGGACCGTTTACGAATGTATAATCTTTCCTAAGTATGAAATGCTGATAAACTTCTAATTTAAAACCCTAAGTTCCTTTCGAATACCGGATTTCTCCAATTACCCAACCATGCAACCGTTCCTTCCGAATACGGTTAACACCCAAATAATTGTGCATAAAGTATCAAGCCGATGTGTGAGAATTAATCTTTAAGCTTCCTTTCGAATAGCTTACTAATCAATAAACCGATTTCTCTTGATTTATTAACTAGCGTTTGTGTTAACACTTACTTGTTCAAATTGTTGTTAGCGATTCCTTTCGAATGTCGCAAACTTTTAACCAACTATAGACCGGTTGATTATTTCGTTCCTATTTTAGTAAAAATTACGAATTCCTTTCGAATACCCGTTTTTAGTTTTCCAAACAAAAGTATAAACAATTTTAACAAGATAATTGAAGTTTCAACCCAAAGGGATCCCCAATTAACCAAACACACATAATTCAAGCAATTTCATACTTAAGATTAATTATACAAACGATCACATATCCAAACAAGCGTATAACGAAATTGGCTACGCATAATTGAAATTAAACATGAAATATAAGAAAAAGTCATAATCATACCAAGTGTTCGATGAAATGCCAATGTGTAAACTACCCCAAATTGAAATGAAAATTATGAATAAGTTTAGTACCAATTGAAATAGAAAAACTGCAATTCTATCCAAAGTGATAAACTAATGAAAATTGTTTTATGAATTCTTCTCCAATCTTTGGATGATGATGTTCTTTTCTTCTCCTCCTCCTCCCAATGATTGATTAAAGAAAAGATGATGATAATCTGGTTAATTTCGTGGTCTTAATGCAGTCCCAAAAGTCCCTTAAATTTTCCTCATCTATAGCAATTAAGTCGCGTAATTGTAATAGAAAACTAGTCCACCGCGGCGCGGTCAAGCTGCAGACGACCCACATCAAGTAAAATATTCCACCGCGGCGCGGTCAGTCCTCAGAAAATTCATTCTCTTTTGCTTTGTTGGTCCTTTGCGTTTATTAGTCCAAAATTCTCCCGTTTTGTTCCAAAACAACATAAACATCTAAATACAAATTTTACATAAAACTTTAGTATAAAATGGGTCTATCCATTACGTTTTGGACTAAAACCGTAAAAAAAAATATCGCTATGAAATAGTCATATAAATGAGCGATATCAGATAATAAAACCTTCTGACTGATTCATATTGCCTTCCATACAGGTCTTTATCTTAAAGAGTCATTTACAATCCACCGTTTTGGTATTTGGTGGACGATCAACGAAATCCCAAACGTTGTTATCTTTCGTGAACTTCATCTCCATATTCCCAACCTTAAGCCATTTGTCAGAGTCAGGCCCTGATAATGCAGCTTTGAAGGTTCGAGGTTCATTAAGATCCCATGATATGCCATCCTTCTTTGGATTAACGTTTAAGTTCAATCTATTAGGTGCAGGCGTCGTCCTTTCGGTCCTACCAATTGGAGCATCAACAATTTGAGTTTGAGATCGACGCATATCATGAGGCTCAATCACAACATGAGGATCAGATTGAGGCATGACTTGAGGCTCAATTCTTCCCCCCACCCCCAACTGTTGATCACCAGTGTGAGTAGAAGGTGATGTATCTTCCTCTTGAACCTCGTCAAGTTCTGCAACCCTCCCACTGTTTCTTTGAGCAATAAGCCTTGTTTCGAAAAACTCAGCATACCGAGCAACTTTCACAGTATTCTCGGAAGGACTATAGAAGTAGTAACCTATCGTTTCCTTTGGGTATCCTACGAAGATATACTTAACAAATATTTACTCGACTTTGTCAGGCGTATCACTCTTAGCTAGTGCCTCACATCCCCAGACCTTTAAGTAAGACAGATTACAGGGTTTCCCATACCATATTTCATATGGTGTCTTATCAACCTTCTTAGTTGGAACCATGTTGAGAATGTGTACAGCAGACTCTAAGGCATAATCCCAAAAATATAATGGTAAAGTTGTAAGGTTCATCACACATCGTACCATGTCAAGCAAGGTTCGATTTCTCCTTTCTGATACACCATTATGTTGTTGTGTATAGAGAGGAGTAAGTTGTTGGACAATTCGACGTGCTTGTAGATGATCCTTAAACTCTATGCTTCAGTATTCACCACCTCGATCCGATCGGCGAATCTTGATGGTTTTTCCGAGTTGGTTTTCTACCTCGTTTTGAAACACTATGAATGTTTCAAACACCTCATGTTTATGTTTAAGTAAATAAACATAACCATAACGGCTGAAATCATCCGTAAATGTTACGAAGTAGTAAGCTCCTTTCCTAGACATATGCCTAAAGATACCACATACATCACTATGTATGATACCTAGTAGGGCGATTGTCCTTTGATTCTCATGCGAGAAGGATTTCCTTGCCATTTTTCCCGATACACAAGACTCACACCTATCAAATGAATCATCACTTGATTTCAAAAGCCCTTCACGTTGATGCCCTTCGGTACGGTGTTTGCCTATGTGTGCAAGACGATAATGCCATAAGTAGGATGAGTCCAAGTTAGACTTGACTCGTTTAGTGCGTATATTAAATATTGAATTATTAGTATATGAAAGACGATCATGCAAATAAATTTCAAATATTCCATTAATATAAATACAATTAAAATAATGGCCATTATACTTTGAAACTGAAATACCAAAATCTGTAAATGTATTATTAAACAAATTATCTTTCAATACTGAAACTGAAACAATTCCCCTATCAATAGATGGAACATAATGACAAATGTCTAATACAAGAATCATGTCCCTAGGTAATTGTAAGTCATAACTTCCGATGGCTTCCACTGATACACGTATGTCGTTGCCGACGTACGCATACAAGGATTCATTCTTCAACTTCTTTTTTGCTCTAAACCTCTACAAGGAGTTACAAATATGAGTACCACATCCAGTGTCATATACCCAAGTATTTGATTTAGAGAAATACAATTATTCAATAGTCAAGATACCTGAAGATCCGAATTTGCTGACTCTCTTGTTATCTTGCACCTGGGATAAATACTTAGGACAATTCCTCTTCTAGTGTCATGTCTGACCACAATGGTGACACCCATCATCTTTACCGGCATTGTGTCATTAAAGCTGGAGGGGTTTTCTTAGGCTTGGAAGAATAAACAACAACTTGCTCTGTTTTTTACCGGTATTTGCAATTTTGCCCATAGCTTGTAGCGGTTGCTTTTTCTTCCTTTTCTGGGCCTGACCACCACCAATCGCAAGGATTTGGTTGTCATTCACCTTATTCTTGGAAATGCTCTTTTCGAATTCCACAAGCATAACATGAAGTTCGTTAATGTTCTTTTTCATACTGTGCATGTTATAGCTACGCGTAAACTCCTCAAACTCCAATGAAAGAGAATTGAGGACAATACTTACAGCCACAGGTTCATGATATGAGTATTGCATTCTATCCAAGCGATCAAGCAAGATTTTCATGACTAGAACATGAGTCCCCACTGGTGTTCCAGAAAGATGTTTACATGCATGCACATCTCGAATCAAGTCATTTACCTCAAGGTCAGCTTGTTTCTCACACAATGTACGCAGCTCATCAATCATCTGATTGGGCCATTTTCTTTCAAATTGCTTACATAGTTCAGGAGTCATACTGTTGAGCATGAGACAAGCAACTTCATTGTGAATCTTAAAAGTTGCCTTAAATTGATCATTTTCTGATTGAGGAGCAGTGTCATCTGGCTTAGCGATCATAGGTGTAGTAACGATTTCAAGTCTTTCCATCACTTTTAGGATAATCCTTAGTGATTGATACCAATCGTTAAAGTTTGGCCCAGAAAGCTTATTACTTCTTAACGATGTTTTGGTTTCACTCAAAATCTCATCAGTAGCAGATTTTTGTGTCATTTCTACAAAACAGAAAGAAAGTTCTCATTAGTAATTTCGACATAAATTTTCTTAACAGAAATGTAAAACCCATGGTTTACTTTCTGTTAAGTCTAGGACCCAAGAGACATATCACCGTTCCATCAGTTGATCTGCTAGGAACTAAATGATACTCAAATGGTAAGTGACGTTCGGTAATTGCATTTACCGATGCAATTCTTAGATTATGGGACTTAATGTCATGGCTCGGTCAAGCATCAAAATGATGATCTTGACATTAATCATGTTTCATTGCATCTTATTGCCATCGACGTTTACAGTCTCACTGCATAACCCGCTTTAGGTCGTCGGACTGAAGACTGCAAATAGTTCACCACCGTCTCACGATGAGCGATAATCCACCTTGGATACCCTTCACCTATGTCTCACGTAGAGTGACGAGCAAGTACAAGTTGTCTAAGAAATATGGATAGCAATATGACTTAATTCCATGGGTGACAATATCTATGTACGAAAAGGCATGCACTAAACTTCGTCTCATAATTTGGGTGTTTAACAACAAACCGTTTTTATTACTAGTTTTAAACGTGTTTCTATGATTACCTAATTCCTATACACCAAGTGTATATAATAATTAAACATACCGTCGTCATCATAAAACCCTTTCGGTAGCTCTACACAAGGTACGACCAGGAAAGCAAGTGAGGGTAGATGATGACAAAGCATCTCTTAAAATCTGACCTCATTAGGAGTAAGAATACATCCGCAAACTTTCCTATACATCGTCCTTTATTTAGGTGATCCTAGTTGGGAATTATACACTGAGGATGTGCATGTAATTATGAATTACCAATCACATGTTTTTTTTTCTTTAAAGTTTCGATTTTTTTAAAGTATTTTGCAATTTAATACTTTCTGTCACTGCAGAAAATTACGGTATAACCCAACCCATGGTTTAAAAACGTATAAAAGAGTCAAAATAAATCAAAAAATACGTTACGTAATTCTTTAGTCACATTAAAATTTATTTCTTTAAAACAACATTTGACAAAATAATAACATGAAAAGAATTAATCTATCTAACATATTGGGTGAGCCATACAACAAAAAGTCTCTATGGTCATTGTTCACATTTTCATTCACTCTCGTCTCAAAGGAAACGGACCACATACATCCGTTCAATTAAACAAGTTTGGATTGTGTAAGCTATCAATTTTGTGAACAATTCATATATCAAATAAACCACACATAACTTTTTATAATCCAATATCTTTTTGGAGTCGCACATATTTACTTAACAATCAATAATATGTCAATAATTCAATTTACTTTTTAACAGCATTTAAGTTTATAAACATAATTTGCTTAAAAGGTAAACATGGCAAAAATGTAATTAAACATCAAAATTTGCGTTTTGGTTTCTAATTAACATATAAAAAAAATTATAAATTTACCCGCTGCGTCGCGGTGGATGATCACTACAGCGCTGTGAATCTTCAGATAGCTATTCGTCAATTTTAAACCAAACGTAGATCCCCCCACAATTTTTGATGTTTTTTTTTTCAATCCAAAATAAAAATTAACCTATGTTTTGGCTGATACCACTATAGGTATACAACCCGAGTCATATTATCAAACAATACATGGCAGCGAAAAAACCGGATCACATAGGAGTAATTAAATCGGATTAAGTAATACCCTTATGTCTTGAATTAATAGCGAGTAAGTTATAGATCTAAGTATAAGATTTATTCCACGGTTACATACACGACATCTTCTTTAGCAACAGACTTGTATGGTAGTACACATTTAACTTCAATCAACCAACTAACAATCTTTTCTTTACTTGGAACCCAAAAACCGAAACACAACTAGTTGTTGTTGTGTTCGGCTAAAAGTCTCCAAAAGAGAGGGAGATATTCGATTTTAATGTCTCCCAAAACCCTAAACCTTAGGTTTATTATATAGGTAATATTAACTGGAGCACAAGTTATATTACAATTAGGAAACCTCCATAATTACATAATACAACCTTCCATTAATTAATTATTACAATTAACTCATTTAATTAATAACTAGTATATTACCCGCGCGTTGCAGCGCAGGATAGAAAAGTATATTTTACAAAATTACATTAAGGAATATGATTACGGAAACTAAATATATAGAATGATAAAAATGAAAAAACATGAAAAAGAATTAAAATTATAATCATAACTGAAAAGTGAAAATAAAAATCTATTCAAAAGAATAACATTAACTTTTGAAACACATGTACTTTATTCATCACGTAAAACTTTTAGATAAACAACATTTGAGGTGTATACTTTGTCCCGCTTAAAATCTTTTGCAACTCTACTAATAAATTTGTATTTCCATATGTTATCTCTCTTGACATAGAGATGTTCCTCAGAAGATAGGTTACGTACTTATGTGTAATAATCAAGAACATTGTTCATGTTGTAAACATTGTTACTCGGAGTACTGTTGTTGGGGCAAACTTTGCTTTGAGCATTGTTTCTTGGAGCAGTGTTGTGGCATTGTGCATTGGTGTTATTGCTTTTAGAGTTTATTGTGAATAGCACAATGTTTGGGTCAATGCATAGAACTTGTTTGGGTCTTTTGAAAAGAACAAAACTTGTTTTCAACTCGAATTGTTCTAGTTCCTACCTATAGGTGGCGAGTGAACATCCTCATTGCCATTTACAAAACCAAATGAACATGCGAACCTTTATAGTTAGACCAATAGATTAAAAAAGAAAATCATCAACTTGATATTGAAATATATATATATATATATATATATATATATATATATATATATATATATATATATAACCTTTTGTCGAGCTACTCACAAACTATCTTGTTGAAAGTTCTTCTCAATTTGTGAAAACATGAGTTACTACAACCTTGCAATTTTCGGAACATCTATTGGCTGCAAGAAAAAAGTGTAAAAAATAATAGATAAACACTCATAACAAGAAATGATCTTTTCACAATCAAACCAAAATCTTCAAACTTATTAATCAACATTGTATTTATATTATATTATTATAAAAAGTTAAAAAGAAAAAAACAAAAAAAAAACTAGTTATCATTTTCAAGTTAAACCTCTTTCGACCTCACATACTCTATCAAGCTTTATTAGTTTTCGTAGAGTTTGTAATCAAACTTGTTTAAGAATTTGACCCAAACATTTGTTCCACATTGTTTAAAAATAAATCTCGTTAATAATGATATGGACTAACATAGGAGTTTTGGATTCCAATCATAAATCCCTTAATCAATATATCAATATAGTTTTTAACAAAACACAAAAGTAGTTTTATTATACGGAACTGACTAATAGATATTGAAGTACTCTAGTTATTGTTATTGTGATAATTAAAGACATGTAAGTCTACATGCTTAAAGTATTCTTTTTTTTTCTTCTTTTTATTTAATTTATATGGTTGGAATTTTAGTAACTAACATTAATTGTAATAAGATGTTTTAAATGATTATATGTTGTTAGTGGTATAAAGAGTAGATAAGTAATTTCAATTACTTAAAATTTAAGGGATTAAGAATATGAGGGTCATGCTTTATAATATAGTAAAGATTAGCAAATAATAAACGTATAGTCGTGTCTAAATGTCGATGCGTTCGTTCCTGTAGGTTCACACATTTACGGACATATATTTGCTAAAACTATTCAAATACCAACAATTACTGTTTGTTACAGTATAACTTAATAAACAACAATAAATTTATAAGCTGTTAATAAAAATAATAAACTAATGAGTTCTTATATCTTTAATATATAATAAAAGAGAGGCCTTAAATACCACATGGCGAAATAAGGTCTTTTAGATGGATTAACATATTCGATCTCAGCCGTTAGATTAATTTGATGATGTCATCAAAGACTATCTTCATTTTACACCTTTTTACAATACATAATTACATTATCTCTTTAATTCTATCTCCCCTAAAATAAAAAACATAATTCTAATTTACTTATAAAATCGTTCAATTTTAACTATTATTCACCTTATTGTTATTCTAAAATCTCATAATACTAAAGATCATAACATGTGTATAAACGTAAAGGTGTATATGTTATAAACGTAAAGGTATATATGTTATTATAACTATAAACAACATTTGTATAAACGTAAATGTATATATGTTATTATACGTGTAACATTGTCTTCTGATAGTAATTTAAAATCTGCATAAACATATAGTTTACGATCAAGGTTTTACTTTGTTCGCGCTATCGCGGGACAATAATCTTGTTGATTATAAAATCTTATTAATAAGATCATAAATTTTTTTATAAACTCAAAGAGACATCTCCTAAATATTTATTAAATATCAAATATTTGAGAAGATAGGATCAAAAACAATAATTCATTATCATGTTTTCTATCTTTTCTATATTTAGTACTTATCTAATTTACTTGGGATTTTATTAAAGCTTTTTATTTACTTTTTCCTTTTTTCAGGCTATATATCTCTTAGGAAATAGTTATCTTTTCATCCACCAAAAAAAGACATCTTCTATAAATATAGATATGGTATTTTACTATTTTCATGTGGTTCTTATGACCGACGAGTGATTGAACTTTGTACCACATATAATACAATACAAATTTGGAAAGATCATAAGTAATACACCCACTTGAATCCGTTTGGATCACATCTAGACAAATAGAAGCAGGTCGACAAGCAATGACACGAAATGCACACATCGCTCTCTCCTTGAATCGCTCGGAAATCGTACCTAGACTCTCGTCCATAACCTAGCCCGATGCTCTCAAGCGACTGATTTCCTCCCATATTGCTATCAATGTCTTTATGTCGCACGACCTCTTAACATTACACCACTGAATCCCCAATCCTTTGCTTTTAAAATTAAAATCGTAACATATTTATTCTAAATTAAATTAAAAGTTCTAGTTTGCTATATATTGAAAATATATAGTATGATGAATAATACAGGGTTATTACGTAAAATAACAAGATACTTTTCATCTGTAACTTACTTTTTTTTTAATCTTCAATGAGCCAATTTTTTTTACGTTTTGTCTCTATTGTACCATCAAAAATCGTAAAACGATCCAAATTTGTAAAAATCTTGCCAACAAAATTATTACTTTAATTTATTTAGGTATTAGTATATTTACTTGCCACTTTGGAATGTTGATTTTTATGTTTTAAGCATAAACTTAATAGTTTTTTTTTTCAAAAATTTCCGAGGGTTGTAATAATTAGTTATAGTTTTCGAGCATAGAAGCTAGATTATGTTATGTTATAACAATGTCGGCAAAAATTTCACAAATTCGGACCTTTTTGTGATTTTTGATGGTATAAAAAAGAGACAAAATATATGTAGAAAAATTGGCTTATTGAATACAAAAAAGTATTTTGTTTTTTTAAAGATAATGAAAAAGTATGTTGTTATTTTAGATAATAATCCAGTAATGTAATATATTTGGTATTGTGATCCAGCAACATTTTTAAGTTTTATTTTCGTGCGATGTATAGATTATGCTGATCTTTAAATTGTCAATATTTTTTAAGTTTTTACTTTGGTAGTTTGGCTCTTTTGTAGAACTGGATCAGGTCATTTTTGAAGGCTACACATAACTGAAGTTTGTTTTTTATTTGTTGTCACAAGAATGGTCATTCCTTAAAAACTTGATCTACTCCATTTCCGTAACAGAAGTAAGAAATACATACGATAATTTAGGAACATAACATCTCATCTTTGTGAAACTTGTTCATCGGTAAAGCAAAGCTAATGAAATATTAAAATCAAACACATGCTTACGAGGACGGAGGGAGTACCCCTTGAAGAAATGATGAAAACAATGTCAATACACGTTGCGGCTGGTAGCTTGGAACCGCATGGCCTACACCACTAACTGTTAGCAGATCGAAGCAGTACCTTGTATGCCTCCAAATACACATCCGTATCTTCTAATCATATCGTAATTTAATATAACTTATCATTATTAGATACTAAAATGAAAGTGACTGGACACCATCACACCAAATATGCTAAGATATATATGGCATATGCCTACAAATAATTTAAAGGACATATGATCAGGGAGATCGAGTAGCCAGATTTGCGAATATTTGCAAGATTCATGCAGAAAATTTGGCAGGAATGGATTTTTCTCCACCGGAATTAGCGCCGGTGGATTTCACCGGAAAAAATTTTGAAATCTCGTATAGCCGGCATTCCCAATGCCGGCTCTTGCCAAATCACCATGCCACGTCGGATTTCCACTACCAAAACGTCCAGTCAGCAGCGCTTTCCACGTCGGATTTCCACAAAGCAAGTGCCGGCATTCCCAATGCCGGCTTTTGGAACATTTTCTGCGCCACCGACACAAACTTTAATACCACCGACAGCACCTTTAATACAATCCAATCAGCTCGTGCCACGTGTTAAAAACGGCATTGCCAAAGCCGGTTCTTGAACAAGTTAAATTCCCATGCAGCGACCATCTTTAATTCCCACACATACAAAAATCCGATTACACACAAAAATCCGGCGATTTCACCAAAAATCCGACCAAATTCAACCCCAAACACACAAAATGGCGCAATTTGGACCAACCGCAACCCCCCGAAACACGAAATTGCTGTTTTTACAACCCGATAACCACCACCGTTCTGCCCGTCTATTTAACGGTTCGCAAGATGCTACCATTCATATAAAAGCTAGACGTTGTGATTCCGGATTTTGGGACCTCACCGACAATATTCCGGAGCGTGTGAGAAACTGGATAGCCAGCGCTGGGTTCGACGGTGTATTACGCACCGGTTACCATAAAATCGACCACGCTCTGATTACATCTTTGGTTGAGAGGTGGCGTCCCGAGACGCACACATTCCATTTTCCCACCGGTGAAGCGACTGTTACGTTGCAGGACGTACAAGTTATTTGGGGGCTGCTTGTAGACGGACCGGTTGTCACACCCCGCATAGAAATGGCGGAACCGAGGTGCGCAGTGTATACGGTATCAGAGATTCAAAGGTTACATCAAACATAAATAATCCATACATCATCAACATAGATAAAGGTTTGAAAGAGAATACTTATTACAGTCATCCGAATACATATCCAATTACGGCTACAGAGTTGGGATACTAAGGAATTAAATAAAGCAAAATAAATTCCACGCGTAAGATCCACGTAGCCAATAAGCATAGCAAGCATAAAGGTGTAACCTCAAATCCCTGAAAAGCGTTAAAATACGACGTCAACATAAAGTTGGTGAATTATTCGCAATAGTAGTTGAAAACATAATAGTAGAAAGGTTTCAATACTTTTTGACCCAAAAGTGATACGGTTTGAAGATAAGTCATTTGAAAATGATGTTTTAAAAATATACGTGAAGTATACAAAACCTTTTGATAAAATACTCATACTTGATACATAAAATACCATAATTATACGTGAAGTATACAAAACCTTTTGATAAAATACTCATATTTATACCATACGGTACCATAATCATTTCATAAAAATACCATACTCAGTTCATAAGATAAATACCATACTGGATAGAATAATACAGCCTTCGGTAAATACGATACACCTGAACCTCAACAATACATACTGGCAACTAACCCCACCTAGTGCATTACGCTAGGTTGTCCTCGATAATAATATTCGGTCATAACATTTCTAACACGGACAGGGCTCCTCCCTTATCATAATAACGTATTAGAAATGAGGGTTTGTTAGACCCATATAGCGCTATATATACTTCCGACGGCAAAAGCTAACAGGTGTGTATACGGGGCCTCCTTCTACCACATAGGCGGAACGAGTTGGGTAATGCTAACCTAAGGCATCCATATCCAAAATACATACCATAATACATAACCATAATACATACAGACCATAAAATATATTTGTTTAACGCTAATCATGCCCAAAAATGTAAAAGCGGTAAAAAGGGCAACGAATAACTCACAGATAGCAAAGCAATCCAAATCTCTATATGTCGGGAAATACTACAATACCGTCAAGCTCCAACGTCTAAGTGCCCTATACATCACGTAAATAAACATGTCTAAGTATCTCTAAGTCTAGTAGGGTTATGCCTTAATGATTAACGTTTTATACGGGTTTTAAAATAACCGAAAGGAATATCAATATAACGGAATAACAAGTGTTTCGGAAAGTCAACAGACTAGATACGTGATTTTCATACTTACGTGCACTACAAGTCACGTAAGTATCAAGTTACGTGTTATACAAGAGTTACAGAACAAAACAAGAAGTTACGGAACATAACAAGAAGTTACGGAACATAAGGACCATAGTTACGTGTTCAGCAAGGGAGTTACGTGATCTCCAAGTCACTTACGTGACTTAGGGAACCAATTACGTGAATATGAAGCCATAATTACGTGCATATGGGTTAATTTGTGAAGACTTACGTGAAAAGGACCAATTACGTGATAAATTATGAATTTCAGGGACCAATCACGTAACTGTGGGAGTTACGTGATGAGCAAGTCTATTACGTGACTTTCAAGTCACTTACGTGACTTAGACTTCAATTACGTGAATTAGAAGGCAATTACGTGCATAAGGGACTAATTACGTGACAAAAGGACTAATTACGTGAACAATTACGCGTCAAAAGGACTAGATATGTAAATATTCCAACAATTTCGTGACCAGAACTACAGTTACGTGACTTGGGGGTCACGTAACTCCTAATTTCGTGAGGGAGTGTTAATTTCGTGCAAGGGATGATCAGTTACGTGCATGTAACTACAGTTACGTGCATGTAACTGAGTTTTTACGAAAAATACATTCGGAAATCGATTTCTGAGTGTTCTAAAGGTCTAAATGACCCCAAATTGGAACCCTATGTCCAGAATATGATAACATACAATAATCCACAATAAAATCTAAGTTTTGACGGTGAGAAGTGGTATTTTCGGGTTTCAATCAAAATAACAAAGTTTAGAACCAAAATGGAGAAATACTTACCCGATCGAAATGAAACTTGGAGGATAGATGAAGATGATGATGGTGATCAATAATCCGGTCTCGGATTGGAAATCCAACGGTCGGATCGCCGGAAAAGTTAGAGAGAAGGTGGAGGTGTGTTGTGTGTGTTTTCTTGGGGGAAAAGTTAGAGAGAGAGAGTGATAGGTGAAATGAGGATAAGGACAAACCAGTTTTCTAGATAAGACAAAATGGTTGGTGGGGGACGATTTTTGTAATAAAATTTGACATAGGACTAAAATTGTAATAGAATTTCTCGCGTAGGACTAGTTTTGTAATAAAATTTCCGAAAGGACTAAAAATGAAATATTTTTAAACGTTAATCTTAATCATATAATTAAGGCATAATTCCCCTAAACTTATCATAAGAGCATACTAGACTTATACTAAAGGCACTTAAGACTATACGTTCCCGACATAAAGATTCGAATCACATACTATATACCCGATAAACATAAATACGCATAAAATACAAATACGATACCCCATAAATACGAGAAATACGAATACAATACTCATAAAATACGAATACGATAAATCATAAAAGGAATACAATAGGATCAAAAACGTAAACACAAATAAATACAACGAATACGTGACGATAGAATTATACTTCGAAATTCGCGAATGTCACACCGGTGGTTTCCGGAGTTTGGGAGTGTAAAAGCGAGGATTACTGGGTGAGTGATTGTTTTGACTATCTTGGGTTTAGGCTAGTTGAGAGTGACGTTAAAGGTGGTAGAATAACAATGCAGACTCTAGTCGGGGAAATTCGTAATCCCTCTGGGAGCAGCAGGCAAAGAGCTAGATGTTATATTTTGGCTCTTTTGGGTGGGCACCTGTTCAGTGATACAAGGTCGTATGATGTGCCGCTTAATTTTCTGAAAAACATAGACGACCTAACTGAGGGTGGTAGACTTAGCTGGGGCTCCGCAGTGTTGGCTTATTTGTACCGACAACTATGTACTGCTGCGGAGAAGCCGGATGTGAAAGGTATTCAGGGCCCGTTGATTTTGCTTCAGCTTTGGGTCTGGGAGAGAATACCTATTACTGCCCCCCGTATGATCCTACGGGAGGGTGTACAGCATATTTACCCACGCTGCGTTGGTAGCAACTAATATTTTTATCTCTACATTACATTTTTATTATATTAGTTATTATGATTAATTTAGATTATTTATAATAAGAATTAAAATTGTAAATATTTATTATATTTATTATTTTTATATATTTATTATTTTTATTATTTTTATTATATTTATTATTTTTATATATTTATTATTTTTATTATATTTATTATTTTTAGATATTTATTATTTTTATTATATAATTTTAATTATTGATTATTATATTTATTATTTTTATTAAATTTTTACGATTATTATTTTGTATATTAGGTGGCATCGCCAGTTTGGTACCTTTAGTCACACAGCCACACCGGCTCATGTGCTGGTTGCATACCGTGCCGCTTTCACCGCCTTGGAAGAGGGCCAGTTTATTTGGTGTCCTTATACCGATGTACTGGGGGACCTTGTGTATGATTGCCGGAGAGACAGCGGGATATGGGCATATAGTGGATGGCTTGTCTGGTTGTGTGTTGCGGAACCTCATGTACCGAACCGAGTATGCAGGCAGTTTGCATTCGGGCAAGGGGTTCCCGAAAGTTTGTTTATATTTTCAGCTAGACAGCACAAGAGGAACCATGAGGGTAAGTTTAGGGGGGGACGAGGTACAGACTGGGAGGAGAAGAAAGATGCTGAGATAGTGTGGTGGAATGATAGACACAACCGTGTCTATCAATTTGATGGACCAGCGGGGGAAGGTGTTCTACCTGGCTATATGCATAACTGCATACCTGGTTCTTGTGCGTTGTGTTTCCCTCTCTATTAAATTTCGATGCACCACTTGTGATGGCCTTATCTATGCATCGACATGCTGAAAATAAGCGGAAAAAATTAAAGTTATTAAAAATTAAAGTTATTAAAAAAAATAATTGTAAATAAAAAACTTACAATTTCCCACAATTCGTTGTCTTGCGTAAATCCTAACAGAACTCCCCAAAACGTTCTGGACCACTGTACATCTTCTGGTAAAAAACCAATTATACAATATTGGTCTTCTTCGTTCTTTCCTCTGTCACCTTCAAGGAAAAATTACATTTTACGTCTTTCAGACCGTCATCCGGGTTTGATCAACGCAATGGCTGAAATGGATGACTGGCATCATCGTTATCGTCTAAGACACATAAGGAGTAACCTTATGACGACGTTTAAAGACCACAAGTTGAAAAAATGGTGTTGGCAGGTCGGCACTGCAACTCAGCGGAGAAAGTATAGATACGCTGTAAGGCAAATGAGAGGGATAAATGAAGAAGCTTGGGATTGGCTGAAAGCAATTGGTTTGAGTAAGTGGACATTGATGCACGATAAGGACTATATACGTTGGGGAAACACCACTTCAAACATTGCAGAATCGTACAACTATGTGATACGCACAGTGCGCATGATGCCTATCAAGGCATGTATAGAAGGTACGTTCAACCTTACAAGAGCACACTTCGTACAAAACTTCGAGAAATCTACAAACTGCAATTCACCTCTTGCAACAGCCATGTTGAATCTCTACACTGGTCGGGAATCATATGCCATTCATCAGGAGGTAACACCTTACAATATCTCAGAGGGTGTTTATGAGTGTCGCACAAATGACCCCACAACCATGGGTGGGGAAAACACATACACAGACACTTTTCCAAAAATGTCTTGTACTTGTGGAAAGTGGCAAATGCAAAGGATTGTTTGTTCCTATGGCATGGCTGTTGATGGACACATGAACGGTCCTACTCGAAGAAACCATGAAGTTGCTCCTGTAATGGCTTCAGAATTCTATAGAACAGTTAAGTGGAGAAAGCAATATAACGCACAGTTTCGGCCACTACGACACATCGACTACTGGAGAAAACCGAACTGGACCATCGTGGCGGATTCAAGAATGATAATTACAAAAAGGGGAAGAAAGAAACAAAGAAGAATCCGTAACGAAATGGACCAGCCAAGCGGAAGTGCAAGTGGAAGTAGAACTCGAATATGTAGTGGTTGTGGACAAACGGGTCACAACAGCCGAAGTCGGAATTGCCCACGTAACCAAAATTAGTGTGTATCGTAACTTCTCTATTCTATCTTTTTGTGTAATCACTTGTTCATTCTATATTGGGATTAAGAGGGCCATTTCTTACTTTTAATTTGTTATTTTTTGTGAAAAAAATTAATTTATGTCCATTTCGTACATAGCATAAATCATACAAAAAAAACCAGAAAGAATAATCTAACTTTTATAAACTCTAAAACAATAACATATTAACAAAACACAATTTGGAATTTTTCATGAAAATCATCACATGACATAAATAATTAACCCTAAACACTAACACAACCATTTTCAAAACAAAAAAACTAACCATAATGATTTTTTGGCATTTTATACATAGCATAAAACACACCAAAAAACCATAAATAATAATCTAACTTTTACAAACTCTAAAACAATAACATATTAACAAAACGCAATTTAAAATTTTTCATAAAAATCATCAAATTACATACATAATTAACCCTAAACACTAACACTTAACCATTTTCAAAACTAAGAAAATAAAACAAAACCACTAAACCCTAAACCAAAACCGGAAACCGCCTTAGAAAACCGCCAAAAATTAACTCAAAAGCCGGCATTCCCAATGCCGGCTATTGACACGTCGGATGGTGACTGGGTATTGGGTAGTGGAAATCCTACGTGGCATGCACAGATGGCAAGAGTCGGCATTGCCAATGCCGGCTATACGAGATTTATAAGTTTTTTCCGGTGAAATCCACCGGCGCTAATTCCGGTGGAGAAATATCCATTCCGGCCAAAAATGCATTCATGCAACTTCGTTTTAGAATATAACGACTATCAAGAATAACAACTATAGATGGAAACATAGTCTTAGTGAGAGATTTTTACGTACGTTGCAAAATAACTTTGGTTTAATACAATAATATAAATAAGCAAGAAAGTTGAGTGATCTACCTCCTTGTTGAGGTACCATGGCCTCCAAGGTGTCTCGATTAAAAGATTGAGGGTGTTGCTAGAGTACCTAGAACTAGTAATTGGAACCCACCCATCCGTATCCCCACTGCAAAATCAAGAAACAATCAATCATAAATTATTCCTCGTTTTTTATTTCCATCAATGGAACTTATGTAGAATAATTTTAAGTGGTGGTAAGCTTGCCTGAATACCCATAGCCGTTGGCCATTTGCAATCAGATACATTATTATTGGAAGAGTGGTAATTGCGCTGTCATTCCAGCTGGGGCTAACATTACTGCACGCATTTTCAAAGCATTTTGTAACCTACTATACGATGAATAACCCATTACAATAGCTTGGTTTACCTACATACATCCCATGATGTAGGTGTTGGAAAATGTTGATAAAATTAAACATTAACTTTGGACGTATATAAAGTGATGCATATTTAATATTTACGAAGAATATTTAATACGAATGTGTAGCCCTTAGAAAGGGTTTTGCAACCATATATTATACGTCCAAAACGGAGTTAAGGTGAATGAGATATCGACACTAAAGATGGGTGTTTGGGTAACGTAACTAACAATTACGTTAACGTAACTAATAGTTACGCTAACGTAACTAACATTTACGCTAACGTAACTAATAGTTACGCTGAAGCTGTTACGATAACGTAACTAATAGTTAAGTAGCGTAACTGTTAGTTACGCTATTTGATAGTTGTTACAGTTTCGTTTTAATGGCTGGTTAAGGCCATTAAAACTGAATTAAACACGAACGTTTTCCTTTGGGCTATAAAATGGAGCTTCGTGGCTCAATCACTGATACACCAATTTTTCGATTAATATTTACTGTGATACCAATTTCCGATAGAATTTTCAGGCAAGTGTGCTCCGGCAGTTTCGATTAAAAATTGTATTCGTCATTGTACCCCGGGAAACAAACCGTGTAATATACGCGGAATTTGTTTTAAGGGAATCGTATTTATCACGAGTCTTGGCAGTAATTTGGTTTACATTTCCTGTAATTTCGTTTACATTTTCTGTAATTTGAATTTTGTTTAATTTAACGGGTATTGTGTTCTACAATCTTAATACAAACTTTTCTTCTTATAATACCGTTTATAATCAGAAAAGATTGGACTCAAACGAGTTTTGCTTCGACTCTTTTTCTACAAAACTAGCGTAACGGTTAGTTACGTTTGTTAGTTACGTAGCGTAACTGTTTGTTACCTTAGTGTAACTGTTTATCACGTAACTATTAGTTACGTTAGGTAGTTACGTAGCGTAACTATACATATCAGATTATTAACGTTTAAAACAGATTATTGGTTTGAAATCAGTGAACGGAAAATCTGAAAACAGTTTATTTAATATAAATTCTTTAATCAGTGTCCTTCAGATTAGTTTGGAACTTGTTATATCCATATAATTTCTTTCCGTTTTGTTTAAAAGCGGTTGTGGATCAAGTTTAGAATAACAAATTCTGAAAAATTATTACGGTTCTCGTTGTTATACACGTAACTGTTAATCACGTAACTGTTAATCACGTAACTGTTAGTTACGTCTGTTAGTCACGTAACTGTTAGTTACGTTTGTTAGTTACGTAGCTTAACTGTTAGTTACGCTAGCGTAACTGTTAGTCATGCAACTATTAGTTACGTCTGTTAGTCACGTAATTGTTAGTTACGTTGGTCACGTAACTGTTAGTTACGTGTGTTAGTTATGTAACGTAACTATTAGTTACGTTAACGTAACTGTTAGTCATGTAACTGTTAGTTACGTAACTGTTAGTTACGTTTCGGACTGAATTTAAAACAGTTTTTGTAAAGCAGAACGGGTTTTCAAAAATAACAATAAAACAGATGTCGACTCAACCTCTTGTGACCTCAAATGTGGTACCACCGATCATGACATCCGCTGTAACGGTAACTTCAATTATGGGAGCACCACTTGCGAACACCGTTGCTAATCATGCGGAAAAACCCGAAAAGTTTTCGGGTTTGAACTTCAAGCGTTGGCAACAGAAGATGTTCTTCTACTTGACCACGTTGAACCTTGCTAGGTTTTTGACCGAACCCACTCCACAACTTAACGAAGAGGAGACCGACGCTCAAGTTGTGAGTGCGGTTGATGCTTGGAAGCATTCGGAATTCTTATGCCGTAACTATGTGTTGAATGGTTTAGTGGATGCATTGTATAACGTGTATTGCAAAACAAAGACTGCCAAAGAACTATGGGAGTCATTGGATCGCAAATACAAAACTGAAGATGCCGGTACAAAGAAATTTGTTGTGGCTCGTTTCTTGTACTATAAAATGGTTGATATGAAAACCATGCTTAGTCAAGTACAAGATTTTCAAGTTATCTTGCACGACATCCACTCCGAAGGAATGACACTTAGTGAGACATTCCAAGTTGCGATAATCATTGAAAAGTTACCTCCAAGTTGGGTGGATTTCAAAAACTACCTCAAGCATAAGCGAAAGGAGATGACCATTGAGGAACTTGTAGTTCGCCTTCGTGTCGAAGAGGACAACAAAAAAGCTCTTAAGGGAAGCTACTTGCCAACTTCCGAAAAAGCTAATGTTGTGGAACATGGTCAATCCTCAAAGGGTAACAAAATCAAGGATGGTGGAAAGGGCAAAGCTAAGGTCGGCAATCTCCGACCTAAAGCTGGGAATATGAAGAAAAAGTCCCAAAGCCCCAAAATCCCCACAAGTTTGATGGTGTGTGCTATAATTGTAATCAGCCGGGTCATAGAGCTGCTAGCTGCAAGATGCCAAAACGGGAGAATCCCCGTCAAGCTAATATGGTGAATGATTACATGGATCTTGCTTCCATGGTGACCGATGTCACTAACATGATCTTCGAAGTTAACTTGGTGGGATCAAACTCAAAGGAATGGTGGATTGATACGGGTGCTACCCGTCATGTTTGCTCGGACAAGAATATATTTACCACCTTCAAGGATGTTTAGACTGGTGAGAAGTTGCTCATGGGAAATTCGGCAATGGCCGATATCAAAGGGGAAGGTTCCGTGATACTCAAGATGACCTCGGAGAAGGAGCTCACTTTGAACAATGTGCTCTATGTTCCGGAGATTCGTAAGAATCTTGTGTCGGGTTGGCTTCTCAACAAGTTTGGTTTTCGTTAGGTGTTTGAATCAGATAAGGTCGTGTTGACCAAAAGTGGTGTGTATGTTAGGTAGGGGTTATGCCCTTAATGGCATGTTCAAATTAAATGTAATGGTTATTAAGCGTGATATTAATAAAATTGGTACTACTTCTGCTTACTTGCTTGAGTCTTCTAATATTTGGCATGCACGTCTTGGTCATGTTAATTTTAATTCCATTCGTCGGTTAATTAAATTTAAATGCATACCATCTTTCCACATTGATTCAAACTATAAATGTCAAACATGGTTGAGGCCAAACAAACAAGATCATCGTTTAAATCGGTTGAAAGAATAACCGAACCCCTTGATATGATTCACACCGATGTATGTGATTTAGAATCGGTTCCCACAAGAGGTGGAAATAAATACTTCATCACCTTTATCGATGATAGGACGAAATATTGCTATGTATACTTACTTAAAAGTAAGGATGAAGCCATCGATAAGTTCATTCTTTAGAAGAATGAAGTTGAGAATCAACTTAATAAGAAAATCAAGGTTTTTAGAAGTGATAGAGGAGGTGAATATGTGTCACCATTTGCTAACTTTTGTGAGCAACATGGTATTAGATATGAACTCACCGCCCCCTATTCACCTCAACAAAACGGTATCGCCGAAAGAAGGAACCGCACCTTGAAAGAAATGGTTAATGCCATGTTGGTTCTGGACTTAGTCCAAACATGTGGGGGGAAGCTATCTTGTCAGCTTCTTATCTTTTAAATAAGCTACCTCGAAAGAATAAAGAAGAAACCCCATATGAACTTTGGATGGGAAGAAAACCATCATATAAATACCTGCGAGTGTGGGGGTGCCTAGCCAAAGTATTAGTGCCGACACCTAAGGTCTTAAAGATAGGGCCTAAAACTGTGGATTGCATATTCATTGGATATGCTCACAACAGTAGTGCCTATCGATTTCTTGTGCATGATTCTAAGAATCCCGATATACACAAGAACACGATAATGGAATCAAGGAGTGCTACATTCTTTGAAAATATATTTCCCTGTCAAAACACGAAAATTGGAAGTTCTTCTACACTCGTTGATGACCTTGTCCAAAGTGAGAGACAAGAACAACACGTGGAAGAAGATGTTGAGCCTAGAAGAAGTAAATGGGCTAGGGTTGAGAAATCGTTTGGTTCCGACTTCCTCACATTCATGGTAGAACATGAACCTAGAACCTAACGAGGTTACTTCTTCGGAAGCACTTCAATGGTAAGAAGCCATCAAAAGTGAAATAGAATCTATTTTACAAAACCATACGTGGGAAATAGTGGACCTTCCTCATATTTGCAATGCACTAGACTATAGATGGCTCTTTAAAGAGAAAATGAGGGCGGATGGAAGTATTGATTAATACAAAGCAAGATTAGTGATCAAAGGTTATAGACAACGAGAAGGTCTAGATTATTTTGATACGTATTCTCATGTAACGAGAATCACCTCCATCAGGATGGTACTTGCTATTGCCGCCATAAGAAATTTGGAAGTTCACCAAATGGATGTAAAAACTGCTTTCCTAAACGGCGATTTAGAGGAAGAAATTTACATGAAACAACCTGAGGGTTTTGTTGCCTCTGGACAAGAGAACAAAGTTTGCAAGCTGGTTAAGTCATTATATGGCCTAAAGCAAACTCCCAAATAATGGCATCAATAGTTTGATCACGTCATGTTAGAACATGGTTTCAAAATAAATTAATGTGACAAGTGTGTTTATGTGAAAGACACACCTAATGGTTATGTTATATTATGTCTCTATGTAGATGACATACTTATCATGGGTAGTGACGATAAGATAATAACATCAACAAAGCATATGTTGAAATCCAAATTTGACATGAAAGACATGGGCCTAGCAGATGTGATTCTTGGAATCAAGATCACACGAACCCAAAATGGTCTTGTGTTAAATCAAACACATTACATGGACAAAATTCTAGAGCGATTCAATGTGGGGGATTCCGGCCTAGCTAGAACTCCAATAGACACCAGTCAACATCTATCTAAGAATAGAGGTGAAGGTGTCTCCCAACTAGAATACTCAAGAATCATTGGTAGTCTAATGTATCTGATGAGTTGTACCAGACCCGACTTAGCATACGCGGTTAGTAGGCTAAGTAGGTACACAAGCAATCCAAGTTCTGATCATTGGAAGAGTATGACAAGATTACTTCGGTATGTAAGATACACGTGAGAGTATGGACTACACTATAATAGACATCCAGCTGTTATCGAAGGATACAGTGATGCAAACTGGATTTCTGATATAAAAGATTCCCGATCAACAAGTAGATACGTGTTTAGACTTGGAGGTGCTGCTGTAGCATGGAAATCTTGCAAACAAACGGTTATAGCAAGATCAACGATGGAATCTGAATTCATTTCCCTCGATAAATGTGGAGAAGAGGCAGAATGGTTGCGTCAATTTGTTGAAGACATACCAAGATGGCCTAAACCGGTAACGACCGTATGTATACATTGTGATAGTCAATCGATAATTGGCAGAGCTCATAGCATAATGTATAACGGTATGTCAAGACATATTCGACGTAGACATAACACGATACGACAACTACTCTCAACAGGGCTTATCTCAATTGACTATGTGAAGTCAAAGGATAACATAGCGGATCCGCTTACGAAAGGCTTAAGCATAGAGTTAGTTAGTAAGACGTCAGAAGGAATGGGACTAAAGCCCTTGAGTGAATAAGTTTATGCGAAGGAAACCTAACCCAGTTGACTGGAGATCCCAAGATCTAGGTTCAATAGGACAACCTAGTTGTATGAATGAAGAGAGGTCACTGTGGGGGGTAGCTTATCTACCTCCTAAACCATCGACGAGAGTTCACAAATTTACAAACTTCCTAGTCCATTCCTAAGATCAGTGACAAGGTGAAGGATAAGCATACGGCTTTTAATGATTCTAAGAAATAACCATATGTGGTATAATGTTTTCTAACGAATTACCTATGTTAGAGAGAAGTGGGGTCGCTTCAAAGGGAATTATAAGGGCGTAATTCCTAAAAGCTCTCGCAGAAACTGGATAGTGCTCATGACCATAACGAACACGACTATGAGGAGTTGACATTGTCAGGAAGAGTCATGTGTGAAATGTATTGTCGTCTACGTAAATAACAGCTTAGTTCAAAGACATCAAGATCTACTGACAGTTAGGAGACTAAGTGCATTTCATAAGGGAAGGTTCAAAGGGTAACACCTACCTATCCTATGCAGGACTCAACCGCCGAAGTTTCATCGGGGAGAAATGTTGTTAAGAACGATCTCTATTCATGTGGGGGATTGTTGGAAAATGTTGATAAAAACATGATGTTTTCATCCACTTTGGACGTATATAAAGTGATGCATATTTAATATTTACGAAGAATATTTAATATGAATGTGTAGCCCTTAGAAAGGGCTTTGCAACGATATATTATACGTCCAAAACGGAGTTAAGGTGAATGAGATATCGACACCTAAAGATGGGTGTTTGGGTAACGTAACTAACAGTTACGCTAACGTAACTAATAGTTACGCTGAAGTTGTTACGATAACGTAACTGATAGTTACGTAGCGTAACTAACAGTTACGCAGCGTAACTGTTAGTTACGCTATTTGATAGCTGTTACAATTTCGTTTTAATGGCTGGTTAATGCCATTAAAACTGAATTAAACACGAACGGTTTCCTTTGGGCTATAAAATGGAGCTTCGTGGCTCAATCACTGATACACCAATTTTCAGATTAATATTTACTGTGATACCAATTTCCGATTGAATTTTCAGGCAAGTGTGCTCCGGCAGTTTCGATTAAAAACTGTTTTCGTCATTGTACCCTGGGAAACAAACCGTGTAATATACGCGGAATTTGTTTTAAGGGAATCGTGTTTATCACGAGCCTTGGCAGTAATTTCGTTTACATTTCCTGTAATTTCGTTTACATTTTTTGTAATTTGATTTTTGTTATAATTTAAACGGTATTGTGTTCTACAATAGGTTTTGCATTAAAGGAATTTTGCACTACAGAGTTGTTGAGATATGATCTAAGGATATACTCATAGCATGGATAAAAAACATAAATATGAAAGATAGAACTTGAGAAAATCAGGATCTCTCTTTCCGGTTATATATTATAGTAGGTGCAGAATGTGTACAGAGGTGTTACAGAACCAGAAGTGGCAGATGCATTTCTTTGATCAGGGGTCAAGCAAATCGGTGCATATATATTGTAGATATCAATATTTCTGATCTCGTTAAAAGCCTTTTCGCTAATATTGCCGCAAATAGCAGATGATATCTCACTTGCAAAGTCACAGTTTTTAACAATGTGTGGTGTAAAAAGAACGTGATTTAAGTGTAAAGGTCGATAAGGGTTTGGTAAAGTAGAGTGCCTGGTTTTGTTACCGACTAAAATTGATGGAGGATTGTGATTATTTAAAATAGTATGAAGTAAACTTGAATCAAAATGGACATGATCCGTTGCTCCTGTATCTATAACCCAACCACCATTACTGGATCCTCGAGTCATATAGTGTTGAACATTTGCGGAAGAGAGGTGGATTGAGTCCCTTTGAACCAAGACCAGAGATTGGACCGGACCAGGAGTTGATCAACAACAGCATGGGCTGATGCTTGGGTCAGATCAGTAGCGGCATAGTAGGCTGACGGGTGTGGACTTGGTGGCATGTTGGGCCGGAATTGATAACCATCTGGGGCCCAAGGAGACCACGACCATCAGGAGTCATATAGTGTTGAACATTTGCGGAAGAGAGGTGGATTGAGTCCCTTTGAACCAAGACCAGAGATTGGACCGGACCAGAAGTTGATCAAAAGCAGCGTAGGCTGATGCTTGGGCCAGATCAGTAGCGGCATAGTAGGCTGATGGGTGTGGACTTGGTGGCATGTTGGGCTGGAATTGATAACCAGCTGGGGCCCAAGGAGACCACGACCAGCAGGATGAGTAGGGTGAAAAGATGGTGCTCGGTTGTTATTGAACCTTGGCGCCTGGGAGTTTTTTACCAGAAGATGAAGCAACATTCGGTGGAGGGATATACACCCATCCATACCGAGTAGGTGGTGTTTTCGGGCGAAGATCGTCACGACGATTGTTTTGTCGATTTTTGGATGATTGGTGTATAGAATTGCAGAAGAAGATGAAGTATCCCGATGAGGATAATTATTATGGCGAGAGGCCTTTCTTCACCAACCAATATAGCGCCCGTTTGAAGCCAGGAAGGTGGCGGTTTTTGAAGGCGTATATTCAAGGACACGCCCTCCCACCGACGAGGAAGACCATTCACCGTGTAAGCAACAAGATTCGCATCATGCAGCAGGGAGGTACATGGTTTGGTTCGGCCGGTTTGAATTTAAATTCATAGCCAAACCGGTAAGTTCGGTTTAGAAATTCTTGAAACCGAACCGGCCAAAATTTTCTTCAAAACCAAACCACCCAAACCAATCAAAATCGGTTTGGTATGATTGATCTAATAGTTTGGTTTTAATTATTTTTTTCTTATAGTATTGTAAAGTAAAATAATGTCATTTATTATGTTTTAGAAAATAATTCAATTTATTTACTGATAAAAATAAATATTAACAATCTTAACGTTGTTTAAGTAATTTAGTTCTAGAGTTCCATTATTAATTTTGTTTTTGTTGATTATACACTTATTTGTATTTAAATATATAACATGCTGAAACAATTAGAATAAAAATACATATATACAAATTTATATACATATAAGTTATAATATATATATATATATATATATATATATATATATATATATATATATATATATATATATATATATATATATATATATATATATATATATATATAATAAACATAAATGGTTCGGTTTGGTTTAGATGGTCGGTTTGAATGTTTAAACAACAAACCAAACAAGTATATCGGTTTGAAAATTTCTCAAACCGGCCGATCAAATATAGATAGTTAACCGACCAAACCAATGAAATTGATTAGGTTTGGCCGCTTTAATCGGTTTCGACCGAACCATGCACATCCCTATCAGGAACATATTTGTCCAAGTTTAGACAGGAAGTCCGCAATGGTCTTGATCTTGGTACAATAATCATTGATCGACATGTTATCAAGAGTAATGGATCGAAGTTAGTTATCAAGCTGCATGAATTTGGCTTCCTTGTTAACATGAAATAAATTGTGAATATTGACCTAAGCTTTCCGTGCAGTGAGATTCTTCTAAAAGATGTGTTAAAGTAAAGATGGTGTAATGGAACAATAAATCCATGACTTGACTATCGAGTCAAGTTTTGCCACTCCGAGTTCGTAGGTGGTGTACGGTTAGGGTTTTCCTCAATGTGAACATGGGTGGTATTATGCGATCCGCTATATCATAGCCATCACAATGAGTTGAGAAGAGTTTTGATCATAGATCATGGTTCATCTCGTCAAGATTGAGTTGAATAAGGACATGGCTTTTGATATTCGAGACACTATACGTTTGTGTAGAGGTGGAAGACGACTTGTGTGGCCGTCCACCATGACGAAAACGATGGAATTAGGGTTTTTGAAAAGTGACATTCGATATTGGAGGAAGAAGAAAGATAAAAGATTTGTTTGTTGGAGAGAATATTGAAGTTAAGTTTAGAAAGATAGATTTTAGGAGGTGGAGAATCGAAAAATTGATTAGAGACTAAGGGATATTCGGAAACTCTCTGATACCATGAAAGATTGTATATGGCTTAATGACTTATTCTATTAACATAATGAATAAATATATAATTATATAGAGGGCCCTTAAGGGTTAATAACGATAATACGGGCTAACCTACTAAATACATGAAATACAATAATACATATATACTAACATTAAATGCATTTAATATATTTTCTTTTTCAAAATTACCCTTCCTAATTTCCCGCCAATATTAATTCCCCTCACTCAAAAAATAGTGTCTGCAAACAAAAAACGTTGAATTAAGATTGGTGAAATTAATAAATTAGTTTTTTTAATTAGATTATCTATTATGTTAATGTATTAAAGACGTAAGTTAGTTTTATAGTTTGAAAAGTTGAAAATATTTAAGTGCAAAATAAAAAGTTACTATATTTTAACCATTAATATTTAAAAACATTTAAGTGCAAAAGAAAAGGTCACTATATTTTAACCATTAATATTGTAAACATGACAATAATTTTATGACAAACAAAAATAAAAAAATAAACATTTTTTGGGGAATGGTGGTAGTATATATATTTCTCTCTTCTAATAACTTTTTAACCAATTGTATCAAAAGAAAATATAAAGCCCAATAACATATATTTGTAGTGCAAACTAAAGTCCACCAAAGATTTGTAGGGAAATATAAAAAAAGGTCGACATTAAAAGCAAACACAATAAACATTTCAAATCAAATCTAGTAATATATATTTTTTCTAACATTTCAAACAAAATATAAAATTTAAATCCTCTTCCGTAGCAATTTTCTTTTTCTTCTTAACGAGTTGAGGGACAATATTGCACTCATCAGAACTAACTCTCTCTTGACACATTGTAAAAAAGTGACCAACACCCCTACAAATCCCACAACATTTTCCATTTTTTATACGTTGTTGCTTCAAACGCCCTTTCGTTTTAGAAATATGAGGAAACCCGAGGTGTTACAGTATAATAGGTATCAGAAGACCAAGTATTACATCGAATAAATACTACAGCAATAAGTTTACATTATATGAAGTTTATGAGTTACAACAACACAAAATAAAACAACATAGAATAAGTTTGTGGCCTAATTAGAAACTAACTACTTCTAGCTAAGTCTTTTCGAAAGTCCACACAAATCCAAGATAAATATAGTAACTCCACAATCGATGCAAAACTCAACCTCATGAAAAGCGTTAAAAATACGACGTCAACATAAAAAGCGTTAAAAATACGACGTCAACATAACTGGTGCTGTAGGACTACTACAATAGTTCGAGAGTATCGAATCAGTCCTGCACATCAGCCGATGTGCTGAAGCCAACAAAGTGGAGTACGCCTCCTGTGTGTTCCATGGCAGAGCCTTGTTGTGGTGGAACAGTGTTGTCCAAACCCGAGGGCGTGAAACTGCCTATGCGCTTTCCTGGAATGCCTTCAAAAACCTGTTGATCGAGGAGTACTGCCCATTAGGGGAAATCAAGAAGCTCGAGGCAGAGCTTTGGGACCACAAGATGATCGGCAACGACATCGAAGGGTACACCACCCTGTTCCACGAGCTCGCCCGGCTAGTCCCAAGGTTAGTGACCCCTGAGGAGAACCGGATTGACCTTTACATCTCCGGTCTTGTTCCGGAAATCTGAGGCATGGTTATCTCATCCGAGCCCCAGACACTTCAGAGCGCGATCATCTTAGCTCATCGACTCACCAACAACCTCCTCACCACTCCTGCATCTTACAAGAAGGAGTCGGGTGAGAAGAGGAAATCTGAGCAGACCCCGAGAAGAAGTGACAGGAACAAGAAAGCCCGAAATACCCGAAATTATGCTTTAACTGCTACACCGGCACCTGCACCACCTACTGGACCCCGGAGTTACACTGGTCCACACCCCAAATGCGACAAGTGTCGTTACCACCACACTGGTAACTGCCCGGTATCTAGCAATTGCAAGAAGGTGGGGCATTTTACCAGATACTGCCAAGACAAGACAATCAACCAGGGTCAGAAGCCGACGTGCTTCGAGTGCGGGAGCGACCAACATCTCCGGAACACCTGCCCTAGACTGCATCGAGCCCAGCAGAATCAGGGTGGGCAAGGTCGAGGTCGTGCTTTTGCACTTACAGACGAGGAGGCACGTCAGGACCCAAATGCAGTTACGGGTACGTTTTCTATCAATGACCACTTTGCTTCCGTACTATTCAATTCAGGAGCTGAAAGAAGCTTTGTTTCCTTAGAATTTAGACCCCTCATTAACCTAGGATCTAAAGTTCTTAAGGATAGCTTTACTAGCGAATATGCTAACGGCCAAGAGTTCGAAGCCAAGGATATAATCTTAGGATGTTCTATATGCCTATCTGACAAAATCTTCCCCATCGATTTAATTCCCATCGAGCTGAAAAGCTTTGACATTATCGTCGGAATGGACTGGCTATCTCGTTTTCGAGCCGAGATCGTCTGTTTCGACAAACTTATTCGCATTCCTCTCTCAGAAAGTGAAACTCTAGTTGTTCAGGGAGACAAACCTGGACGACAACTTCACATCGTGTCTTCCATGAAAATGCGCAAGTACCTCTAGAAGGACTACGACGCATTTCTCGCTCATGTCGTCGAACGTAAACCTAATGAAAGCCGAGTCCAAGACATTCCCGTAGTCAAGGATCATTCAGAGGTCTTTCCTGAGGATTTGCCTGGGCTATCGCCGCATCGACAAGTGGAATTCCAAATAGACCTCGTTCCTGGCGCATCACCGGTTGCCAAGACACCGTACCGTCTAGCACCACCCGAAATGCAAGAACTCTCAAAACAGCTGCAGGAACTTTTAGACCATGGTCTTATTTGCCCAAGTTCGTCCCCCTGGGGAGCCCCAATCCTCTTTGTCAAAAAGAAAGACGGATCCTTCCGTATGTGCATCGATTATCGTGAACTGAACAAGCTGACCGTCAAGAACCGATACCCACTCCCGAGGATCGATGATCTGTTCGACCAGTTGCAGGGTGAAACTTACTTCTCTAAAATCGACCTTCGTTCAGGTTATCATCAGGTTCGTGTCAGTGAGACCGACATTCCTAAAACCGAATTCCGAACTCGATACGGTCATTACGAATTCCTCGTCATGCCATTTGGTCTGACCAACGCACCAGCAGTGTTCATGGACCTAATGAACAGAGTGTGTAGGCCATATCTAGACAAATTCGTAATCGTATTCATAGACAACATTCTTATTTACTCAAGGAACAAGGAAGATCATGCGAAACACCTTAAGCTCATCTTAGAACTCCTCAGAGATCAGAATCTGTACGCCAAATTCTCGAAGTGTGAATTTTGGCTCCGGGAAGTACATTTCCTTGGTCATGTGGTCAACCAAGAAGGGATTCATGTAGATCCGGCTAAGATCGAAGCGATCGAGAAATGGCAAGCCCCGACAACTCCTACGGAAATCGGTCAATTCCTAGGGTTGGCTGGCTACTACCAAAGGTTCATCGAGAATTTCTCGAAGATCGCTAAGCCTCTTACCGAGCTCACTCAGAAAGATAACGACTTCATCTGGGGAAAAGAACAGGAGGAATCCTTCCGGAAGCTTAAACACCAACTTTGTCACGCACCAATCATGTCCCTACCGGAGGGCACGGATAATTTCGTAGTGTTTTGCGATGCGTCCCACCAAGGACTTGGGTGTGTCCTAATGCAGAAGGACAAAGTCATCGCATACGCTTCAAGGCAGCTTAAAGTGCACGAGCAGAACTACACAACACACGACTTAGAGCTCGGATCCGTCGTGTTCGCTTTGAAAATTTTGAGACACTACTTGTACGGCACCAAGTGCACGGTTTTCACGGATCATAAGAGTCTTCAACACATTTTGGGCCAGAAAAAGCTCAACATGAGGCAACGAGGATGGATAGAACTGCTAAGTGACGACGATTTCGAAATCAAATACCACCCGGGTAAAGCAAACGTAGTAGCAGATGCCCTGAGTCCGAAGGAAAGGGTAAAGTCATCTCGAGTTAGAGCATTGGGTATTCAGATTCAGACCAGTCTTCAAACGCAAATCGCCAGAGCCCAGCGAGAAGCGTTGAAACCCGAGAACATTAAGGATGAAACCCTGCACAACCACGAGAAGGACTTCGAGCTCAAATCAGACGGAATCCACTACTTCAAGGGCCGAGCATGGATTCCGAAATCCGAAGATCTTCGTAAGCTAATTTTGGACGAGGGCCACCGATCCAGATACTCTATTCATCCGGGATCCGACAAGTTGTATAAGGATCTCGGGAATATTATTGGTGGCCGGGCATGAAGAAGGATATCGCCTTGTATGTAGCTAAGTGTCTTACTTGCTCAAAGGTCAAGGCGGAATATCAAAAGCCCTAAGGTCTACTACAGCAACCGGAGATTTCCATGTGGAAGTGGGAACAAATCTCCATGGACATCATCACAAAGTTGCCCTGTACGACAAGGGGTAACGACACGATTTGGGTCATCGTGGACCGTTTGACAAAATCCGCTCATTTCCTACCGGTTCGAGAAATCCACTCGATGGAGAAATTCGCTCAAATCTACATCAACGAGATCGGTCTCTCGTCACGGAACACCTCTCTCCATTATCTCCGACAGGGATAGTCGATTCACGTCCCGCTTTTGGAATGCACTTCAGAAATCACTCGGGACGCGACTAGACCTTAGCACCGCGTATCATCCTCAGGACCGATGGTCAGAGTGAAAGGACGATCCAAACGCTTGAAGATATGCTGAGAGTGTGTGTAGTTGACTTCGGAGGAAGTTGGGACGCTCACCTCCCTTTGGTCGAGTTTTCTTATAACAACAGCTACCATGGCCAGCATCAAGTGCGCACCGTTCAGGCCTATATGGACGCAAGTGTCGGTCCACCGCTTTGTTGGCTAGAAGCTGGCGATCGAAAACTTACGAGGCTCGATAGCGTCCAGGATACCATCGACAAGATCACTACCATCAGGGAAAGAATGAAGACATCCCGTACCCGGCAGAAGAGCTACACCGACAACCGGGAGAAAACCCCTCGAATCCAAGTTTGCGATAGAGTGCTCCTCAAGATATTGCCATGGAAGGGGGTAGTTCGCTTCGGGAAGCGCGGCAAGCTAAGCCCAAGGTACACCGCCCATTCGAAGTCATTGAGCGTATTGGCCCAGTTGTTTATCGTCTCCAACTCCCTCGGACTCTTTCGAACGTTCATGATATTTTTCATGTCTCGCATTAGAAAAAGTGCCTATCTGACGAGACCATCGTCATTCCTCTCGACGAGTCCAGATCGATAACAAACTCAAACTTCATTGAAGAACCGCTTGAGGTTGTTGACCGCTGGGTCAAACAACTCAGGCAAAGTCGTGTTCCTATTGTCAAAGTTCGGTGGAATTCCCGACGTGGTTATGAATTCCACGGGGAACGTGAGGACTAAATCCGTCAAAAGTATCCACATCTATTCGAGAACACTTCTTCATGATGGGACGAACTATATTTCGGACGAAATTTCTTTCAACCCGGGGAGAATGTGACGACCGTCAAAATTTCAATTTTGTTCTGATATCTCTTATATTGTCTGTCGTTATCTTTAACTGTGTACCTTTTACCGGAACGTCGTAGTGCTCGTAATCACTTTCGGAATCAATTTCTATAAGTCCTAATACCAAGAAACACACTAAGGAACTTTCCTAAGTCATTAACGTACCAAAATTAAGAACTTTCAGTTAACGAAAAGGTCCAACGAAACAAAACGAAAAATCAGAAAATAATTACAAAATGAATGCAACGTCCTGAATGTGCAGTCTCGAAAAATTTTAGTTTTAAAGCTTGTCTCGTTTTATACAAAAATAAACCAATCAATCTCGATTTTTACCATCAATTACTGAACATTGCCTGTCCCAAGTCCATCATATCACTTCTTTATCATTTTTGTCACACCCCGCTAAAGCGGAAACACGGAATGTGAAGAGCTGGAAGATCATTACACGGGTTATATAAAACACAACGGCATTTATGTCATTAATTAAGGATAAATTGTTTACAAATTCGAAAATAACAACCAAGTCACATCATTTAGTACGAAATACATAAGATTAAAGTTTCAAAGTGAATTTCCAAAAGTAATGGCCAAGTCTTTTCCCAATGAGGTTCACACGACGTCTCGACCGTCCATGCCATGCATATCATGCTTACACTAATTTCCTGAAACATAAGATAAAGTGTCAACTACGAAAGTAGTGAGTGAGTTACAGTTTAAATAGTTCGGCAAAAGATAAGTAAGGTATATAAAAGTAAAAGTTTCCAAAAGGAGTTAGCGGAGAAAAGTCGTTTAAAAATTTATATACTTTTAAAGTTCAAGTAACGGCGAACCGGTGCCCTAAGTTTGTAAAGACCAAATAGAGTCATATTTAGTCAATTTGTTGTTGCGGAAATCAATCGCTAAAAAGTTCGTAAATTATGCGTAAGTAACTAATTAGATTTCTTGTATCAACCTCTTGGCATCTGTAACTTAAGTGTTCACACTAATCCGATTGTTCAACCGTGAGGCCCCTCTTCCCGCCTCTCCTACGGGAAGTTGTTCTAGTTCTTAGTAATATGTACTTAGACTGCCATCTAAGAAAGGAACGGTTCTTTCCTAGTATCGATACCCATAATTACTATACGGCTATGTAGTTAATAGAGTGTAAGTCTAAGTCCAAAAAGTAGCTGGGCACTAAGTAGTTTTGTTTTATAGAGAGATAGTCGTCCGCCACTTAAGATCATGTTATAGTTCCATCAAGGGTTGGTCCGTATACAAGCATCAATGATTAGTTTAGTTCAAAAGAGAGCGAGCCAGTAAGTTCAAGTAAAGTAAAATGTTTTACGGATAAGAGTTTAAATAGTTCGTACAAAATAGTTCCATAAGTTCAATAAGTTCCAAGTCAAAACAGTTTATAAGTTCAAAAGTCAAAGTTCAACAAGTTCAAAAGTCAAAGTTCGATAAATTGCTTATTTGATTCATAAAGTTTTCAAATACAATTAATCTTATGTTTCCCCCAAAATTCATGTAAAATTATAAGAAGGGTTGTAACTCACGGTTTGCGGAGAAACGAGAACTCGGAATCGGTCGAAAAGGAGTCGGGAATCACGGAATGCCTAGGAATACCAAGATTGTCCAAAAGTTAATTTCTTATTAGGTTACTTTATATAAGAGATTATGTAACTTTTGTTTAAAATTAAGTGTTAAAGTCCAAATTGTCCCAAAATTGGTCCGAAGCGGTTAACGTTTATTTTTAGTCCGAAGGTTCAAAGTTAAAGTTATTATTATGATAGACATGTTTAGGTTACTGAAATGGTTAAGGTTTCTAACGAAATTTGGGCAGCGCTTCCGCACCCAAATTTCATGTCCAAAACCTACCACCATTTCCGCTCACAAAACATGCATATACACATAATAACTTAATAACAAGTCCAATAAGTCCAAACAGTCCAATACAAGTCACCGTTATTATTGGTTTTACTCATCTCCGTCCCATAATATTATTAACGAAAGTCCAGAACGTGTATACAAGTTTTAAACGATCAAACGGCGATTTTCGGGAGGAACAGCAGCCCGGTGCGCAACACCTGTCAGGGGGTGCTGCGCACCTCCTTGCTGTTCTTCCCGTTTTGTGATTTCTTTGCTAAAAACGTTTTGTCACCCATAGATTCAACATGCAATGAGTTTAAACTTATTAAAACATCTTTTTAACAGTTTATTAAGCATTTTTGGTTACAAAACCGTGGATCTAAAGGTTATTTTGGTTAAAAACGTTTTTGACCATAAAAAGTCATAGATTTGTATAAAAACACATTTTCAACCGTTAGATCTTACATGCAATTGATTATTTGTATAAAAACAGTAAAAAGGAAGAAATCTACCGAAGGAAAAGCTCGGATGATGAGTTTTGGTCGGATTTACGCTCCAAAAACCTTTACAAAACTAGTCCTTTTTGATATAAACGACACCCCTTGCTTCTCTAGATGATTGGGACGATTTGTATGGATAAAAGGTCGGTTTTTATGGTGAAATGTTTCTGGAAATGGT
>CAJVGC010000582.1:31058921-31236454 GCA_910822075.1 Senecio squalidus
CATGATCTTCCTTGTTCCTTGAGTAAATAAGAATGTTGTCTATGAATACGATTTACGAATTTGTCTAGATATGGCCTACACACTCTGTTCATTAGGTCCATGAACACTGCTGGTGCGTTGGTCAGACCAAATGGCATGACGAGGATTCGTAATGACCGTATCGAGTTCGGAATTCGGTTTTAGGAATGTCGGTCTCACTGACACGAACCTGATGATAACCTGAACGAAGGTCGATTTTAGAGAAGTAAGTTTCACCCTGCAACTGGTCGAACAGATCATCGATCCTCGGGAGTGGGTATCGTTCTTGACGGTCAGCTTGTTCAGTTCACGATAATCGATGCACATACGGAAGGATCCGTCTTTCTTTTTGACAAAGAGGATTGGGGTCCCCAGGGGGACGAACTTGGCAAATAAGACCATGGTCTAAAAGTTCCTGCAGCTGTTTTGAGAGTTCTTGCATTTCGGGTGGTGCTAGACGGTACGGTGTCTTGGCAACGGTGATGCGCCAGGAACGAGGTCTATTTGGAATTCCACTTGTCGATGCGGCGAGCCCAGGCAAATCCTCAGGAAAGACCTCTGAATGATCCTTGACTACGGGAATGTCTTGGACTCGGCTTTCATTAGGTTTACGTTCGACGACATAGCGAGAATGCGTCGTAGTCCTTCTAGAGGTACTTGCGCATTTTCATGGAAGACACGATGTGAAGTTGTCGTCCAGGTTTGTCTCCCTGAACAACTAGAGTTTCACTTTCGAGTGAGGAATGCGAATAAGTTTGTCGAAACAGACGATCTCGGCTCG
Organism: Senecio squalidus; assembly: GCA_910822075.1. Classification (NCBI taxonomy): domain Eukaryota; kingdom Viridiplantae; phylum Streptophyta; class Magnoliopsida; order Asterales; family Asteraceae; genus Senecio; species Senecio squalidus. The sequence continues at coordinate 31,059,721 of CAJVGC010000582.1, forward strand.
AAAACGAGATAGCCAGTCCATTCCGACGATAATGTCAAAGCTTTTCAGCTCGATGGGAATTAAATCGATGGGGAAGATTTTGTCAGATAGGCATATAGAACATCTAAGATTATATCCTTGGCTTCGAACTCTTGGCCGTTAGCATATTCGCTAGTAAAGCTATCCTTAAGAACTTTAGATCCTAGGTTAATGAGGGGTCTAAATTCTAAGGAAACAAAGCTTCTTTCAGCTCCTGAATCAAATAGTACGGAAGCAAAGTGGTCACTGATAGAAAACGTACCCGTAACTGCATTTGGGTCCTGACGTGCCTCCTCGGCTGTAAGTGCAAAAGAACGACCTCGACCTTGCCCACCCTGATTTTGTTGGGCTAGATGCAGTCTAGGGCAGGTGTTCCGGAGATGTTGGTCGCTCCCGCACTCGAAGCACGTCGGCTTCTGACCCTGGTTGATCGTCTTGTCTTGGCAGTATCCGGTAAAATGCCCCACCTTCTTGCAATTGCCACATACCGGGCAGTTACCGGTGTGGTGGTAACGACACTTGTCGCATTTGGGGTGTGGACCAGTGTAACTCCGGGGTCCAGCAGGTGGTGCAGGTGCCGGTGTAGCAGTTAAAGCATTTTCGGGTATTTCGGGCTTTCTTGTTCCTGTCACGTCTTCTCGGGGTCTGCTCAGATTTCCTCTTCTCACCCGACTCCTTCTTGTAAGATGCAGGAGTGGTGAGGAGGTTGTTGGTGAGTCGATGAGCTAAGATGATCGCGCTCTGAAGTGTCTGGGGCTCGGATGAGATAACCATGCCTCAGATTTCCGGAACAAGACAGGAGATGTAAAGGTCAATCCGGTTCTCCTCGGGGTCACTAACCTTGGGACTAGCCGGGCGAGCTCGTGGAACAGGGTGGTGTACCCTTCGATGTCGTTGCCGATCATCTTGTGGTCCCAAAGCTCTGCCTCGAGCTTCTTGATTTCCCCTAATGGGCAGTACTCCTCGATCAACAGGTTTTTGAAGGCATTCCAGGAAAGCGCATAGGCAGTTTCACGCCCTGGGTTTGGACAACACTGTTCCACCACAACAAGGCTCTGCCATGGAACACACAGGAGGCGTACTCCACTTTGTTGGCTTCAGCACATCGGCTGATGTGCAGGACTGATTCGATACTCTCGAACTATTGTAGTAGTCCTACAGCACCAGTTATGTTGACGTCGTATTTTTAACGCTTTTTATGTTGACGTCGTATTTTTAACGCTTTTCATGAGGTTGAGTTTTGCATCGATTGTGGAGTTACTATATTTATCTTGGATTTGTGTGGACTTTCGAAAAGACTTAGCTAGAAGTAGTTAGTTTCTAATTAGGCCACAAACTTATTCTATGTTGTTTTATTTTGTGTTGTTGTAACTCATAAACTTCATATAATGTAAACTTATTGCTGTAGTATTTATTCGATGTAATACTTGGTCTTCTGATACCTATTATACTGTAACACCTCGGGTTTCCTCATATTTCTAAAACGAAAGGGCGTTTGAAGCAACAACGTATAAAAAATGGAAAATGTTGTGGGATTTGTAGGGGTGTTGGTCACTTTTTTACAATGTGTCAAGAGAGAGTTAGTTCTGATGAGTGCAATATTGTCCCTCAACTCGTTAAGAAGAAAAAGAAAATTGCTACGGAAGAGGATTTAAATTTTATATTTTGTTTGAAATGTTAGAAAAAATATATATTACTAGATTTGATTTGAAATGTTTATTGTGTTTGCTTTTAATGTCGACCTTTTTTATATTTCCCTACAAATCTTTGGTGGACTTTAGTTTGCACTACAAATATATGTTATTGGGCTTTATATTTTCTTTTGATACAATTGGTTAAAAAGTTATTAGAAGAGAGAAATATATATACTACCACCATTCCCCAAAAAATGTTTATTTTTTTATTTTTGTTTGTCATAAAATTATTGTCATGTTTACAATATTAATGGTTAAAATATAGTGACCTTTTCTTTTGCACTTAAATGTTTTTAAATATTAATGGTTAAAATATAGTAACTTTTTATTTTGCACTTAAAATTTTCAACTTTTCAAACTATAAAACTAACTTACGTCTTTAATACATTAACATAATAGATAATCTAATTAAAAAAACTAATTTATTAATTTCACCAATCTTAATTCAACGTTTTTTGTTTGCAGACACTATTTTTTGAGTGAGGGGAATTAATATTGGCGGGAAATTAGGAAGGGTAATTTTGAAAAGAAAATATATTAAATGCATTTAATGTTAGTATATATGTATTATTGTATTTCATGTATTTAGTAGGTTAGCCCGTATTATCGTTATTAACCCTTAAGGGCCCTCTATATAATTATATATTTATTCATTATGTTAATAGAATAAGTCATTAAGCCATATACAATCTTTCATGGTATCAGAGAGTTTCCGAATATCCCTTAGTCTCTAATCAATTTTTCGATTCTCCACCTCCTAAATCTATCTTTCTAAACTTAACTTCAATATTCTCTCCAACAAACAAATCTTTTATCTTTCTTCTTCCTCCAATATCGAATGTCACTTTTCAAAAACCCTAATTCCATCGTTTTCGTCATGGTGGACGGCCACACAAGTCGTCTTCCACTCTACACAAACGTATAGTGTCTCGAATATCAAAAGCCATGTCCTTATTCACTCAATCTTGACGAGATGAACCATGATCTATGATCAAAACTCTTCTCAACTCATTGTGATGGCTATGATATAGCGGATCGCATAATACCACCCATGTTCACATTGAGGAAAACCCTAACCGTACACCACCTACGAACTCGGAGTGGCAAAACTTGACTCGATAGTCAAGTCATGGATTTATTGTTCCATTACACCATCTTTACTTTAACACATCTTTTAGAAGAATCTCACTGCACGGAAAGCTTAGGTCAATATTCACAATTTATTTCATGTTAACAAGGAAGCCAAATTCATGCAGCTTGATAACTAACTTCGATCCATTACTTTGATAACATGTCGATCAATGATTATTGTACCAAGATCAAGACCATTGCGGACTTCCTGTCTAAACTTGGACAAATATGTTCCTGATAGGGATGTGCATGGTTCGGTCGAAACCGATTAAAGCGGCCAAACCTAATCAATTTCATTGGTTTGGTCGGTTAACTATCTATTTGATCGGCCGGTTTGAGAAATTTTCAAACCGATATACTTGTTTGGTTTGTTGTTTAAACATTCAAACCGACCATCTAAACCAAACCGAACCATTTATGTTTATATATATATATATATATATATATATATATTATATTATATATATATGTATATAAACTAAATGGTTCGGTTTGGTTTAGATGGTCGGTTTGAATGTTTAAACAACAAACCAAACAAGTATATCGGTTTGAAAATTTCTCAAACGGCCGATCAAATATAGATAGTTAACCGACCAACCAATGAAATTGATTAGGTTTGGCCGCTTTATCGGTTTCGACCGAACCATGCACATCCCTATCAGGAACTATTTGTCCAAGTTTAGACAGGAAGTCCGCAATGGTCTTGATCTTGGTACAATAATCATTGATCGACATGTTATCAAGAGTAATGGATCGAAGTAGTTATCAAGCTGCATGAATTTGGCTTCCTTGTTAACATGAAATAATTGTGAATATTGACCTAAGCTTTCCGTGCAGTGAGATTCTTCTAAAAGATGTGTTAAAGTAAAGATGGTGTATGGAACAATAAATCCATGACTTGACTATCGAGTCAAGTTTTGCCACTCGAGTTCGTAGGTGGTGTACGGTTAGGGTTTTCCTCAATGTGACATGGGTGGTATTATGCGATCCGCCTATATCATAGCCATCACAATGAAGTTGAGAAGAGTTTTGATCATAGATCCATGGTTCATCTCGTCAAGATTGAGTTGAATAAGGACATGGCTTTTGATATTCGAGACACTATACGTTTGTGTAGAGGTGGAAGACGACTTTGTGTAGGCGTCCACCATGACGAAAACGATGGAATAGGTTTTTGAAAAGTGACATTCGATATTGGAGGAAAGAAAGATAAAGATTTGTTTGTTGGAGAGAATATTGAAAAAGATAGATTTTAGGAGGTGGAGAATCGAAAAATTGATTAGAGACTAAGGGATATTCGGAAAACTCTCTGATACCATGAAAGATTGATATGGCTTAATGACTTATTCTATTAAACCCCTAATGAATAAATATATAATTATATAGAGGGCCCTTAAGGGTTAATAACGATAATAAGGGCCTAACCTACTAAATACATGAAATACAATAATACATATATACTAACATTAAATGCATTTAATATATTTTCTTTTTCAAAATTACCCTTCCTAATTTCCCGCCAATATTAATTCCCCTCACTCTAAAAAATAGTGGTCTGCAAACAAAAAACGTTGAATAAGATTGGTGAAATTAATAAATTAGTTTTTTTAATTAGATTATCTATTATGTTAATGTATTAAAGACGTAAGTTAGTTTTATAGTTTGAAAAGTTGAAAATATTTAAGTGCAAATAAAAAGTTACTATATTTTAACCATTAATATTTAAAAAACATTTAGTGCAATTTTAACCATTAATATTGTAAACATGACAATAATTTTATGACAAACAAAACATAAAAAAAATAAACATTTTTTTTGGGGAATGGTGGTAGTATATATATTTCTCTCTTCTAATACACTTTTTAACAATCTGTTATCAAAAGAAAATATAAAGCCCAATAACATATATTTGTAGTGCAAACTAAAGTCCACCAAGATTTGTAGGGAAATATAAAAAAAAGGTCGACATTAAAAAGCAAACAACAATAAACATTTCAAATCAAATCTAGTAATATATATTTTTTCTAACATTTCAAACAAAATAATAAAATTTAAATCCTCTTTCCGTAGCAATTTTCTTTTTCTTCTTAACGAGTTGAGGGACAATAATCGCACTCATCAGAACTAACTTCTCTTGAAACATTGTAAAAAGTGACCAACACCCCTACAAATCCCACAACATTTTCCATTTTTAATACGTGTTGCTTCAAACGCCCTTTCGTTTTAGAAATATGAGGAAACAACCCGAGGTGTTACAGTATAATAGGTATCAGTAGACCAAGTATACATCGAATAAATACTACGCAATAAGTTTACATTATATGAAGTTTATGAGTTACAAAACACAAAATAAAACAACATAGACTAAGTTTGTGGCCTAATTAGAAAACTAACTACTTCTAGCTAAGTCTTTTCGAAAGTCCACACAAATCCAAGATAAATATAGTAACTCCACAATCGATGCAAAACTCAACCTCATGAAAAGCGTTAAAAACGACGTCAACATAAAAAGCGTTAAAAATACGACGTCAACATAACTGGTGCTGTAGGACTACTACAATAGTTCGAGAGTATCGAATCAGTCCTGCACATCAGCCGATGTGCTGAAGCCAACAAAGTGGAGTACGCCTCCTGTGTGTTCCATGGCAGAGCCTTGTTGTGGTGGAACAGTGTTGTCCAAACCCGAGGGCGTGAAACTGCCTATGCGCTTTCCTGGAATGCCTTCAAAAACTGTTGATCGAGCCCATTAGGGGAAATCAAGAAGCTCGAGGCAGAGCTTTGGGACCACAAGATGATCGGCAACGACCATCGAAGGGTACACCACCCTGTTCCACGAGCTCGCCCGGCTAGTCCCAAGGTAGTGACCCTGAGGAGAACCGGATTGACCTTTACATCTCCGGTCTTGTTCCGGAAATCTGAGGCATGGTTATCTCATCCGAGCCCCAGACACTTCAGAGCGCGATCATCTTAGCTCATCGACTTCACCAACAACCTCCTCACCACTCCTGCATCTTACAAGAAGGAGTCGGGTGAGAAGAGGAAATCTGAGCAGACCCCGAGAAGAAGTGACAGGAACAAGAAAGCCCGAAATACCCGAAATTATGCTTTAACTGCTACACCGGCAACCTGCACCACCTACTGGACCCCGGAGTTACACTGGTCCACACCCCAAATGCGACAAGTGTCGTTACCACCACACTGGTAACTGCCCGGTATCTAGCAATTGCAAGAAGGTGGGGCAATTTTACCAGATACTGCCAAGACAAGACAATCAACCAGGGTCAGAAGCCGACGTGCTTCGAGTGCGGGAGCGACCAACATCTCCGGAACACCTGCCCTAGACTGCATCGAGCCCAGCAGAATCAGGGTGGGCAAGGTCGAGGTCGTGCTTTTGCACTTACAGACGAGGAGGCACGTCAGGACCCAAATGCAGTTACGGGTACGTTTTCTATCATGACCACTTTGCTTCCGTACTATTCAATTCAGGAGCTGAAAGAAGCTTTGTTTCCTTAGAATTTAGACCCCTCATTAACCTAGGATCTAAAGTTCTTAAGGATAGCTTTACTAGCGAATATGCTAACGGCCAAGAGTTCGAAGCCAAGGATATAATCTTAGGATGTTCTATATGCCTATCTGACAAAATCTTCCCCATCGATTTAATTCCCATCGAGCTGAAAAGCTTTGACATTATCGTCGGAATGGACTGGCTATCTCGTTTTCGAGCCGAGATCGTCTGTTTCGTATTCGCATTCCTCTCTCAGAAAGTGAAACTCTAGTTGTTCAGGGAGACAAACCTGGACGACAACTTCACATCGTGTCTTCCATGAAAATGCGCAAGTACCTCTAGAAGGGACTACGACGCATTTCTCGCTCATGTCGTCGAACGTAAACCTAATGAAAGCCGAGTCCAAGACATTCCCGTAGTCAAGGATCATTCAGAGGTCTTTCCTGAGGATTTGCCTGGGCTATCGCCGCATCGACAAGTGGAATTCCAAATAGACCTCGTTCCTGGCGCATCACCGGTTGCCAAGACACCGTACCGTCTAGCACCACCCGAAATGCAAGAACTCTCAAAACAGCTGCAGGAACTTTTAGACCATGGTCTTATTTGCCCAAGTTCGTCCCCCTGGGGAGCCCCAATCCTCTTTGTCAAAAAGAAAGACGGATCCTTCCGTATGTTGCATCGATTATCGTGAACTGAACAAGCTGACCGTCAAGAACCGATACCCACTCCCGAGGATGATGATCTGTTCGACCAGTTGCAGGGTGAAACTTACTTCTCTAAAATCGACCTTCGTTCAGGTTATCATCAGGTTCGTGTCAGTGAGACCGACATTCCTAAAACCGAATTCCGAACTCGATACGGTCATTACGAATTCCTCGTCATGCCATTTGGTCTGACCAACGCACCAGCAGTGTTCATGGACCTAATGAACAGAGTGTGTAGGCCATATCTAGACAAATTCGTAATCGTATTCATAGACGACATTCTTATTTACTCAAGAACAAGGAAGATCATGCGAAACACCTTAAGCTCATCTTAGAACTCCTCAGAGATCAGAATCTGTACGCCAAATTCTCGAAGTGTGAATTTTGGCTCCGGGAAGTACATTTCCTTGGTCATGTGGTCAACCAAGAAGGGATTCATGTAGATCCGGCTAAGATAGAAGCGATCGAGAAATGGCAAGCCCCGACGACTCCTACGGAAATCCGTCAATTCCTAGGGTTGGCTGGCTACTATCGAAGGTTCCTCAAGAATTTCTCGAAGATCGCTAAGCCTCTTACCGAACTCACTCAGAAAGATAAGGACTTCATCTGGGGAAAAGAACAGGAGGAATCCTTCCGGAAGCTTAAACACCAACTTTGTCACGCACCAATCCTGTCCCTACCGGAGGGCACGGATAATTTCGTAGTGTTTTGCGATGCATCCCACCAAGGACTTGGGTGTGTCCTAATGCAGAAGGACAAAGTCATCGCATACGCTTCAAGGCAGCTTAAAGTGCACGAGCAGAACTACACGACACACGACTTAGAGCTGGGAGCCGTCGTGTTCGCTTTGAAAATTTTGAGACACTACTTGTACGGCACCAAGTGCACGGTTTTCACGGATCATAAGAGTCTTCAACACATTTTGGGCCAGAAAAAGCTCAACATGAGGCAACGAGGATGGATAGAACTGCTAAGTGACGACGATTTCGAAATCAAATACCACCCGGGTAAAGCAAACGTAGTAGCAGATGCCCTTCCGAAGGAAAGGGTAAAGTCATCTCGAGTTAGAGCATTGGGTATTCAGATTCAGACCAGTCTTCAAACGCAAATCGCCAGAGCCCAGCGAGAAGCGTTGAAACCCGAGAACATTAAGGATGAAACCCTGCACAACCACGAGAAGGACTTCGAGCTCAAATCAGACGGAATCCACTACTTCAAGGGCCGAGCATGGATTCCGAAATCCGAAGATCTTCGTAAGCTAATTTTGGACGAGGGCCACCGATCCAGATACTCTATTCATCCGGGATCCGACAAGTTGTATAAGGATCTCCGGGAATATTATTGGTGGCCGGGCATGAAGAAGGATATCGCCTTGTATGTAGCTAAGTGTCTTACTTGCTCAAAGGTCAAGGCGGAATATCAAAAGCCCTAAGGTCTACTACAGCAACCGGAGATTTCCATGTGGAAGTGGGAACAAATCTCCATGGACATCATCACAAAGTTGCCCTGTACGACAAGGGGTAACGACACGATTTGGGTCATCGTGGACCGTTTGACAAAATCCGCTCATTTCCTACCGGTTCGAGAAATCCACTCGATGGAGAAATTCGCTCAAATCTACATCAACGAGATCGTCTCTCGTCACGGAACACCTCTCTCCATTATCTCCGACAGGGATAGTCGATTCACGTCCCGCTTTTGGAATGCACTTCAGAAATCACTCGGGACGCGACTAGACCTTAGCACCGCGTATCATCCTCAGACCGATGGTCAGAGTGAAAGGACGATCCAAACGCTTGAAGATATGCTGAGAGTGTGTGTAGTTGACTTCGGAGGAAGTTGGGACGCTCACCTCCCTTTGGTCGAGTTTTCTTATAACAACAGCTACCATGCCAGCATCAAGTGCGCACCGTTCGAGGCCTTATATGGACGCAAGTGTCGGTCACCGCTTTGTTGGCTAGAAGCTGGCGATCGAAAACTTACGAGGCTCGATATCGTCCAGGATACCATCGACAAGATCACTACCATCAGGGAAAGAATGAAGACATCCCGTACCCGGCAGAAGAGCTACACCGACAACCGGAGAAAACCCCTCGAATTCCAAGTTTGCGATAGAGTGCTCCTCAAGATATTGCCATGGAAGGGGGTAGTTCGCTTCGGGAAGCGCGGCAAGCTAAGCCCAAGGTACACCGGCCCATTCGAAGTCATTGAGCGTATTGGCCCAGTTGTTTATCGTCTCCAACTCCCTCGGACTCTTTCGAACGTTCATGATATTTTTCATGTCTCGCATTAGAAAAAGTGCCTATCTGACGAGACCATCGTCATTCCTCTCGACGAGGTCCAGATCGATAACAAACTCAACTTCATTGAAGAACCGCTTGAGGTTGTTGACCGCTGGGTCAAACAACTCAGGCAAAGTCGTGTTCCTATTGTCAAAGTTCGGTGGAATTCCCGACGTGGTTATGAATTCACGTGGGAACGTGAGGACTAAATCCGTCAAAAGTATCCACATCTATTCGAGAACACTTCTTCATGATGGGACGAACTATATTTCGGGACGAAATTTCTTTCAACCCGGGGAGAATGTGACGACCGTCAAAATTTCAGGTGAAATTCTTGTTCTATATCTCTTATATTGTCTGTCGTTATCTTTAACTGTGTACTTTTACCGGGAACGCGTCAGTGTCGGAATCACTTTCGGAATCAATTTATATAAGTCCTAATACCAAGAAAACACCTAAGGAACTTTCCTAAGTTCATAACGTACCAAAATTAAGAACTTTCAGTTAACGAAAAGGTCCAACGAAACAAAACGAAAAATCAGAAAATAATTACAAAAATGAATGCAACGTCCTGAATGTGCAGTCTCGAAAAATTTTAGCTTTTAAAGCTTGTCTCGTTTTTATACAAAAATAAACCAATCAATCTCGATTTTTACCACTCAATTACTGAACATTGCCTGTCCCAAGTCCATCATATCACTTCTTTATCATTTTTGTCACACCCCGCTAAAGCGGAAACACGGAATGTGAAGAGCTGGAAGATCATTACACGGGTTATATAAAACACAACGGCATTTATGTCATTAATTAAGGATAAATTGTTTACAAATTCGAAAATAACAACCAAGTCACATCATTTAGTACGAAATACATAAGATTAAAGTTTCAAAGTGAATTTCCCAAAAGTAATGGCCAAGTCTTTTCCCAATGAGGTTCTCACACGACCGTCTCGACCCGTCCATGCCATGCATATCATGCTTACACTAATTTCCTGAAACATAAGATAAAGTGTCAACTACGAAAGTAGTGAGTGAGTTACAGTTTAAATAGTTCGGCAAAAGATAAGTAAGGTATATAAAAGTAAAAGTTTCCAAAAGGAAGTTAGCGGAGAAAAGTCGTTTAAAAATTTATATACTTTTAAAGTTCAAGTAACGGGCGAACCGGTGCCCTAAGTTTGTAAAGACCAAATAGAGTCATATTTAGTCAATTTGTTGTTGCGGAAATCAATCGCTAAAAAGTTCGTAAATTATGCGTAAGTAACTAATTAGATTTCTTGTATCAACCTCTTGGCATCTATAACTTAAGTGTTCACACTAATCCGATTGTTCAACCGTGAGGCCCCTCTTCCCGCCTCTCCTACGGGAAGTTGTTCTAGTTCTTAGTAATATGTACTTAGACTGCCATCTAAGCAAGGAACGGTTCTTTCCTAAGTATCGATACCCATAATTACTATACGGCTATGTAGTTAATAGAGTGTAAGTCTAAGTCCAAAAAGTAGCTGGGCACTAAGTAGTTTTGTTTTATAGAGAGATAGTCGTCCGCCACTTAAGATCATGTTATAGTTCCATCAAGGGTTGGTCCGTATACAAGCATCAATGATTAGTTTAGTTCAAAAGAGAGCGAGCCAGTAAGTTCAAGTAAAGTAAAATGTTTTACGGATAAGAGTTTAAATAGTTCGTACAAAATAGTTCCATAAGTTCAATAAGTTCCAAGTCAAAACAGTTTATAAGTTCAAAAGTCAAAGTTCAACAAGTTCAAAAGTCAAAGTTCGATAAATTGCTTATTTGATTCATAAAGTTTTCAAATACAATTAATCTTATGTTTCCCCCAAAATTCATGTAAAATATATAAGATAAGAGGTTGTAACTCACGGTTTGCGGAGAAACGAGAACTCGGAATCGGTCTGAAAAGGAGTCGGGAATCACGGAATGCCTAGGAATACCAAGATTGTCCAAAAGTTAATTTCTTATTAGGTTACTTTATATAAGAGATTATGTAACTTTTGTTTAAAATTAAGTGTTAAAGTCCAAATTGTCCCAAAATTGGTCCGAAGCGGTTAACGTTTATTTTTAGTCCGAAGGTTCAAAGTTAAAGTTATTATTATGATAGACATGTTTAGGTTACTGAAATGGTTAAGGTTTCTAACGAAATTTGGGCAGCGCTTCCGCACCCAAATTTCATGTCCAAAACCTACCACCATTTCCGCTCACAAAACATGCATATACACATAATAACTTAATAACAAGTCCAATAAGTCCAAAGAGTCCAATACAAGTCACCATTATTATAGTTTTTACTCATCTCAGTCCCATAATATTATTAATGAAAGTCCAGAACGTGTATACAAGTTTTAAACGGTCAAACGGCGATTTTTCGGGAGGAACAGCAGCCCGGTGCGCAGCACCTGTCAGGGGGTGCTGCGCACCTCCTTGCTGTTCTTCCCCGTTTTGTGATTTCTTTGCTAAAAACGTTTTGTCACCCATAGATTCCAACATGCAATGAGTTTAAACTTATTAAAACATCTTTTTAACAGTTTATAAAGCATTTTTGGTTACAAAACCGTGGATCTAAAGGTTATTTCGGTTAAAAACGTTTTTGACCATAAAAAGTCATAGATTTGTATAAAAACACATTTTCAACCGTTAGATCTTACATGCAATTGATTATTTGTATAAAAACAGTAAAAAGGAAGAAATCTACCGAAGGAAAAGCTCGGATGATGAGTTTTGGTCGGATTTACGCTCCAAAAACCTTTACAAAACTAGTCCTTTTTGATATAAACGACACCCCCTTGCTTCTCTAGATGATTGGGACGATTTGTATGGATAAAAGGTAGGTTTTTATGGTGAAATGTTTCTGGAAATGGTGTTTGTTAGAGGGAGTTTAGAGAGAAACTTGAGAGAGAAATGTGATATGTGTGTTTTTGTTTTGTAAAAGTGATTTAAGAAAATGGAAATAATGAAAATGATAATAGGGTGGGTTGGGACTGGTAACAAGTCAGTAATGAGTGAAAAGTCTCGAGATTGATTGGTGGAATTGTTACAAAAACGAGGCAAGGACTAAAAATGTAACATTTTTGAATTCTGGCACTAGGTGCTGCGCACCTAGCCCAAAATCAGTATTTTTCTGATTTTTCGTTTTTACGTTTTTGCTTCGTTGGACCTTTTTGTTAATTGAAAGTTCTTAAGTATAATTTGTTGTGAACTTAGGAAAGTTCATTATATGTTTTCTTGGTATTAGGACTTATAAAATTGATTCCGGGAGTTATTCCGACACTAGTTCCGACAAAGTACAGACTCAACAGTTACGAACTAGAGCAAAGCGAACACGATAAAAGAGTAACTAATGTTTTGAACCGATATAGTAACTGAACAAGTACCTGAATTTTAGACGGTTGTCACATTCTCCCCGGGTTGAAAGCAATTTCGTCCCGAAATTTAGTGCGTCCCATCATGAAGAAGAGTTCTCGAAAAGATGTGGATACTTCTGACGGAATTGGTCTTCACGCTCCCATGTGAATTCGTGACCCCGTCGGGATACGGCTCTGCCTGAGTTGTTTGACCTCGCGGAATACGGCTCTGCCTGAGTTGTTTGACCTCGCGGTCAACAACTTCGAGCGGTTCCTCGATGAAGTTTAGCTTGCTGTCGATTTTGACCTCGTCAAGAGGGATGACGATGGTCTCATCAGACAGACACTTCTTCAAGTGTGAGACGTGGAATACATTATGAACATTCGCGAGAGCCTGAGGGAGTTGGAGACGATAAGCAACGGGACCGATACGCTCAATGACTTCAAATGGACCGGTGTACCTTGGACTCAGTTTACCGCGCTTTCCGAAGCGGACCACCCCTTTCCAGGGCGATACTTTGAGGAGTACTCGGTCGCCAACTTGGAACTCGAGGGGTTTCCTTCGGTTGTCAGCGTAGCTCTTCTGTCGGGTACGGGACGTCTTCAGTCTTTCACGAATAGTGGTGATCTTGTCAATGGTCTCCTGGACGATATCGAGTCTCGTAAGTTGTCGATCGCCAGCTTCTAGCCAGCATAACGGTGACCGGCACTTACGTCCATAGAGAGCCTCGAATGGTGCGCACTTGATGCTGGCATGGTAGCTGTTATTATAGGAGAACTCGACCAGGGGAAGGTGAGCGTCCCAACTTCCTCCGAAGTCTACTACACATGCTCTCAGCATGTCCTCAAGTGTTTGGATCGTCCTTTCGCTCTAGCCGTCGGTCTGAGGGTGATACGCAGTACTGAGGTCTAGTTGAGTACCTAAGGACTTCTGAAGAACATTCCAGAAACGGGAGGTGAATCGACTATCCCTATCGGAGATGATGGAGAGTGGTGTTCCATGACGAGAGACGATCTCGTTGATATAGACTTGAGCGAGCTTCTCCATCGAATGATTTTCCTTAATCGGCAGGAAATGAGCGGATTTGGTCAAACGGTCCACGATTACCCAAATCGTGTCGTTACCCTTAGCCGTACGGGGCAACTTGGTGACGAAGTCCATAGAAATCTGCTCCCACTTCCACATGGGGATTTCCGGTTGCTATAGTAAACCTGAGGGCTTTTATATATTCCGCCTTGACCTTGGAGCAAGTAAGGCACTTGGCTACATACAGGGCGATATCTTTCTTCATGCCCGGCCACCAGTAGTATTCTCGGAGGTCCTTGTACAACTTGTCGGATCCCGGATGGATAGAGTATCTAGATCGGTGGCCCTCGTCCAAAATGAGGTTGTGAAGATCCTCAGATCTTGGAATCCATGCTCGGCCCTTGAAGTAGTAGATTCCGTCCGACTTGCGTTCGAATTCCCTCTCTTGGTTATGCAGCGTCTCGACCTTACTGTTCTCGGGCTTTAACGCCTCTTGCTGCGCGTTTGCAATCTGCGTGCGAAGGCTCGTCTGAACTTGCATACCCAATGCTCGAACTCGAGATGGCTTTACCCTTTCCTTCCTACTCAGGGCATCTGCTACTACGTTTGCTTTACCCGGGTGGTATTTGATCTCGCAATCGTAGTCACTCAGCAATTCTATCCATCTACGTTGCCTCATGTTGAGCATTTTCTGATCTAAAATGTGCTGGAGGCTCTTGTGGTCAGTATAGACCGTACACTTAGTGCCATATAGGTAGTGTCTCCAGATCTTCAAAGCAAACACGACGGCTCCCAACTCTAAGTCGTGCGTGGTGTAGTTCTGCTCGTGGATCTTCAACTGCCTGGAAGCGTAAGCGACGACCTTGTCCTTCTCCATTAGAACACACCCAAGTCCTTGGTGGGAGGCATCGCAAAACACTATAAAGTTTTCCGTGCCCTCTGGCAGAGATAAAATCGGTGCGTGACATAATTGGTACTTGAGTTTCTGGAAGGAAGCCTCCTGATCTTTTCCCCAGATAAAGTCCTTATCTTACTGAGTGAGCTCGGTGAGAGGTTTTGCGATTTTTGAGAAACTCTCAATGAATCTCCGGTAATATCCCGCCAATCCTAGGAACTGACGGATTTCCGTCGGGGTTGTCGGAGCTTGCCATTTCTCGATTGCTTCGATTTTGGCTGGATCTACATGAATCCCTTCTCGGTTGATCACATGACCAAGGAAATGTACCTCTCGGAGCCAGAATTCACACTTCGAGAATTTGGCATACAATTTCTTATCTCGGAGGAGTTCTAGGATGAGCTTAAGGTGTTTCGCATGATCTTCCTTGTTCCTCGAGTAGATGAGAATGTCGTCTATGAATACGATTACGAATTTGTCTAGGTATGGCCTGCACACTCTGTTCATTAAGTCCATGAACACTGCCGGTGCCTTAGTCAGACCAAAAGGCATGACGAGGAATTCGTAATGGCCGTATCGAGTGCGAAAAGCGGTTTTCGGAATGTCGGACTCGCTGACACGAACTTGGTGATAACCCGAACGGAGGTCGATCTTGGAGAAGTAAGTTGCACCCTGCAACTGGTCGAAGCGATCGTCGATCCTCGGGAGAGGGTATCGGTTCTTGACGGTCAACTTGTTCAGCTCTCGATAGTCGATTCACATGCGGAAGGATCTGTCTTTGTTTTTAACGAAAAGGATTGGGGCTCCCCAGGGGGACGAACTCGGGCGAATAAGACCATGGTCTAAGAGCTCCTGTAACTGTTTCGACAGTTCTAGCATTTCGGGTGGTGCCAGACGGTATGGTGTCTTGGCAACCGGTGCTGCACCAGGAATGAGGTCTATTCGGAATTCCACTTGTCGTTGAGGTGGCAGCCTTGGCAAATCCTCGGGAAAGACTTCGGGATGATCCTTGACTACTGGAATGTCTTGGAGTCGAATCTCAGAAGGTTTACGCCCGACGACATGGGCAAGGAATGCGTCATAGTCCCTCTGAAGGTACTTGCACATTTTGATTGAAGATACGATGCGAAGTTGTCGTCCAGGCTTGTCTCCCTGAACAACGAGTCTCTTTTTCCGAAAGAGGGATACGGATAAGTTTATCGAAACAATCGATTTCTGCACGGAAGCGAGATAGCCAATCCATTCCGACAATAATGTCGAAACTTGAAAGCTCAATAGGAATTAGATCAATGGGGAAAATTTTATCGGATAGGCATAGTGAACACCCTAGAATTATGTCCTTAGCTTCAAACTCTTGGCCGTTAGCATATTCAACGGTAAAACTATCCTTAAGAACTTTAGATTCTAATTCTATGAGGGGTCTAAATTCTAAGGAAATGAAACTCGGCTCCTGAGTCGAATAGTACGGAAGCAAAATGGTTGTTGAGGGAAAACGTACCAGTAACTGCGTTGGGGTCCTGACGTGCTTCTTCAGCCGTTAGTGCATAAGCGCGACCCCTACCTTGCCCTCCTTGATTCTGTGGAGTCCGATTGAGCTTGGGGCAGGTATTGCGGAGGTGCTGGTCGCTTCCGCACTCGTAGCATGTCAGTTTCTGGGTTGGAGCAGTTGTCTTGTCAGGGCAGTACTTGGCAAAGTGTCCCACCTTTTGGCACTTGAGGCATAACGGGCAGTTCCCGAGATGATGGAAGTTGCACTTGTTGCACCTCGGGTGTGGTCCGGAGTAAGACCCAGATTTAGCAGGCGGTGCTGGTGCAGGTGCAGGTGCAAGTGAAGCAGTCACGGCGTAGTTTCGGGTCTTCTTCTTGTTGCGGTCGCTTCTCCTTGGGGTTGACTCAGCCTTCCTCTTCTCACCTGACTCCTTATTGGAGGATCCAGGAGCGGTGAGGAGGTTGCTGGTGAGACGGTGGGCCAGAATGATTGCACTTTGAAGGGTTTGGGGCTCGGCTGACATGACCATGCCACGGATTTCCGGAACTAGACCAGAGATGTACAGGTCGATCCGGTTCTCCTCGGGGGTTACCAGTCTTGGAACCAATCGGGCGAGCTCGTGGAACCGGGTAGTGTACTTCTCAATGTCATTTCCGACCATCTTGTGGTCCCACAGCTCGGCCTCAAGCTTCTTGATTTCCCCTCTCGGGCAGTACTCTTCGATGAGCAAGTTCTTGAAGGTGTTCCAGGGAAGGGCATAGGCATTGTCACGTCCTCGGGTTTGGACAACAGTGTTCCACCAAGACAGTGCTCGGCCATGGAATACGCAGGACGCGTACTCCACCTTGCTTGCCTCAGCACATCGGCTGATGTGTAGGACAGATTCGATACTCTCGAACCATTGGACCAATCCTACAGCACCAGTTGTGCCGTGGAACTCTTTTGGCTTACACGCGATAAAGCTCTTGTAGTTGCATGGAGGAGGGTTCGGGTGCTGGTTCTGGTTCTGATTTTGGTTTTGATTGTTCTGTTGTTGCTGTTGCTGCTGCTGCTGCTGCTGTTGCTATTGCTGTTGCTGGTGGTGGTTGTTGACATTAGCGTTGATCCCGGCGGTGATCTGAGCGATCATGTTGGGCATAGCCGCATTCAACTGTTCAGCAACTTGCTCGGTAATGATGCTAGCATTAGTGCGAGGAGCCATGATTCTACAATCAGAAGAACAGATTTAGTTTAGAACGCACGAATGGAATATGATAAGAATGCAATTTAGTGACCAAATACACTTATAGCACGAGATTAGGATGAATGATCAGGTAGTACACACAAGATTAGGATTCAAGAGATAGAATTATAATGATCGTAACAAGTACAAGATTCACAAGATACGATAAGCATAATGATAAGGGATAGGAATTTCGATAATAATAATAAAGTTTGGTACAAGTACTGAACTGAGAAAATACTGATACAATACATAAAAGGAAAGATGATAAAAGTCTATGTCGTGTACAGAGAGAAAATTACGACTAGACTAAGTACAATACAATAGAAGAAATAACTAATGGCGCCTATCCAGAAACATCTTGGCTGCCATAACCACAATCAACGTGCTCATCACCAGGCACATACCTATGAGGCGCTGCACAGTTCGGGCCGTAGCTCGGGTCGATGCGATGAATCGCAACGCCTGCTCCGACAACCGTTGCGCAGAGTCAGTAACCTCACTGATGAGGTGTCCCTGGTTCTGGGTCTCCTGAGCCAGTCCCCGCACTTCGCGGTGTAAATGAAGGAACGCGGCAGGTGGGGGAGGTTGAAGGGTAGGAGGCATCCTCTGCCTCGCGGCCTCGGCGTCTCTGGCGCGCTGCATCTCTTCGCCCTCGAATTGCCTTTCCCAGGAGTAGTGGTCCATGGTAGGGTTCCGTGGGACCTCTGGTGGGTGTCCGAAAGGTAGGTGCGATGGAATAGGCTGGGATGGTCCCTCCTGGCGGGCAGCCATCCTATCCGGCAGACGGCCCGGGAGGATGACCTGCTTTCGCGCGGTCAACATGGTGCGCGGGCCCCGGTAGTGGAGTGTGGCGGCAACAGGTACCGGTGGAGGAGGTGGTAGCACAGCCCTCGGGCTGGACCCGATGCTGCTCGAGATCGCCATGGAGGTATCCTCCGTGGGATCGGTGGTCTGGTGTCGCTGGCTTTCTGAGGCAGTGCGGCCCTCGGAAGGCGACGCGGCTCTAGGTAGGGAGCGAGACTGTGAGTGTGACGGTGAACGCGATCGTGAAGAGTGAGACATGACGGATCTGTGAATAATGAGTTTCATGAGTACTAGAAGATACAAGGGAATAATAAAGGAAATGTGTAATGAAATGCATGCACGGGTCAGTCGCGTGAGAATCGGGAAAGGACAGTACCGAGAATTTTTGACTCAAAGTCGCTTAACATTAGTAATTACGTTCCGTCCTTGCATAATCTCTTTTGAACTAGGCATGGGTGATCAGGCCATGCGTAGTTGAAAATAAATATGCAATCGTGAAATTAATTCTCTAAAGTTTAGACCCATAAATGATTTTCCGAAAAGCCTTGGTTATAGTTTGGTTTCGAAAACTTTTGAAAATTTTTAAAACCGTTTTTCTCTATAACCGGTGCTCTGATACCAAGTCTGTCACACCCCGCTAAAGCGGAAACACGGAATGTGAAGAGCTGGAAGATCATTACACGGGTTATATAAAACACAACGGCATTTAAGTCATTAATTAAGGATAAATTGTTTTCAAATTCGAAAATAACAACCAAGTCACATCATTTAGTACGAAATACATAAGATTAAAGTTTCAAAGTGAATTTCCCAAAAGTAATGGCCAAGTCTTTTCCCAATGAGGTTCTCACACGACCGTCTCGACCCGTCCATGCCATGCATATCATGCTTACACTAATTTCCTGAAACATAAGATAAAGTGTCAACTACGAAAGTAGTGAGTGAGTTACAGTTTAAATAGTTCGGCAAAAGATAAGTAAGGTATATAAAAGTAAAAGTTTCCAAAAGGAAGTTAGCGGAGAAAAGTCGCTTAAAAATTTATATACTTTTAAAGTTCAAGTAACGGGCAAACCGGTGCCCTAAGTTTGTAAAGACCAAATAGAGTCATATTTAGTCAATTTGTTGTTGCGGAAATCAATCGCTAAAAAGTTCGTAAATTATGCGTAAGTAACTAATTAGATTTCTTGTATCAACCTCTTGGCATCTATAACTTAAGTGTTCACACTAATCCGATTGTTCAACCGTGAGGCCCCTCTTCCCGCCTCTCCTACGGGAAGTTGTTCTAGTTCTTAGTAATATGTACTTAGACTGCCATCTAAGCAAGGAACGGTTCTTTCCTAAGTATCGATACCCATAATTACTATACGGCTATGTAGTTAATAGTGTGTAAGTCTAAGTCCAAAAAGTAGCTGGGCACTAAGTAGTTTTGTTTTAAAGAGAGATAGTCGTCCGCCACTTAAGATCATGTTATAGTTCCATCAAGGGTTGGTCCGTATACAAGCATCAATGATTAGTTTAGTTCAAAAGAGAGCAAGCCAGTAAGTTCAAGTAAAGTAAAATGTTTTACGCATAAGAGTTCAAATAGTTCGTACAAAATAGTTCCATAAGTTCAATAAGTTCCAATTCAAAACAGTTTATAAGTTCAAAAGTCAAAGTTCAACAAGTTCAAAAGTCAAAGTTCGATAAATTGCTTATTTGATTCATAAAGTTTTCAAATACAATTAATCTTATGTTTCCCCCAAAATTCATGTAAAATATATAAGATAAGGGGTTGTAACTCAAGGTTTGCGGAGAAACGAGAACTCGGAATCGGTCGGAAATGGAGCCGGGAATCACGGAATGCCTAGGAATACCTAGATTGTCCAAAAGTTAATTTCTTATTAGGTTACTTTATATAAGAGATTATGTAACTTTTGTTTAAAATTAAGTGTTAAAGTCCAAATTGTCCCAAAATTGGTCCGAAGCGGTTAACGTTTATTTTTAGTCCGAAGGTTCAAAGTTAAAGTTATTATTATGATAGACATGTTTAGGTTACTGAAATGGTTTAGGTTTTCTAACGAAATTTGGGCAGCGCTTCCGCACCCAAATTTCATGTCCAAAACCTACCACCATTTCCGCTCACAAAACATGCATATACACATAATAACTTAATAACAAGTCCAATAAGTCCAAAGAGTCCAATACAAGTCACCATTATTATAGTTTTTACTCATCTCAGTCCCATAATATTATTAATGAAAGTCCAGAACGTGTATACAAGTTTTAAACGGTCAAACGGCGATTTTTCGGGAGGAACAGCAGCCCGGTGCGCAGCACCTGTCAGGGGGTGTTGCGCACCTCCTTGCTGTTCTTCCCCGTTTTGTGATTTTTTTGCTAAAAACGTTTTGTCACCCATAGATTCCAACATGCAATGAGTTTAAACTTATTAAAACATCTTTTTAACAGTTTATAAAGCATTTTTGGTTACAAAACCGTGGATCTAAAGGTTATTTCGGTTAAAAAACGTTTTTGACCATAAAAAGTCATAGATTTGTATAAAAACACATTTTCAACCGTTAGATCTTACATGCAATTGATTATTTGTATAAAAACAGTAAAAAAGGAAGAAATCTACCGAAGGAAAAGCTCGGATGATGAGTTTTGGTCGGATTTACGCTCCAAAAACCTTTACAAAACTAGTCCTTTTTGATATAAACGACACCCCCTTGCTTCTCTAGATGATTGGGATGATTTGTATGGATAAAAGGTAGGTTTTTATGGTGAAATGTTTCTGGAAATGGTGTTTGTTAGAGGGAGTTTAGAGAGAAACTTGAGAGAGAAATGTGATATGTGTGTTTTTGTTTTGTAAAAGTGATTTAAGAAAATGGAAATAATGAAAATGATAATAGGGTGGGTTGGGACTGGTAACAAGTCAGTAATGAGTGAAAAGTCTCGAGATTGATTGGTGGAATTGTTACAAAAACGAGGCAAGGACTAAAAATGTAACATTTTTGAATTCTGGCACTAGGTGCTGCGCACCTAAACAGCAGGTGCTGCGCACCTAGCCCAAAATCAGTATTTTTCTGATTTTTCGTTTTTACGTTTTTGCTTCGTTGGACCTTTTTGTTAATTGAAAGTTCTTAAGTATAATTTGTTGTGAACTTAGGAAAGTTCATTATATGTTTTCTTGGTATTAAGACTTATAAAATTGATTCCGGGAGTTATTCCGACACTAGTTCCGACAAAGTACAGACTCAGCAGTTACGAACTAGAGCAAAGCGAACACGATAAAAGAGTAACTAATGTTTTGAACCGATATAGTAACTGAACAAGTACCTGAATTTTAGACGGTTGTCACAATTTTCTTCTCATTTTACATTTTTATAAACATAAAACACACACACACACACAAACTTTTCTCTCATCCTCTCCATATTCTCTCAAGAACACAGCCATTTACAACCATATTAATCCTCCAAACCTTACACAAAAATCGTCCAAACATCAAAGGAAGCAAGAAGGAACAAGTCTATTTCGGTTTCAAAGCATTTTCACCATTTTTGGAGCTCAAAACACTTCTAAAACATCATCCAAGCTAATTCATCCGGTAGAAATCTTTCCCTTTGATATATTTACTGTTTTTGTAAGTTGCATGGATCAGCTAAGCCATAAAAACAAGTTTTTATAAAGTTTTATGACACTCTTTATACAAAAACGATTTTTAACCGAATAACAAATTAGATCTACATTTTTATGATTAAAAGTTGTTTAGAAACTTTAAATATATTGTAGTATGAAGTATTTACTGGATGCATGTCGAAATCTATGGCCTAACAAATCGTTTTTGCAAGAACAATCGAAAACGGGAAAAGACAGCAGCATGTGCGCCGTCCCAGTAGCCCAGGACGACGCAAAAGGCTGTTGTTTTTCCCGAAAGGTTGTCGTTTGAACGTTTAAACTTATGTACGCATGCTGATTTTTCGAGACTAGTAATTTGGACTGAGAACAATAAAAATATATGTAATGTGACATTGTTATTGGACTTATTACGCTAAAATGAACATGTTTGATATTGTTATGTGTATATATGTGTTTTGTGAGCGGGAAAGTGGCTTTAGATTTTGGAAATGAAATTTGGGCGCGGAAGCGCTGCCCAAATTTCGTTAGAAAATCTAAAACACTTCAGCGACCAAAAATATATGTAACATAATGATAATAACGTTAACTTTGGACTTTTGGACTAAAACATAACGATAACCGTTTCGGACTATTTTTGAACAATTTAACCTTGACACTTAAAGTGTAACTAAAATTTACATCTATTATATATTATATATAATTACTTAATGTAATCAGAACACTTAAACAATCTTGGTATTCTTTAGGCTTTCCGTGATTCCCGGCACGCTTGTCCGACCGTTTCCCGAACTTGTCATCTTCGCAATCCGTGAGTTACATCCCCTTACTTTATGTATTTTAAGTACTCTTTTGGGGGAAACATGAGATCAAATGCTTTTGAACATTTTATGTACTATGACTTGTATGAACTATGATCATTTATGAACTATTTGACATTATTTGACTTATATGCGTAAAACTATTTTAATTTCCCCATTCGGCATTCTTTGACATTTTGACATTATGGCTTGCCCCCTTTCGGCACTTGACTTAAACTATGATTGTTTGATTGTATATGTTCCAACCCTTGATGATAATATAAACTCCGTAAGTGCCTACTATCAATTTGAGACAAAATTACATAAGTTGCCCCGTTTTCAGTTCATTACACACTATTAGCTTTAAGCCGTTGGTAATTATGGGTATCGATACTTAGGAGAGGTCACTCCTTACTTTAGATGGAAATCTAAGTACATATTACTAAGTACAGACAAACTTCGTCGATAGTGCGAGGTTGGGGCGGATCAGACCGGTTAATCGGTTTAGTGTGAACTCTTACGTTATATTATGCCAAGTGGTTGATACAGTTCTTAAATCATATGTTACTTTTACTTACGCATATACATACTTATCGTCTTTGATGTGCGAAAACTAGTTTTCCCAAAATAAGCTTGGTCTAGACTACGACACCGGGCAGTGTACCCTTGTCGGTCGTAGTAAAGTATGGGCAAATTCCGGGTTCGAACACGAGGACTATTTATAATTGAGATAATAGCTATAAGTAACAAGAAACACGTAACAATTTGTGTTTTCTAAATTAACTAAAAGTGACAAGTATCGTTTTGTGATAAATCAAGATATGGGAAAAACACTCGTTTGGATTGGTTTCTAGTTATCCGATTGTCATTTTGGGTTGTTTGGTTGAATTAACTTCTAATGTTATAACACGATTCCTTTCGAATACCGAGCTAACTTTAGACATCTAAAACGAAACACCGTTCCTTTCGAATACGGTAGAAACCTTAAACATCTAAGTCATTAAGCAACAAGTTTATATACTCGACTTAATCTTATAAAACTTCCTTTCGAATAGTTTCTTAGCTAAAATCAAATTCAGTTTACCAAATCATTATATTACCAGTTCCTTTCGAATACTAATAATTTTAGATTAATTATAGACCGATTAACCTTTTCGTAAAACGTCTAATAAGTTATTATAAGTTCCTTTCGAATACCTACAAAATGTGTTTGTCACTAACACCTTACTTACGTTTTATATAAAATGACTTTGATAATGATATGAACCTAATTACAACTAACATTCAAGTTTCAATCTAAATGTTTGATTACTCGTTAAGATTCCTTTCGAATATCCTAAACCTCAAATCAACTTTAGACCGGTTGATTATTTCGTTCAATTCATCAATCAAGTTCTAAAGCTCTTTTCAGATACTAAAGTTCTTAATCAAATCATGAATATAAGTTATCTAACACTATTAAGAATTTAAACCCGAATGGTTCTTCGATTAAGCGAACATAAACATTCAACCTCAAACAAATATCCCAAAAACTCGAATCATCTAATCTAGTTTCCAATCCAAACAAGAATTATTTAACTACTCACTCATAATAGAAATTAAAGACAAATTATAAAAGAAAATGATATTCATACCAAGTATTCGATGAAATGTCTCGATAAAATATCCAAAGAGAAATGAAATACGATCAATGATTCTTCCAAAATAAACTAAAAATTACAACGATTATCCTTTTTCCTAATGATTGATTATGATTATTTTGTGAAAGATTGATGTAATGGATGGTGTGTTAAGCTCCCAAGATGGTGAAAAATATGATTTGTTATCTCCCAAAATCGTCCTTAAGAACTGCTCCCCAAAGACCTTCCACTTCTCTCTTGAATAGCCATCAAAACGAAATGTATAACTGCCAAACACCCTAATGTGCCGCATCATATGGCTTATGCGCCCATTCTGACTTCAGATTGCTCCCACTTTGTAGATTTTTTCGTTGCGGTCGTTTTGGCGCCGACTGGAGGTCTTTTCGAGTCTGTATGCTCCCGATACATCCGTTTTACTATCAGCTGCATTTTGATCCTTAATTAATCCTTTTTGACTCCAAACATATTAAAACACCTAAAACATAAACTTTACAAAAAAATAAGTAATACGAGGCTATCCATTACGTTTTGACACAAAAACATAACAAATATCGCGAAAGAATATGCGTATAATCGAGCGATATCAAACCCTCCATACTTAAACATTTGCTTGTCCCTAAGCAAATCCGACTCAAACTAACTCTAATATTACAACTTAAGAAAAATTAAGGAATCACGGGCTTTAACATTTAACTACATTCCAGTGTTAATAATAAAGATATGTGTGAAATTGCTAGATCGTAAAACCGACTACGAACATCAAAAGCTACTAAATTACTTAAGCAAATAAAAACCGCAATTTCCTAATGTCAACTCCTAATTTATCCCCTAGTTTTGATATGTCCAAATAACCACCCCTTTTCCCTCACTCTCCAACCGAAGTTGGAGCGATCATCCTTTCGGGCCGACCCCTATACCGTCTTGCTTTCGGGGGAAACCTTAAAATATCACTAAATCATTTCTTCATTTTGGTTCTTCTTTCTTTGAGAATTTTTGGTTAGTCACTTCATTTAGCTTTCCTCTCACTTTCGTTCACTTCAAATACTATAGATTTATATTTTATATTTTCCTTGAAGTGAACGGTTTTGTATAGTGAGGTTGAGTTCAATTTGTTGACGGGAAAGGCCTATGGCCTTTTTCTTCGCCTCTAACTCTCATACGGGATTAAGTGACACTAGGATTCCCCAACTACCCCCGAAAGGGTGCAAGAGACTACAAGGGCTCAGTACTAAGGATATCTAGTGGTTATCCGGATTTTAGATTTTTCGGGGAAACTTAAGGAACTAAAACTAAGAAACCTAAATTCTTACTTACAAATATTTTATTAACTAAAGATGTTCCTAAACATTTTCACGTTAAATTACCGGAATAAAGTTAAATACAAAAGCCCCTATCATTTTCCCTAACTACGTTTAAGTGTTTTCTAATTTTATTTATTATTTTTTTTTTATATTAAGACTCAAATGGGACAGGATAAGAACACGTAATGGATATATAGGAGGGAATATAAAATAAGCTAAATTCCCGACGTCCTCCCATACTTATTTAAAGCATTGTCCCGAATGCGTTTCCAAACTAGAAATTAAAAACTAAAAACTATACACCAAATAAAAGAAACGTAAAAAGAAAAGGAAAGAAAATAAAAACCCGGGTTGCCTCCCGTAAGGCGCTTTGTTTTTGTCTTGAGTCTATAGCTCGACTCGTTCCTCCGTTCACACAAACCAAATAACTTTGAAATCGAGGCTTCCCCCAATTTCCTTCCAATACCAACTTCTCAACATGTTTCCAATATACCTACAAGCATAAACATCAAACAAAAAGTAATCATTAGAAACATATAGCTCGTTACGGGTTTTCACCCATTCGTCGTGCCACTCCTTTGTTTTCCGCATTCTCGAGCACTTTTTCCGCTTCCTCAAGTCTCCATCGACTCCCCCAAACTTGTCTTCTTCAAACCCCTGCTCACTCGGCTTTCCATCTATGAAATCATTGAAATTCAAGTACTCGTCTTTTTCAACTTCAAAATTTTGCTTCGTACCGATTTTCAGCTCAAGATGAAACTCCTTATCACTTGCTTTGATAATTTCCTTCTCGGGTATTAATTTCTCCTTGACTTCACCATTTTCCTCCACTTTGATGACAACCGGTTTCCTTCCCAAATCAAATAATTCCTCAAACTCCTCCAAAGTGATGTTTACGCTCATCGGGTTGTCAACCGCCACCATTTCCGACCCAATAAGCTCCGCCGCTTCCAAATTCGAATTTTCCTCTTCCATTGGTGTTTTTGTGTATGATTTTAGTCCCCCATCTTCATTCTTAACCAATGGTTCATCCCCCACTTCATTCTTTGCTTCTAAATCACCTTTTCAGCCATTTTCGGGGTCTGGGGCCTCAATGCCCCGCATCTGACTTGAATGCGCCGCATTAGACATGCTGGAAACCAAAACTGGGGCTACTGACCTCCAGATGCGCCGCATACCACCTTGAATGCGGCGCATTCTAGGGTCAGTGGCTCCCGTTTTGTAGATTTTTTCGTTGCGGTCGTTTTGGCGCCGACCGGAGGTCTTTTCGAGTCCGTATGCTCCCGATACATCCGTTTTACTATCAGGTTTTTCGGCTTCGTTCTGCTTCTCGTCGTTCTGTTTCGTGGTGGTTTTCGGGTCCTTTTCGATGTTGAACACTCTCTCGAACTCCTCTAATGTTATGTCTCCATCTAAAACAGTTTCTCCAACCCTCAAATCCTTTCCACAAAGTTCCTTCAACTCCTCGTTTAAACTCTTTTCCTCGTGAACTTCCACCATCTATAAATCCTGAAAATCACAACACTAACAAACAAAATACCGTGAAATCTATTCAACACAAAATAACACGAACAAAACTAAAATCTCAATTAAATCAAGTCCCCGGCAGCGGCGCCAAAAACTTGATGTGCGAAATCTAGTTTTCCCAAAATAAGCTTGGTCTAGACTACGACACCGGGCAGTGTACCCTTGTCGATCGTAGTAAAGTATGGGCAAATTCCGGGTTCGAACACGAGGACTATTTATAATTGAGATAATAGCTATAAGTAACAAGAAACACGTAACAATTTGTGTTTTCTAAATTAACTAAAAGTGACAAGTATCGTTTTGTGATAAATCAAGATATGGGAAAAACACTCGTTTGGATTGGTTTCTAGTTATCCGATTGTCATTTTGGGTTGTTTGGTTGAATTAACTTCTAATGTTATAACACGATTCCTTTCGAATATCGAGCTAACTTTAGACATCTAAAACGAAACACCTTTCCTTTCGAATACGGTAGAAACCTTAAACATCTAAGTCATTAAGCAACAAGTTTATATACTCGACTTAATCTTATAAAACTTCCTTTCGAATAGTTTCTTAGCTAAAATCAAATTCAGTTTACCAAATCATTATATTACCAGTTCCTTTCGAATACTAATAATTTTAGATTAATTATAGACCGATTAACCTTTTCGTAAAACGTCTAATAAGTTATTATAAGTTCCTTTCGAATAGCTACAAAATGTGTTTGTCACAAACACCTTACTTACGTTTTATATAAAATGACTTTGATAATGATATGAACCTAATTACAACTAACATTCAAGTTTCAATCTAAATGTTTGATTACTCGTTAAGATTCCTTTCGAATATCCTAAACCTCAAATCAACTATAGACCGGTTGATTATTTCGTTCAATTCATCAATCAAGTTCTAAAGCTCTTTTCAGATACTAAAGTTCTTAATCAAATCATGAAAATAAGTTATCTAACACTATTAAGAATTTAAACCCGAATGGTTCTTCGATTAAGCGAACATAAACATTCAACCTCAAACAAATATCCCAAAAACTCGAATCATCTAATCTAGTTTCCAATCCAAACAAGAATTATTTAACTACTCACTCATAATAGAAATTAAAGACAAATTATAAAAGAAAATGATATTCATACCAAGTATTCGATGAAATGTCTCGATAAAATATCCAAAGAGAAATGAAATACGATCAATGATTCTTCCAAAATAAACTAAAAATTACAACGATTATCCTTTTTCCTAATGATTGATTATGATTATTTTGTGAAAGATTGATGTAATGGATGGTGTGTTAAGCTCCCAAGATGGTGAAAAATATGATTTGTTATCTCCCAAAATCGTCCTTAAGAACTGCTCCCCAAAGACCTTCCACTTCTCTCTTGAATAACCATCAAAACGAAATGTATAACTGCCAAACACCCTAATGCGCCGCATCATATGGCTTATGCGCCGCATTCTGACTTCAGATTGCTCCCACTTTGTAGATTTTTTCGTTGCGGTCGTTTTGGCGCCGACCGGAGGTCTTTTCGAGTCCGTATGTTCCCGATACATCCGTTTTACTATCAGCTGCATTTTGATCCTTAATTGATCCTTTTTGACTCCAAACATATTAAAACACCTAAAACATAAACTTTACAAAAAAAATAAGTAATACGAGGCTATCCATTACGTTTTGACACAAAAACATAACAAATATCGCGAAAGAATATGCTTATAATCGAGCGATATCAGTCTTACACATGTGGATTGTTCCACCGCTGAGGTAATGACAACCTTTACTTATCGTCTTACACATGTGGATTGTTCCACCGCTGAGGTAATGACAACATATATTTATCGTCTTGCTCCGCAACTTGACTTTTCCAAATATTGATCTATTTGTCTATGATCTACTTTAAAAGTATATATATTTTAAGCTCTTTTATCCGCTATCTTTCTTTAAGAAAACTTTATACATATATATACTTGTCGAAACTTTTTGTCGAAACTTTTGTCAAAAACTTATAAACTGTAACTCACTCACTACGTTATGTAGTTTGACACTTTATCTCATGTTTCAGGAAACTAAGCGTAAGTCATGAAGTGCATTGCTCGGGCGGGTCAAGAAAGTTATGTGAAGTGTAATTCGGGAGAAGACTTGTTTATTTTGGGAATTTTATGAAAACATTTTATTATGTATTGTTGTCGTAAACACTATTTACTCTTGGTTATGTCTTTGAACATGTGAACTTTTCAACTTTAATTTAATGACTTGAACCGTTAATTTTTGTTATAACTCGTGTAATGATTCGCTTGCTCTTCGCACCTCGTGTTTCCGCTTTAGCGGGGTGTGACAATAATTAAGTTTAAGATAACGCTAATCATGTCCAAGTGTAAAAAGCGGTAAAAAGGGCAACGAATAACTCACGAATCAGCGATAAGTTTTCCGAGTAGACACAAACAAGAGAATAATGCTCCACCGCCTAAGTGTCCTAGCATAAAGATATAAAAGTCTAAGTATCTCTATAACGTAGTAGTTTTAGCCTTATATGATTAACGTTGTATTATTAAATATAATTTAGACATGTTCGAACGAATAATATATCGAGTTAAAGTCGTCGAATAAAATAACGATAGTTCGTGTCAAAGTGACGAATAAAAGATATTCGATATTTCGAGTCAATAATGACTACTAGAAGATATCGATCGTTTTAGTTTATAAAGACGATTAGAAAGGAATGATATTCCGAGCCGAAAATGACTAACAGGAATATCGGTTGAAAGGAATATTAGGTTTAGTCAAAGTCAACCAAAGTCAACATTAAAAGATAGTTGACTTGCTCAAAGTCAACGAAAGTCAACCTTTTTGAAAAGAAGTCAAAGTCAACAAAAGTCAACCTTTGACATTTTGAATAATTTAAGAAATCATTTGAATATTTGAGTAAAGATAGTTTGGAAATGAGTTTATAAAAGTTTGTTAAAAGATTAAGTTTAAAATCAAGGATTTCGATAGTTTACGAAAGATAAACGTTTTTAACGAAAATACGGACGTTTTGCGAGTATAATAGTAATATGTATGACGTTTAAGATTGTGATTACGTTTTGAGTCCAAAACGTATGTTTATCAGTGGATAATACTTTATATATGCTAATATATGGTTATGTATCCTTATTTTTATCCAAAATACGCGAAATCGACGAAACAGCAGCTAGTGCGGCGCACTGGATTTGTGACCAGCCCGGTTGGTCGCACCTAGGGTCCAGTTCGGCGCACTGAGCCAACAGTGGCCAAAATCAGTTTTCCGTTTTATACTTTTTAGTATTGGTAGGTTAGTTTAAGTCTTAAGTGAATATTTCCAGGTTGTTGTTTGAAGTTATTTAGTCTATTAGCCCATAAATTAACTTAGGTAAATTATACATATTTATACATATAGTAATTTATAAGATTTTACAAGATTTTACAAGATTTTAGTCAATTTTTACCATATGTGTTAAGAATTTAGATTACATAGAATACTTAGGTTAAAAGTCCACTATGTTCAAGAATGTGTTGGAAACATTTTCGATAGGAATTTACTAATATTCCTATATGAAATTATTCGGTTTTTACATAAGTTTAAATATGACATTTTAGTTTAGATTTGCTAATAACCTATTAACATGGCAATTAAACACATTTTTATACCAACTTTTAGGTTTTTAATCATGAGATTTACATGAGAAAGGTTTACAGCAAAAGAAAACGGAAAAGAAATGATAAAAAGGTTTGTAGGGAGTACCGAAGACCTCCGCAATAATCTACAATCTTGAAGCTTTTCGCGGAAAGAAACTCCAAAATAGAAGGGTGGAGAATTAAGCTCCAAACAAGAAACAAAAGCTATATGTTAGAAAGATGGAGTTTTAAAGAAAGGAAGTGGAAGAAAAGTGTTTAAAGAGATGAGTTTACTTACCAAGTTTCCAAGAGTTGAAACTCTTCAAACTCAAGAATAAACCGAGAAGGTAAAATGGAGATGTGTTGGATGAATCCCTTGCAAGAACATAGAGTTAAGTTAGTATCCTCTTAGGTCATAAGGGATGAAAATCAAAGTGAAAAAAGTTGGAGTTTGGGAGGAAATTACTTACCAAAGATTGTATGAACCAAGAGAAGACTTCTTGTGATCTTTCCTAACACAAATACCACTTTTGAATGTGGTTTATGTCTCTACAAGTTTCTGGAAATGAAAGGAAACTAGAGAGAGTTTGTGCTAGAGAGAGATACAAAAAGATGAAGAATGAGATGGAAAATGGTTTAAGGTTGAAGAATTGAATGAGAGATGATTAGAATTGGTCAAGGATCCACTATTCACTCAGCTCACACCATTTTGGGAAGGTTTTGGGCTAAAATCACGTGTATGCATGTGGGGTGGGATCTCAAGGATCAAAAAGTCGTTTTTGTCTTGGTCTGACCAGAGCTCCAGTGCGTCGCACCAGGCACTGGGTGCGTCGCACTGCCTGCTCAGTCAGGCCAAGTTAGTTGTCCGTTAAAAGGACTGAATTTGTAACAGATTTCGTTAGTTTCCGTTAAAGGACTAACCTTGTAATAGATTTTTAGTTAGAGGACTAACTTTGTAATATTTTTAACATTAATTTTTATCATAAAGATGAAGGCTTAAAATACACATAATAATCTATGAGAATACTTATATTTTGCTAGGCACTTAGGTACTATAACGTTTACGTCACGAAGGACGAAACAACAATATAAATCCCGACTAAACCAATATCGTGTGAAACAAAAATAACAATAATAATAATAGGGTCAAAACAAACCAATAAAATAAATGGTAGAGGAAACAACGCAAAGGTGTATCTAAATATGCGGTTGTCACAGTCTCCCCAAGTAAAAGGAATTTCGTCCTCGAAATTACTTCTGAGTAAGACTCTCGACAAAGGCATAAGGAAAGATCTGGATAAAATCACAACATCTCCGAATAACTCCAGGAAAAGTAACTGGATGGATACGAATAGAAAGATAATCTGAAATATGAAACGAGCTAAACAGCTACATCGTGGTTCTCCAAGTAGGACGTGGTATACGAAACGTGAGATACGAGCGGACAAATAGAATGTGGAGTGATCTTCATGCGAATTCTCGTCTTCTATCCTCAAATAGTCGCAGTCCTCCACTCGACAGGGAATATAATTAGAGATTAACAAGAATGATACTTAAAGAATAAACAAGAGACGAACTCGAATTTTTTTCTCTTGCGGACCAAAAACAATCTATCCACAGATATATTACAAACTTGGTGAAACACAAGAGAGACTTACAACAGATTCTAATATGATCAAGGAAATGCAACGCATTGTCATTCTTTGTCTCTGGATGTTAAGCTGAACCAAAGAAACTTTCATTCTTCTGTGATCGAATAACTTAAGCTTTCGATCTCGATGCACAGGAAATAATTCCATAGGCTGGATTGTCTTTATACGATTAAACACATCGGTGTTCTCATTAACTTGATTCGGAAGATATTAAATTTCACAGTCACATTCTTAAGCAACTCTTCTCAAAGGTGATCTTATTATTAGCAATTCTTCAATTTGTCGGATACGGGAAATTCTTGAATGTAGCATACACGGTACGTCTTATCCTACCAATATCTCGATATAATTCTCGATACTCATCGCCTAAATTAGAATGGGAACAAAATCACATTGTTCCAATCACTGGGAAGCATTCTCCCGACCGGGACCATCAAATACGGTTCATTCTGTTGCAAAAGTTTCGTCATCAAAGGCGATATTCGGATCAATTCTCAACGAATTTATGAAAAAGATCGACTATTCTCATGATGAACGAATATCGTTAGACGCTTACGGTAGAAGTTATCTTCTTCACGGTTTAGATCTTGGCAGATTCCAATTAATATTCTTTGCGTTAAACCCGTGGTCGAAACTGAATCTCGGACCATTTATCTTGCACCTAGAATACTTAGCGTATAGACGCTTCTTCTGAAATGAATTCAAAACTAAACTAGGATATTCCTTATGCTCTTCACGGCTTTATGAGAATTAATAAGAACGTCGTTGATAGAGAAAATCACGAATTTGACGAGATAAGAATGGTGAATACGATTTCTTAAAATTATGAGGGCTGCTTGCACGCTTGTTAGATCAAACGGTATTGCAAGAACTCATAATTATCGTAAGGCGTATGGAAGTTGTCTTGAAAATGTTATCCTTCATTGATGATAACCAGACCGAAGATTAACCTTTTGTAGGGTAAGTAGAACTAGAACTGATCAAATGAGTCATTAGTCGTAGGGGTAAAATTAACGGTTATCTACCGTCAGCTTATAAACCTCTCAGTAATAAACCCCACTCTATCGATTCATTTTTCTTCTTTGAAGATTTCACATGTGCACTTTACGGAGAGGCATTGATTTCACCGATAGGTACTCTCTGCTAAATCTTTACCACAAAATCTATCTAACTCTTTAGCAAATATTTTGCATCCAACTATGTATAACTCCCTCAAATTTTTCAAACTTCTACCAAAAAATAAAAAACCAAGAGATGTTACATAACGCACATTAGCAAATGATGAAGATCGAGCAAGGAGAGAAAGAAGGCGAGCAAAATGATGGCGAGGAGGAAGTAAAGGGTAAGCATAAGGAGTTAGTGGGCGTTTTCTTCACAACTTCCCATTGGAATGGAAAGGATTAACCTACGTAAACTATATGCGGAAGTTGAAGAGGTAGTGGAAATGTAAGTTTATAAAAAGGTGAGTAAATATGGTAAAAGGTTTGGATTTGCTCGGTTTTTCAAAGTTGGAAACCTTCAAGCTCTCAAAAAACGATTAAATAGAATTAGGATAATGGAGTTTAGACTTTAGAGCGAACTTGGCTAAGTTTGAAAGATATTCTTGCAAGAAGGTCAATTAGGTGTCGGATATCAATGAAAAATTTATTGTTACATCGATGAATTAGACCCAATGGATAAAAAAAAAACATTTTGGTCGGGAAATCCTTTTTTATTCATTTATAATTTGAACTTTAATAAATATGTCCATTTTCCGTTGTTAATTATTTGGGTGGTCCGAAAATTTTGTTGGATTTCATATATAAAGTTCAAATGCACAATTTGCTCATAAGAAAATCTCACAATTCTTTTTTACTTTATTGGCACAAACTTATCTCGATAAGCTCCGCGTGCGACATATAGTATTTAAGTTAGTCTTGCTAGGGTTCTCCAATGATTTATGTAACCAAGAGCGTACAAAAGAGAACACGTGAAACAAAATAAAATACTTTGAGAGAGCTTTTACAAGAGAAAATACAAGAAATTTGATGTGTGTTGTGCCAAATGATATCACCCCTACTTATACTACTTCTACCTCAAAATGGATGACCAAGATTAAATTAAATTAATGGCAAAGATATACAGAAATACAAATATCCAAATATTTACAAGAAGATTCTACATACTTCTATTGCGGAACCAAAGGAAGTCTTTTATAGATCTTCCACGTGGTTCATGGACTTTCTTTTTTTGGGTCAAATACATTAAAATTGGGTCGATGTATTCAGAATCCCAATTCCATATGTTCATTTATTGAACCAGATCCCACCTAAAACAGTTAAAATCATTAACAAAATCATAAACATGTTTACACTCCTTTTCTTCGTATTCAAAGCAAACAAAAAAGGTTTTAAATTTGAATGATGTCAAATCATAAACATGTTTGTCTTACTATCTCCTACACTAGAACTAGGTTGTTGTTATTATTGATGACCTCACTATATATTTTCACTTGAAGACAGAATAGTGTGGGATGAACTCTAGACTCGCTATTGATTAAAAACACAACAAGCATGTCACAAGAACTAGATTATTTATGAATCATTAGCTACTTATCATACTTAGCACAAATCTTGTTTAATTATGTTTTAACAACCAAGTTATTGTTAGCTAAGATAATGCTATTTTAAGATGTTAATTTCACACATTTTCATGAGGGTACCTTAACAATGTATCTTTTAGTGGTGTTCTACGGTTATACCTACATTACTATTTTAATTATTGTTATGAAAATCTTTCTTTAAACACTGTCCATCGCTATCTAGATACATGTGGAGTGATTATATTTCTACAAAATGGCAAATACACATAGAACCTACCCTACTATCATGGCAAATAACAATTTAATCAAGCATAACAAACCATGACCAAACTAAACAAGAACATCATGGCAAATATGTAATGAAAAAAAAGAGTCAATAACGTTTGGAAATGAAACCCGTACACACAAGATCCGTTCCCACACCATCCTCTTTATGCTAACCTTGTAACGACCCAAAATTTCATTTTTGTACGACGTATAGAATGAATGGTTATACGACGTAAGAGCTCGATAATGGTCAAAGAAAGTTAACGTTTTAAAGTTAGATGGAGAAGGATCGGGTGTATGTGAGTGAGAAATGGTCTTGAAGGTTTTCATTCATTATTTGCGAAAATGATAGCGAGAATCATTCGTAAAAATGAGTTTGACACACCTTCACCGTTTTGGTCATAAATTCTTCATACGGACTCCGTTTGAGGTAATTCAAATTGAAGACGAAACGTGAAGACGATAGCTACAACTTTTTATTTTAGGGAAAGATCTGGTTTTGCACCTTTATGGCTTGAAGGCATAAACCTTTACCGTGTAAAGGAATTAACCTTTACGGCTTAAGGGAATAAACTTTTAAGACGTAAAGGTGATCAGTTACTTAAATTCGATTTTTAGGGTTCTTTTCGTTTCATTTCCCAACCCTAGCCCCCATAGCTGCTGATTTCGAGTGAGCAACACCATGGGGATGAAGAGGACGATTAGAAGTGTTTAGGGATGATTACAAGACTATCCAATCGCGTGTATCCTCTTTTTTATTCGATTACTAGATTCCCCAATTGTGTTGTTGATTCGTGTAAGGTATAATTCACGTTTTCATTTCTGATTCATGAGTTCTTAACTCATATGATTCCTACGTTCATTTTTTTATTAGATGTGATGATTGTCCGTTTATTGGTTCGTTAATTCGTTCGTAGGATTAGGTGGTGCGATTTCATAACGTATTATGGAGGTATGTTTTGTTAATTCGTTATAAAACCGTAGACACACATTTAGAGCTCGATTACTTTTAGACCTATGTAATTCGACGTTCTCTACAAGTTCACAGAAGGAACCAAGATCTGAAAACGAACAGAAGTTGGAGATTTATGTCGTTTCCTGAAGCTGTTACGGTTTCGCTTATTCGTTTGGTCGATTGTTTGTTCGGAAGGTATAACTCACACTCTTTTATTGATTTACAGACATTTTTTGGTCATTTGATTGAGTCTTTGTTAGTCACATGTATTCTTGATTTGGTATTGATATTTGATTCGCAATTCCGCGTATTTTCGGTTACGGTTAACCTAGGGTTTTGCGTTTTCGATAGGTTTCCGATTGTGATTATTCGGGGCTGTTTTGTGGTCATTTTGTGATCATCTAGTCCGCTGATTTCAGTTGCTCGTTCGTTGGTTCATTTGCTTTCGATTGCTAAGACGATTACATACGTATTCAAAATCGAATGCATGACAAAAACGGGATTTTGAGTAACGAGTATTGATTGTTATAAGATTGATTATTTGATGTTGTATGATGTTATTAGATGTTGGATCGGGGGCTGTTGTGGCTGATACTTAGCCCTTGATAATGCGGGCAAGCGGTTTGGAGATTTATACGCTTGTTTGTTATGATGATCAATTGTGTGATAATTGTTGTTTATCATAATTGCATGAATTAGATGTTTGCATGCTACGACGATTAGACTTGGATTAATTAGGTTAAATCATGGTCTAGATATATTGCATAGTTTAGTCAACTAAGATGATGATGAGGATGATGTAGGTTAGTCGTGATCTAGATGAATTGCATGACTTAACCATAACGATGAGTGGTCGACCTTTTGATGTGAAGATGAAATAATGGCCATGGTAAAAGAGCGCAAAACTACCTTTACAGCTGTACTTAAAATGCTACTACTGGAAATCTACACACTGTTGATAGCATGGGTATGCGGGTGCTTTCGGGTGTTTGCGTACTCGGTGACATGTGATGGTACAGCGTGAGGGAATTATAGAATGGTCACACATGCATAATGTCATCCTGAGAGGATCAATTAGATGTTTGGGTCCGAGATTATCCATGCCATAACGACATGTAATGTATTTATACATTGCGAAGTCGGAGTAGTGGGACCCGATTACTAGAGGTGGTACTAACAACGGACTTGCACCCCGATTGTTGGACGGCCAATAGTTATTGTGGCTCTCTCGAAACCCATGCTTGGTCAAAGTCGCGGGCTTTGGGGTCTAGATGTGTTGCTCGATTGCGTGTTATGCACGTTTAGATGGATTGAGGTGTGTTAGATAAAGATGAAATATGAAATATGGAAGTTAGATGGATTGATGGTTAGATGGCCTTAAGATATGAGATGCGTTAGACTTAGACAATTTTTTTGATATTCTTATTGCTGTTTGATAAAAATCATTTATTTTTATCTAATAATAGGGAGTACAAGCCCATGTCATACAGCTGATGTGTTGAAACTTTGGGTTGTCCACATAGGATAGATTTAAACTCTGATGATATCATAAATTATTTAGAATATATATATTTTAAAAGAAATAACCAGATTAGTTATCATGTGAAAAAAAACATAATTAATGCACACATGTTTTTTCTTCTTCTTCTTGGACTTGGGAAATTATAGATCTCTTCAAAAATCATTATTTTTTTATTTAATAAATAGGAGTATAAGCTCATGTCATACAACTGAAGTGTCGATACCTTGGGTTGTCCACATAGGATAGATTAAAACTCTGATGATGTTATAAAATTATTTAGAAAATGTATATTTTAAAAGAAATAAGCAGATTAGTTATCGTGTGAAAGTAAACATTATTAATGCACACATGCTTTTTCTTATTCTTCTTGGACTTGGGAAATTCTAGATCTCTTCAAAAATCATTATGTAGATTCGAAATTTTAATTTCTATCTTCACATCTCTACTCTAAGGCCTAAACCGATTCACCGTTCTATTTGTATAAGTGTGTACTGAAAACATTTAATTTCTCAACGATCGGGAACTAAAATCCTTTTTCTTAATCCTATGAATGATAAGTTAAATTGATTTTGAGGTTGTTCATCTTTTAAAAACGGTTAATGAATCTTTCACAAGATCGTATCTATCTTTTTTGTGGTTAATTTTATAATTTCAAATATAATGTATTTGAGGCATTTTTCGTGAAAATTAAAAAATGAAATTTAATTTTTATTTTTATTTTTTTATTTCTTTCTTCGTCTAGAAAAAAATTGTCTACGTTTTTATTTAAATTTTTCCCAAAGTAATTGTATAGTTACTAAATATATATATCGTTAAATTAAAATGAAGTTACTTTCTATTTTGTATTTTTAACATTCAAACTCTAAACTTAACTGATGTCGGAAGTATTACTTTGTCAACCAATCTTTCTCTAATAACTATTAAACTTTCCAAAATACATATTAATTTTAATTTATTCCCTACAAATTTAAATACAAATTAAGTTTTGAGTTTATTTTTTATTTATTAAGCTCATGCCCGAAGCGATAAAATTATGTTATATCGCTTCGGCCATGAGCTTAATAAATAAAAAATAAACTCAAAACTTAATTTGTATTTAAATTTGTAGGGAATATATTAAAATTAATATGTATTTTGGAAAGTTTAATAGTTATTAGAGAAAGATTGGTTGACAAAGTAATACTTCCGACATCAGTTAAGTTTAGAGTTTGAATGTTAAAAATACAAAATAGAAAGTAACTTCATTTTAATTTAACGATATATATTTAGTAACTATACAATTTCTTTGGGAAAAATTTAAAAGAAAAACGTAGACAATTTTTTTCTTAGACGAAGAAAGAAATAAAAAAATAAAAATAAAAAGTAAATTTCATTTTTTAATTTTCACGAAAAATGCCTCAAATACATTATATTTGAAATTATAAAATTAACCACAAAAAAGATAGATACGATCTTGTGAAAGATTCATTAACCGTTTTTAAAAGATGAACAACCTCAAAATCAATTTAACTTATCATTCATAGGATTAAGAAAGAGGATTTTAGTTCCCGATCGTTGAGAAATTAAATGTTTTCAGTACACACTTATACAAATAGAACGGTGAATCGGTTTAGGCCTTAGAGTAGAGATGTGAAGATAGAAATTAAAATTTCGAATCTACATAATGATTTTTGAAGAGATCTAGAATTTCTCAAGTCCAAGAAGAATAAGAAAAAGCATGTGTGCATTAATTATGTTTACTTTCACACGATAACTAATCTGCTTATTTCTTTTAAAATATACATTTTCTAAATAATTTTATGACATTATCAGAGTTTTAATCTATCTTATGTGGACAACCCAAGGTATCGACACTTCAGTTGTATGACATGAGCTTATACTCCTATTTATTAAATAAAAAAAATAATGATTTTTGAAGAGATCTATAATTTCCCAAGTCCAAGAAGAAGAAGAAAAAGCATGTGTGCATTAATTATGTTTTTTTCCCATGATAACTAATCTGGTTATTTCTTTTAAAATATGTATATTCTAAATAATTTATGATATCATCAGAGTTTAAATCTATCCTATGTGGACAACCCAAGGTTTCAACACATCAGCTGTATGACATGGGCTTGTACTCCCATTATTATATAAAAAAAGAGTTAATTACATAATTGGTCCATGTGTTTGTTCCAATTTAACGGGTTCAGTCACTGGGTCACAAATCGTTCGGGTCCAGTCCCTGGGGCATATGTTTGGTTACACGTTTGGTCCCTTTGTCACTTAAAATGACTAAAATACCCTTAATAAATAAATATAAATTTATATATTAATTTAAAAAAAGTAAATAAAAAATAATCTAATTATAAAACAACCAAAAAAGAAAAAAAAAAAACTAAATCACTAAAAAAACCTGCAAATCACAACATTCCCACAAAACTCATTTGTGTTTCTTACTCTCATATCCAAAATGGTGAACTTAGTATCAATCCAGGAGAGCCACTGATCATTTTCTTAATGAAACTCGCTGGTGTTCAAACCCACTCAGTCGAAATCGAGCCCAGAACGATCATGAACTTCTGGGTTCCAACGGAAACCATTCAAAAACCAAACAAAAACTCCAAAACCAAAGAGATCACCACAATCAGTCCCAAACCAAACAAACCCGTCGTCGTATTAATCCACGGCTTCGCAGCTGAAGGGATAGCAACATGGCAGTTCAAAATTGGTTCACTTTCAAAAGAATACTCAGTTTACGTCCCAGACCTTTTATTCTTTGGAGGGTCGATATCGGATAACCCGCTACCGCCGCCGCCGCCCACTCCTTCCGCCACCGCTACCGCCGCCGCCGCCCACTCCTTCCTCGGTTTCGAAAACCTAGCAGATTTGAAGGGTTTAATTTGAAGGGTTTAATTCGGTTTCTAAATCTTAGATTTGAAGGGTTTAATTTGGTGGGGAAACCCTAGAAATGTGTGGGGGAGAAATTGGGGGAAAGTAAAATAATTAGTTTTTTTTTTTAATTGATAGATAAATTAATATATTTATTTATTAAGGGTATTTTAGTCATTTTAAGTGTCAAAGGGACCAAACGTGTAACCAAACATATGCCCCAGGGACTGGACCCGAACGATTTGTGACCCAGGGACTGAACCCGTTAAATTGGAACAAACAAAGAGACCAATTATGTAATTAACTCGATAAAAAAATAAAAAGATTTGTAATGTTTTAACTTTTTTTTCTTTATTTAAATCGATATTTTAATCTACCAGTTATCTTTTTAAAATTTAGCCTTAAAACAAAACAAGTAAATAAATCCCAGACTCACTATAAACCACGAACAAAAGTTCCCGCGTTGTGTTATATATTATCTGAATAAAAATAAAAATGTCGGAAAACCCTATGCAGGCAATCTGCAACACGATTACAAGAATTTCAGTTTCCATTCAAACAAATGTTTCAAAATTCATCAGCATCCCTCAAAAACCCACTTTTTCGCAGGTCTCAGTTTCGCCATCAACGATTCTACCACCTGATTCTTTCCTCCCTCAACCCACAGGATCGCACACAAAGGTAACTCAATGCCTAGTCTTATAATCTCATTAATCGTTAATATTCTACTAGAATTAAGTTCCGTATTAAGTCGTGTGTGTTAATTTGTAAGAATTTATTATGCACACCAACTGTTTGATCTAAGTCCTGACTTAAGATATTATATGGTATATGTATTAAAGTTACTATTTTTGTGCTACAATGTGGTCTTTTTAAAATGTATCCTGTTAAAGATTAGAAAACGCGTAGACGGAGTCATTTTTAGATATAAAAAAAATGTATGCTTTTCTGTTCTTCTTTACTGCCCAACTCTGTATAAAGTTTACTGAACAAATTATGCTTTATTCATTGGTTATTACGTGGAGTAATTAAGAAGTAAGACATCTTAGTTGTCTATTTCTGAATTTATTAACATTTTTAAGTTAAGAGTAATACGTATGGAGATGACCCCGTAATAGATGCCCGTAATAGATGCAGGTTGATAGTGCCAGTCGAATTAACAGCTAAAACTTTTTGCTTTTGGATTTCCGCCTTAGAGCGCTCCCAGCCATAACACCGAAAAGCTCGGTATTATGGTCTCGTCAGCATAACACAACCCATAACATAACACCAGAAATACCCCTAGCATAACTCAGAATTCTGGGACCCACCATTTTTTATAGTTTTAATTTTTTTCTTTTTACTCATATTATTTTTAATACCTTAAATAATAAAAATAACTCATTTTTAAAAATAAAATACATTAATAAAGTTAAAAAGATTACATTAAAATAAAAACCGTAATTAAAACATACATAATTAAAATAGATAAATAGAATCAACGTACGTAACGATAGTCATCATCAAGTCTCGCAATGTGTTCAACGAGATCGTTTCGAAGAAATAGCGGCTTTCTCATCCGGTATCTTCGTCTGAACTGCTCCGGTGTGAAAATGCATCCTTCGTTGAAATAGTCTGCCATAAGTCGTTCGTGTGCCGCTACTCGATCTCTTTTTATGAATCTTCTTTTACCCCGAGCGTTTGAGCTTTCGATAGCTTCATCTTCATCGTAATAAGCCTTTCCGGCCATCGTCGCCATCAAGAAAATTGTTTCATCATCAGAAGAGTCGGAACTTGACAAATTTATTTTGAAAAACATTTTTTAGATAAGTAGATTGTGGTTTTTTGAGCTTTTAAGTTTGGCATTTATAGGAAATTAGTTAAAGGTTAAAAAAAAAAAAAAAAAACCGGCTATAAACAGCTACTTTTTCAAACTTTTGTTTTTTTTGTAAATCTAACGGTTATGTTAATTAAAAAAAACAAAAACAAAAGAAAAAATTAAATTCGGTAACGCGGCCAGCCATGGCGGCGTTATAGGCATCCATAACGCGGTGGTGTTCTGCGTATGCTCTTATAATTAACCAAAAACTAAGAGAAAGGAAATGATCACCATCAAGGTAATAAAATGAATAAAGAATAAGCATGCATACCAAAAAATATGATACAAGGAGTAATACAAAAAAAATGATTGTTTAATGGTTATAAACGGGGAAGGTTTTCCTTTTTCAAGTTACCTGGGAA
The DNA here is from genome assembly GCA_910822075.1 of Senecio squalidus. NCBI lineage: Eukaryota > Viridiplantae > Streptophyta > Magnoliopsida > Asterales > Asteraceae > Senecio > Senecio squalidus. The sequence goes on from CAJVGC010000582.1 coordinate 31,102,420, forward strand.
GGACGGGTCTTTTTGACTCACCCGTGACTGTTTCCGAACCCTTTCCCTGACCAGCCACAAGATGTTACCTAGGGAAGTAGGTGAGACCTATTATTAGGACATCAATCCGCCTTACCACTAGGCCACCTTGGCGGTGGTTGATTGTTTAATGGTTTATGTGGCTCAATAGATATAATACTCTAAGTGACATTATATATTATTTGTACACAATGAATTTGTTTATGCTTGTCTTTTCCGCAGCAGTCTGGTCCAGTGACTAAAGAAGATCTCGGAAGGGCCACCTGGACTTTTATTCACACTCTTGGTGCTCAGGTTTTCTTTTGTTAGTTTTTTGTACACGAAGCCTTCTAGTTGTTTGAATAAATATTCTTAATGCTACTAAAACTTTTCAGTATCCAGAAAAGCCAACCAGGCAGCAAAAGAAAGACGTTAAAGAACTGGTATTTACCCCACTGATTATTTTGTCTCATATTTCATTCTTATTGGCTAGTATTATTCAGTATGAGTTTATTTCTGCAGATGGCGATATTATCTCGAATGTACCCTTGCAAGGAATGTGCAGACCACTTCAAAGAAGTGCTAAGGTACTGTTTCATCATTAGATTTGCAAAATGCAAAAAATGAATTTACTACCAACATGCTACTGTAAAATTTCCATTGCCTGTTTGTAAAAAATTTGATAGGCATGTGTTTTGAAAGTGATTATGTAACACATACAATAAGAGTCAGAGAATCAGTTTTAATAAAACAGGATGTGATGTCGGATATATTTTTTTGTTGTGCTTCTACTATTTGAAGTTGTTGTAATCAGATCTCATTTTTGACTGCCTGACACATGTCAATTATTTATAGAATTAAAAGATACCAGACGGTTTAGATAAAATAATGAAACACCGTATGAAAGTAGAATAAAAGTCTCTCAAACGGTTAAAAGAAGGGGTAAATGGGTCGTTAAATTTGGAAAACTACTTTAAAATGTATTCAACTGCAACCAAATAACTATTCTATGTACCGTACTAAAAAAGTTTCGATTGTATGTATCTGATTTCTTATAACCCGTAATCGCTGATGTGGTGCCGGTTTATGATGACGTGGCAGTTTCGATGGCTGGCACGTCAGCAAAGAACTTGTTATTCCTGTGGAAGCATCAAAGATGCATTGGTATGTCTTTTAATTAACAGCGCTGTGTTTGGCAGATCAAATCCTGTACAGGCTGGTTCTCAAGCTGAGTTTTCCCAGTGGCTATGTCGCGTGCACAATGTTGTTAACCGGAGGTAACTTCTACCTTCATAAATAAAGATTCAGATAATAGATTCCCGTACATTGATATAAAACGATTCGATTTATTGTTGCTACCGGCCTAGTTGAGTGTACATTTTATTTACTTCACAACTTTTTTCCTACTGTTGGTCTAATGTTGACTTCTTTGGTTACTCTTGTAGCCTTGGAAAGCCGGCATTTCAATGTGAACGAGTTGACGCAAGATGGGGCAAGCTAGATTGTGAGCATCGTGTATGTGATGTACAAGGATCTTTGTCGCTTTTTGGTGGTCCAACTGATTAGTTGTTGCTATATATATATATTTCTTGGATCAATCTACCAGAGATGTATATTTATAGTAATCAGGGGCTGGTTTACTTTCACATATTAGTAATTTAATTGTTACTCAGACATCAAGTTAAAAAGTTATGAATATGAGAACTTAATTCAACTTGCTTTTGGTATCAATTTGCTCTTTTTCTTCTGAGCTTTTTAGCTCCGTTTTCTTTATCAACTTTGTTTGCCATATATGTATTATTCTGCAATATTTAAGCAACCATTTGTTTCATTCAACCTGTTACTTTTGTTTGTCCTATAAGATGCCTTGTTGTCAAAATATTAATCCTATTCTGAAATCTTAAACTACCGACTAGAGTTGTACAAAAGATCCCCATTCGAAACAGCCCAGCAGATCTACCAATATAATAGTTTGGTCGGGTAAGGGAAAGGGTTTGGGAAAACGGTCATGATGATACTCCGGTTAGGCCGTGTACATTCAAACGACCCACCCTTCCCGGGTAACCTAAACAGGGAACCGACTCTTTTAGACATGTTATATAAATAATTTCCGATGATCATAAGGACTGAAAATGTACAAGCTTTGTGTCAACATGACCTTTTTGTAATCACATAATCTATAAAGGTCTGATAGAAGGTTGTATAAAGGGATGAAGAAGGAAGTCTAAACCTCTATCTCTAGAATGTTTGAACTCGAAGGAAATAAACAAATTTGTCTTAATAATATAGTTTTCGTCTCAAAAATGGGAGCTCTAAGAAAATAACTAAACCATAATGAAAAATCATTAGATGTTTTCTTTATTTCATTCTTACATTTGAATGCTCAATCAATGTGTTCCTGAAAATAGATTATAGTAATCACTTTGACCAAAAGTACTAAGTTTGCTTAGCTTTTACAGCAATTAAATGCCTAAAAATGTTCATTATTAACAAGACAACATATAATTAATAGTCAAATAAGTGCATTTGAATCAAACTTCTAATATAAACAGGATTACATGAGACGTTTGTTACTTTTAAGACAACCAAAACGTAATCTGTAAGTGTCTTTTTTCTTAAAACAAATAGAATATCAATTTGGTTGAACAAACGAACTAGACTAGAACCATAACATGTGTTATGTGTTAAAGGTCTTGTTCTCGTATGTTCATAAACAGGTTGCCATATCAGTTTCGCTGAAAGCTGGTAAATAACCAAAAGCCTTCCAGCTACATATTCTTATAAATACTAAGCAAAAGATGTAGTGGTCGTTCAACACTTTTCATTCTAATGTTGAACTTAGCATCATAATCACGGAAACAACAGACTTTTAATTTCCTGAAGCTCCTACTTGCAAGCACTCAACCGTACGAAACGGTGGAGCTTCACCAAACTTCAATATATAGGCAGTTTCATAAACTGATCGAAGAAGAGGCATAACTTGAGCATCCAAATAAGAATTGCACGAAAAACACCAAACCGACAAGTCACTGTGTATACCCAAGAAACAAACATAAAGATTCCGGAGTTTATAAAACTTAAAAAGTTACCAAAACGGTTTCACGATGAATGATACCTGTAACTCAACGCTACGCAATGATTTTGTTGTTGAAAATGCTCAAGCATATGTTTGTTAATAAATCGACTACATAAAACATCTTTACAGCTTAAACATAACCAATTCTCAGCAGGATGATGGCAGCTTCAAAACAGTTAAACAAATTTAGGGCACAGTTTTAATAATTCTAATTGAAAAAGCATTGCATTCAATATAATAATTGGGGGTTTAGGGTTTAAGAGGGAACCTGTTACAGGGAGTGTCGGGTGTGGGAATATGGGTTAGATCCGAAGAGAGTGTATCCAAATGATCACAATGGGTACGGGCTTCCACCCATCCGGATTCGGATCCGTAAAAGGCCATCAAATCTTCTTCTTCCGATGAACAATTGAATACGCTCTTCTCTTTCTTCTCTGCCATTTTTCTTACTTGTTTCGTTTGTTTAGGGCTTATTTTCTGGGGCTTAAAGGATTAATGTAAAAGCACCCCCTAATTTTGATAAGTTTATCCCTTAATTGTTTTTTTTTTCCTTTTTTTTTTTTTTTTTTCTCTTTTGGAAACAAACCGTTTTTAATTTTACAAAATATTGAAAAAACGATAGATTGCATTATTATTTGTTTGTAGTTTTCGTTATTTTTTCTGTTTCAAACAATTTTTTTTATTATTTTGTATCTTTTAGATTTTTTGTATTTATTGAAAAAGTAATAATAATAAATGAATTATTTAGTAAAATACAAATAAAAATAGATTAGAATAGGTATAAGTTTAATAAATAAATGATAAAAATACAGAGAGGTTAATAAAATCTTAATATATATTAATTTTTTTTTTGAGAAAATAGTTTCTATTGACTTAATTTTAAATAGTTTATAAAATTAATTTAATCTTTTATTTTTAACATTTTATTCAATTTAGTCTTTTCTTTTTTTTAGACAAAACTTCCACCAAGATAATCCTAATAACCCCCTTATTAATCAATAACTATAATAATAATCATCTTTCAAATAAATATCAAAACTTACTAAAACTAAATAATAACAATCGTAATTTACATGTAAATTTTTTCAATCTAATATAAAATGTGATTAACAAATATAAATATTTAAATTAAATTAATTTAAATTAGTCGTATGTCTACTTAAGTATAAGATATAGTGTATTAAAAAAAATTTATTAATTTTATGTAAATATAGTTCTTTACTTTTAATAATTTATTAGTTTAATCATTTAATTCACAATCAACTAAAAATCTTCATAATGTTAATCTTTAATTAATTTCTTTTAACAACTTACTTAATAATTTTAATTTTTACATACATGGCTCCCATATTTTTTTAGTTTTAACCAAAATTATCATATCCCTCAATGTCAATTGTATTTTTTATCATATCCTAACAATACTTAAAAATATATGAATTTTTTTAACAATTTCTTCTTCTTAAACATTTTATTTTACGTATTTTTTAAAAATACATAATAATTGCTTAATATAGCAACTTTTGAATCAAAATAAAAATATTGCATGTAACTTCATAAAGTCTAATAAATTTATAACAAAATATATTTAGTACGTGAAAAAACAAAAAAACAAAATTTATAAATTAAATTAATTTAAATTTTCAGTATATGTACACGAGTATAAATTACCTACATGATACTATTATTTATTTTTTTCTCAATTACATAACATTTCATTTAACATTTCATTATATTTGTTATTATTTAATAAATTATTAGAAAATATAATATATAATATAGGTTTATAAATAAATATTCTGAAACTGCCCGTGTGTATACACGGGTCTAAGGACTAGTATTTAAGAAAGAGATTTAGGAGGGTGAAGTTAACAAAAGTAGGATTTAGGGAGGTGACATCAACAACACCGTTATGTAAATTTTGAAAGCCTCGTAAACTCGTTTGGTTGGTCTTATGAGTTTTTCAAAGTTTATATAAACTTATTAACCTCATAAATAAACCTAAACAAACATTTTTTTAATCAGGCATTCATGTTATATCTTCGGGTCCATATTTAAAACATTAAAAAATCATAAATAATAATGTATCTATGGGTTATTTTAAATATCTAAAGGGTTATTCAATAGAAAAGAATAATTATGTTTTATATATAAAGTACATTTAAGCGTTTTGAATATTTATACTACAATATAAAGAATCTTCTTTAAAATCTTAATATCTTAAATTTTAAGTAATTGAAATTACTTTAATACCCTTAATCTATATTTATTATAAATTAAGTCAAACAACACTCTATTTCTTAATTAATTTAAAAAAATTTAACATCTAACAAAGTAACTTATAATTCCTATGTAATTAAAAAAAAATTAAAATATTTTCTGTTTAATTTAAAAACTTTCAAAATTATAAATTTTATTTTATAAACCCATAAACTTAAAATAATTAAAATATTATTCATTTTTTTCTACTAAAATACGTATACTAAATCTACACTATAATATAATCTTTTTCTACTATATTATAAAACATTTCCCACATAGTCTTAATTCTCTAAAACCTTAGTAACTGAAATTACTTAACTACCGTTTTTATATCTCTTACCACATATCATTATTCAAAATAACTTATAATTAAATAATGTTGGTTAATAAAGTTTTAGCCTTGTAGAGTAAATGAACGGAAAGATACTTTAAACATGTAGACTTAGAAGTGTTTATTTACCATAATAACAATAACCAATTTCGTTTATATTGATTACAGAATTTATGATTGGAAACCAAAACTAACATGTAAGTCCATACCGTAATTAACGATATTTATTTGTTAACAAATGGGTCAAAATCATAAAAAAGTTCGATTACAAACCATGCAAAAATTGATGGAGAATAGGAAGTCGAAAGAGGTTCATCTTAAAAATGATTCCTAAGTTTGTTTTGTAATTTGTTTGATGGAGAATGGGAAGTCGGGTCAACACATACACAGTTATGTCTCACATGTTGGTCCTAATTGTACTTGATGAGGTTTTATATGCTAAAAATGTTTATTTGTTTATGTTTAAGTGTAGGGCTGAAAAGAATAACTAAACTATCTGAGATGAGACCTTAAGAAATGTTGGGTATCCTCTCAAGAAGAAACCACCATTATGGATATAAATGCTCAAAAATGCTTAAATAGGTATTTACTCATTTTCTTTAAAAAATATGAGATCATTTTATACTATATTTATCTTTTAAAAGCTCTTACTTATAGGTAGGTTTATTTGTCATTACAATGTTATGTTTTAGATGGTCAACAATTGCAAGAAGCTTACCAAGAAGAACCGATAACGAGATATAAAACTATTAGAAAACTCAATTCAAGAAAAAAAAAAGTGTAAAGTGAGTTTGAACCAATCAAGAAATAGAAAAAACGACTATTGATGGGCAAATGTTTTAACAAGTACAAGGACAACAAGAATCAACAAACTATATTTTCTATCTTTTAAAAGTATCTATATGTATCTTCACGTTTTACATTATGATTGTAGTTTAAATACATTTTATGTTTTTATCATTTTACGTATTTAATTTTCGTAGTTAAATATTCGTAATATAATTATATCAAATATAGTTTATTATCTCCGCTGCACCGTGCGGGTACTATAGTAGTGTTAAATAAATCTATACTACAATATAAAGAATCTCCTTTAACATCTTAATATCTTAAATTTTAAGTAATTGAAATTACCTTAATACCCTTAATCTATATTTATTATAAATTAAGTCAAACAACACTCTCTTTCTTAATTAATTTAAAAAAATTTAACATCTAACAAAATAACTTATAATTACTATGTAATTAAAAAAAAATTAAAATATTTTCTGTTTAATTTAAAAACTTTCAAAATTATAAATTTTATTTTATAAACCCATTAACTTAAAATAATTAAAATATTATGCATTTTTTTCTACTAAAATACGTATACTAAATCTACACTATAATATAATCTTTTTCTACTATATTATAAAACATTTCCCACATAGTCTTAATTCTCTAAAACCTTAGTAACTGAAATTACTTAACTACCGTTTTTATATCTCTCACCACATATCATTATTCAAAATAACTTATAATTAAATAATGTTGGTTAATAAAGTTTTAGCTTTGTAGAGTAAATGAACGGAAAGATACTTTAAACATGTAGACTTAGAAGTGTTTATTTACCATAATAACAATAACCAATTTCGTTTATATTGATTAAAGAATTTATGATTGGAAACCAAAACTAACATGTAAATCCATACCGTAATTAACGATATTTATTTGTTAACAAATGGGTCAAATTCATAAAAAAGTTCGATTACAAACCATGCAAAAATTGATGGAGAATAGGAAGTCGAAAGAGGTTCATCTTAAAAATGATTCCTAAGTTTGTTTTGTAATTTGTTTGATGGAGAATGGGAAGTCGGGTCAACACGTACACACTTATGTCTCAAATGTTGGTCGTAATTGTACTTGATGAGGTTTTATATGCTAAAAATGTTTATTTGTTTATGTTTAAGTGTAGGGCTGAAAAGAATAACTAAACTATCTGAGATGAGACCTTAAGAAATGTTGGGTATCCTCTCAAGAAGAAACCACCATTATGTATATACATGCTCAAAAATGCTTAAATAGGTATTTACTCATTTTCTTTAAAAAAATATGAGATCATTTTATACTATCTTTATCTTTTAAAAGCTCTTACTTATAGGTAGGTTTATTTGTCATTACAATGTTATGTTTTAGATGGTCAACAATTGCAAGAAGCTTACCAAGAAGAACCGATAACGAAATATAAAACTATTAGAGAACTCAATTCAACAAAAAAAAAAAAGTGTAAAGTGAGTTTGAACCAATCAAGAAATAGAAAAAACGACTATTGATGGGGAAATGTTTTAACAAGTACAAGGACAACAAGAATCAACAAACTATATTTTCTATCTTTTAAAAGTATCTATATGTATCTTCACGTTTTACATTATGATTGTAGTTTAAATACATTTTATGTTTTTATCGTTTTACGTATTTAATTTTCGTAGTTAAATATTCGTAATATAATTATATCAAATATAGTTTATTATCTCCGCTGCACCGTGCGGGTACTATACTAGTGTTAAATAAAGTGCAAAGACTATGTATCGAGAACTCGCCCCTTGAAAGTTTAATATTAGTGCTTATAGATTGGTTTTATAATAATTAGGCCATAATGTAGTATTCACTAAAAGTGTGATATAATGTCCATGTACATTAAAAGGCACACGACCAACACACGTAGATAATTCTAAAATAATGTTTTCTTATATAATTTGGTTGAGGTTGAAAATATTTAAAATATTTAGTTAGATATACAACTTATTTAGTTAAATATACAACTTATTTAGAGAATTACTGTGTTGGGCATCCTGTCAAAAATATTTATCCGAGAAATAGTTTGTCCATTTATTCGATCTTTAATTATATACGTCATTTTGCATTTTTCTAGTTGACGTAATATCTAGGGTTTATTGCATTATTTTGTTCTCAACAATTAATAACCTTTTATTGGCTTGAAGGAGTAACTCGACCAAAACATGTTTGTCGGAAGAAGATGATAACACAAAATCAGTATTTTCAATAGAAAAATGGTGTAAAGATGGTTATGGTGGAGTTGATAGTGTTTGGGAAGTGTTTAGAGAGATTTTGAAAATTATTAGTTGTGTATGTAGAGAGTTTGGAAATATAAATGTGATAATTTGGAAAAATTAGTCGGGCATTTATAGAGTTTGACAACGTGGCATCACAACGTGGTTAGCCACCACTACGCTTTGTGAGGAACCCACTTTGTATGTTATAATTGAAAGTTCTTTATCAAACCTACGAGCAAACGGCTTTATTGATTTAAGAGGAATGATTGTTAGATGTACTAAACTTGGTGGATATGATATGATACCTCTCTCGATATCATTATCTTCAAATTGGGTTTAGGGTTACTTTGACGCCTCCAAACATATATCACTTTAAAACATAAACGAATGTGAAGTATCTATTTTCGTTAAACATCAAGGATGAAGGTGTGTTTGGAGTTTCATATTTAAAATTACGATATGAAATAAACACAAACATGTTTAGAAATAAGTAGGGTTTTTTTATAATATAAGTTAAAATAATGAGTTTATGATTAAGTTTTGTTATGATAAAAGCCCAAAAGCATTTGATAAGCGGGTGATAAAAAGTCAAATATACCCTTTGAGAAACAAAGTAGGGTTTTTATTAGCTTCATATATAAACATCACCTACTTTGATTTCATTCGAAACCCTGACCACCGGCGCTACAGATAATCGATTTGCGGCTGCTGCTTTTATAACAATCTGGTTAAGATGGGACACTCAAACATATGGAATGCTCATCCTAAGACTTATGGTCCTGGCTCACGCGCCTGGTATTTAATCAATCAATCTCTAACACTTTTCATTCGTATTTTCTTATTTATGTTGTTTGTTTGATGATTTTTCATTGGAGTTTCAATCAATACAATTTTGAGTTTTGGTCATTAGAGCACGGGGTAATCCCAGAATCACGATTATCGTACCGTGTGCTCTTAGTTAGGGAAATGTTTTATTTGTGTAGTTTAACTTAAATAATATGTTTTTTGTTACCAATTTCGATTATGTTTTTTGTATTTAAAAGTTTTATTACTTGCGCTTACAAACATTGAATTAAGTAAAGATAAAAAATTGAATCTAATTCAGATGCAGGTGCTGTTCTGTAGCAATCTTGGTTATATCCAAGCACATTTACAAACATGGTCATTCATTTAAAAGAATATTTGGGATTGTTAGCTTATTTCACCATTACCGTAATCTTGTAACTTTGATTAATAATCAATTTGTTTTGAAAAAGCTTATTTCAGTCTAAGCAGACAAGCTGATTAAATAAGCCTGTTTATAACGTATAAGACTATGGGGTGTGGGGCTTTATTCTACCCAATAACGCCGCCATGTCATCAAATAACGCCCCATAACGCCCTGTTACCACACCGTAGGGGGCGTTATAGGCGATTTTTGGGCCTGAGCGTGAGCAGAATCACGACGTGAGGGGGAGAAAAAGGGCGCCATGTCATCAAATTTAACACTTATAATTAGCTTTATCCATATATCAAAATAAACTCAATCACTCCACATCATCATCACTTACACACAACCACACCACCCATTTTTATCACTCCACATCATCACACTCTCTTTCCTACAAATCACACTCTATTTCCTACAAATCACCTCTATCACTCCACATCATCACTCTCAATCACCCACCACACCCCATAGTCTAACAGTTAATGGAAATTTACATACTTGATCTTTTGTTCTTGCTATATTGAGCTTTTCTCAGTTGCCCGTCTCCTTTTTGTTATGTTATATTGTCGTTTCTGTTGTTTACTTATCACCATTGTTGACTGGGGTTTATTTTCTTTTGCAGCCGCGTGTGTGGAAATTCCCATGGAATAATCAGGAAGTATGGTCTTATGTGCTGCAGACAGTGCTTCCACAGCAATGCCAAGGAAATCGGTTTCATTAAGGTATGTTTGATGGAAAGCACTTTCAATATATTGATTTTATTTAACGTTGACACTAGAGTAATGTTTCTTTAATCCGATCTTGCAGTACCGTTAAGGAGGAGTTGTGAAGATTAAACGGAAAAGAGATAATTATGCATTTGAATTTAAAGAGCTTTGAGTTTGTTTTTCTACATTTTTGCATGTCCATGACTTTTTGATTTATTATCTTTTGATAGACTGTTTTGTTTTGCTATTTTATTTTCTTTGTTGAAATTATTGACCAATTGATGTTGTTAGGACTGGGAGAACCTAGTATGTTTGAGAAATTAAATCTTGCAATCTTTGATGGTAAATGTTTTCATATTTGGTTATCTGTGTGAGTACCCAATCGAATAGACGAATTAGAATTTGAACTTTTGCAGATCCAGTTACTGAGTTAAGAATAAATTAAGCCTTGGTACCAGTTTGGTTTTACTAATATATTTAATTTGTTTTAAAATTGTTGCCACCTGATGGTCGTGTATATTTTGGCTACGTATGCTCGAGTGTAATGGTAATCAAGGATGAGCCTTGAGTTGAGACTGCCTAATCGTGTATGAAATGGTGAGTTGTTTTTTAATGGGCTCATATTGGTATCCTTTACGATACATTCGATTGATGAATATTGAATACCCCAAGTTTAGTCAATGATCTGAATAAGAGACCCCTTATTGAATTCACATTCAACCCAAGACTAAGAGCTCCTTTTTTGAGAGGATCATACATTTGGTGAAGACGGGGTTCTTCTATTTTATAGGGCTAGGGCGCTCATCTATTTAGGGTTTATATTGGTATTTTGTGTTTGTTGTGTAGCAACCAAGTTGTCAACGCATGCCATAATTTTAAATCGTGATACAAGCTTCAAGAGTAAATACATTCAATATCTTCTTAATATGTACAACTTATGGTATTGTGACCTCAATTTTTGGAGACCTGAATGCGGTTCTATTTTACTGTGTAGGGTTAGGGATGGCACTTGCGGGTTGTGGGTGTGGATATCCCTTATCCATGACTCGTGCCCGCATATTTTTTCATATCCGTCAACATGCGGGTAATTGTTGATATGTTAATTTGTATACCCATGCCATGACCCGCAGGTATCCGTGCCCACGTGTAAACCCGTGGGTTGAATAAAGTCATATATAATAGTTAAACATTAACCTTATTTTATGTATACTATGACGTTATCAAAGATTTAGTAATATTTTTAACATTTTACAAACATAAAACAAATTAAAATTTAAACTAAAAGAGTGACTTACTTGATTATGATACATAAACAAAGAAATAAAGAAATTACAAATAGTTATAACATCCTTAGATGAAAATAGAACATTAAATAGTGTGGTTATTTTATAGATCATAATTATTGTTACGTACTTAACTAGATGACAACGATGAGTAATAAGTTTGGTACTTAATTTGGACTTAAGTTACATATCTAATATTATATATTTATTATGGAATAGTGGATTTAACCGCGCGTATTATATACGGGTTTTGACAGGTTCGCAGGTCGGATTTACCCGCAAATTTACAACAAAACCCATGCCAACCCGCGACACGCCAACGGGTATCTTTTTCAACCCACGATGACACCCACGGGTAAAAATTTGTGGGTTTTTTTCACCCACGACGGGTGTATATTCGCGGGTTGCGTTTTTTTTTTCTCTCCCATTGCCATCCCTACATTAGGGTAGTGTTAACACGGTTTGACACACCGGTTACAAATGATAATAAAACAATTTCTACCCACTTACATTATACTACAACGTAATAAGATGACAAGTGGGGGTCGAACTCTAAAGACGTGTGATAAAAGCTTATGTTTTGGGTCTTTTGAAAACAAGTACAAATTTAGTAACAAATGGGGGTTTTGTAATGAGGATTGATTAAACTAATTACGAAGAACAATAAGCTAAAGTAAACAATAATAGGAAAATGATTCGAATCCGCTTTCGGCTTTTACAACTATGTCACTTAATCATGAAATGATGTTTTAAACAAACGTATAGTTTATATTTATTCAAGTTTAGATAAAAAGACGTTAACAAGCCTAAACACCTTTTGTTTACCATTTTGTTTATACCGAAACAAGCTCTTCAATATAAACCTAATTTCCTAATTTAAGTCTAAACAAGCTCTTAGAAATGAATCGAAAATAACATTAACGTTTTGTGTAAACTTTCCAAACAACAATTATCGTTTCATTAAAGCTAGAAAATGTAATAATCGTGTGATTAGGATTAACATTGAGCAAACAACGTTTTGTTACGTGTTATTAGATTATAAAACAATTACGGATTTTACAACTTAATTATAACAATTATTAATCAAAAACTCAATCGAGGTGATCAATCAAAGTCGGGAAATGAATAATATTAACTGTTTAACAAATCACTAAATAAACATAAACAAATATCAATTTCATATATCAGATGACATAATTAAGTCTAGTTTGAAACCTAATACTAGAGAATTTAGCCACTCATGACTTGATTAAACATACAATTAAACAATAATTTGACTTTTCGAATGCTTACAAACGACGAATTGAACATTGAATGATGTGAAATACGCTTCCAAGATGATTCTCCCTCTTCCTAATAATGTTAATAATAAAAAGGTAACAAAAACCGATGGTTCTAGTGGTTTTAATCGTGTGTAAATCGAATGGTAGTAAAATTCCAAAAAATTAGCAATACATCCGGGCGGGTCGGTTTTAACATTATCCACAACTTGGGCGGGTGGGATGAACCGGGCGAGCAGATTCTCTTCATAAACATAACCCGAGTGGGTTAAATTTATCCCGAGGGGGTTAGTTCCCTTCAGCAAACGCCCCGACGAGTTTTGTGTATTTTGAACAACAAATCTTGACCAAATCACCCAACCATAGCTCGGGCGGGTCCTTTTGTGCATGGACCCACACTCGGGCGGGTCCTTTTGTGCATGGACCCACACCCGGACGGGCTGCTCCGGATTTCAATTCAATTGGCCGGGGCGGGTCTTGGCTGCAACTTCAGATTTTCAACGTCTTTTTCTCATGTTTTCAGCTCCGTTTCAGCTCCCTTTCATGCCCGTTCATTTGAATACATCCCAATATCTGAAAATACATATTAAAGACGTGAAGTACAAGCTTTCTAAATGTATTTAGGATTCACAAATATGCAATAGAAGTGCTCGTTTATGTACGAAAAATTCATTGAATACGGAATTAAAAATGTTGGTGCATAAAATGCATCTAACAGGTAGTTTATCGGAGGTTATTTTGATTGATTTAAATGTGGTCTCTAACACATATTAATGTTCACGGTCTCCGGGTGTAGCCTATGACTTATAGAACCCTTACTTTACCTTTCCTTCGATAAAATATGATTAAGGATATAGTTTAACGTCTTTAATCCAAAATTGTTTCTTGTGTTTATTCGGTCGTAACTATGTAAGTGGTTTCTAATGGAACATCATTTGATATATCTTTTATTTTGAAACACCTTTATGATTTGGTTGAGACAAAAGAAATTATTTTTTAAAAGAGTTTTTTTTTTTATGTCTAGACGTTTGTTAAGACATTAGATAAAATAAAAGTTCTTTTTACATATATTGAATAAATTGAAACTCACCTTCATTTAATACGCGTTACATATTTTTCTTAATATAAATAGAAAGTTTATTTTAACAAAATGTATAACAAGTTTTAATCTAGGGACTGAAATGTAATTATGGATACTATAAGGGGTTGAAGTAATATTTGCTTAATTAAACAAGTCAAAGAAAGCAAGTGACAGATGGTCTGCAAGTTAACACAGAGAAACAGAAGAAGATCAGTTGGATTTTACCCTTTTGTCCTTGGTCTTACCATTTTCTTTTTCTTTCTTTCGAGATTCTTCAACCCATGGCAATTTCCACTAATGTCAAATATTTGGTCATCCCTAACTAAAATATTTTTAATATATGAGTTAATTACATAATTTGTCCCTATGTTTGTTCCAATTTAACCCATGGCAAATCAGTTCCTGGGTCACAAATCGTTCGGGTCACAAATTATTTGATGAATTTGTGTATAAATTAATTGTTTTTGGGGGAGAAATTTGATGATTTTAGATTTAGATGTGTTTTGGGGAAATTTTTTGATGATTTTAGGCTTAGAATTATTGTGGGGTATAATAATTATAAAGGGGAAAAAAATAATAAGTGAAATGACTGATTTACCCATCATATGCCTGACACATGTCACATTTAACGTTAAAAATTAACGGTTGTTAGATGCAGGGACCAAGCGTGTAACCAAACATATGTCCCAGGACTTGGACGCGAACGATTTGTGACCCAAGGACTGAACCCGTTAAATTGGAACAAACACAGGGACCAATTATGTAATTAACTCTTAATATATTCTTATTAACTAACATCAAATGTTAAAGATATTTAAAATAGTAAATTACAATTTTTGTCCATTATTACTAGTTAATTTGTCGATTTTTTTTTTAAATTTTTTTTTGCAATTTTTGTCCGCAACTTGTTATTTTTTCATTTTTTTTGTCCATCCGTCAAGTTACAGTTAGTTTTTACCGTTAAATGTTAACTAAACTAACTGAAAGGACCAAAAATGTAATTTTAATTTTTCTTTCATTTATTTTAATTAATTAATTAATTTTTATTTATTTTTTTTTTTTTTTTTTTTTTTTTTTTTTTTTTTTTATAAAAATCATATGCTTTTGCGCATATAAATATTACAATTAAAATCAAATTTATTTTTTCACATATTTTTACGATGATCATCCGTGACAGTACAAAATGTAACAGAGGTTGTACAAAATTTAAAAAATCACATTTATAATTACGTTTTTAAGAAAAAATATATTTATTTTTTTAAAAATCACATTTATATTTACTTTTTAAAAAAATCACATATGATTTCCATGAAGGCGTTACAAAAATTAAGTTTTTAAATCACATATGATTTTCAACAGAGGAGGTGGTGGTGGCGGTGACGATGATCAACGGTGACAGATGGTCATTGAAAAACATATGTGAAAAATTAAATGCGGTTTTAAATATAATTGTTGTATGAGTAAAAACACATATGATTTTTACAAAAGAAAAAAAAAGTTTAATTAATTAAAGTAATAAAAGAAAATTAAAATTATATTTTTGGTCCTTTCAGTTAGTTCAGTTAACATTTAATGGTAAAAACTAATTGTAACTTGACGGAGGGACAAAAAAAGGGGGAAAAATAACAACTTGTGGACATTTAAGGACTAAATCAACGAATTGGCTACTCATGAGGGACTAAAATTACAATTTACTCTGTTTAAAATATAAAAATAAACAGAAACGTAATTAAGAAAGTAAAAAGAATATAAAAAAAAATATTTTTGTCTTTTCTTCGAAAAAAAGGATCATAAACGTAACAAAATAAAAACAATGGGGCTCCTTGATGTAATATTTTTAAGAAAACCCACAAACAATGAGATTTTATTACATTACATGTTTATACTCTAACAACCTCATAGATACATACAAAA
The DNA here is from genome assembly GCA_910822075.1 of Senecio squalidus. Taxonomy (NCBI): domain Eukaryota; kingdom Viridiplantae; phylum Streptophyta; class Magnoliopsida; order Asterales; family Asteraceae; genus Senecio; species Senecio squalidus. Next base: position 31,118,611 of record CAJVGC010000582.1, read on the forward strand.
GTTTGAATAACTTCTTGGTAAAACTTAATTAAATGATGGTTAATTGCATAGAATCCTTATGTACTTTCTGTTTTATCCCTTCTTGATTATCGAATTATTTTATTCTCTACTTGGTCATTATAAGTTGTCAAATTGTCATTTTCTTATTTTTCTTTTAAGACTAATTTACAAAAGAATCCTTGTAGTTTGTATAATTACAAAAGTCGTCCCTAGTTTATTTTTCTTTACGAATATCGTCCTTTATTTCACTACTCTCTTACGGTTTTAGTCCCTCGTTTGTATAACTTAACAATTAGTATGTTAAAATAACAAAATTACTATTCCCCCCCCCCCCCCCCCCCTTTAATATAAAACACTATCAACGAAGTAATCACCCTTTTCCTGTTACATCTTCGATAGTTGTTAGATTTCGAAGAACCAAAGTTTTGTTTCATCATTTTCGTTGTGTTTTCTCCGAACGTAACCGTCATGTTAGATTTTGTAGAACAATGACGGTTACATTTGGCGAAAATACAAAGAAGATGATGAAACAAAACTTTGGTTCTACAAAATCTAACAAATATCGAATATATAACGGGGAAAATTGTGATCATCGTGAATCAAATCATCGATTGTTTTCTGGATCTAAATCTAAATTTCGTGCTCAAATTGAACTACTTGAGGTAAATTTCTCATCAATTGAAGCAGATCATGCCCTATATAAACTCTCGATTTATATTTTATCTGAGCTAGATGAAATCGGTATAAATGTATAGTGATCATCGTAATTAGATTTTGTTTTTCAACTTTTATTAAAGAAAATTCGATTCTGACTCACTTTTTGCATAAAATTTTTGTTTTCGTGTGTAGGATTATATGATTAGTGTAATTGTAATGTTGAAATTAGGGTACATGCTCTCTAAATTTCGTTTGTCGAATGAGTTTTTACGTCTTGTGATATATAGATAGATTAATTTGTGGAAGTGATATTTTGCCATCTATTCGTTTAGTAAACACATTCCCTTGGACTCTACTACTCTGTTAGTATGGATAACGTTAGAATGAAAATTGTGTTTTCGTTTTTGATAGTGCAGGTTATTCATTTAGATTCAGAAAAGTTAGATGAAAGATGAAACATCAACTCACTAAGGATACAATGGATGTTGTGAGCATGACATTCTGACAAGTTTCCTTTTTTAGAATCTACGAAAGATCAGTGACTTGAAGTTTCAATGGACTTGAACAAATTACATTTTATCCACCTTTTTTCATACTAATTTCTTTAAAGGTATGTTTCACTTTCTGTTTAACTTTGCTTTTAGAATAACTGCTTTGGGTATGTTACATTTGGCGAAAATACAACGAAGATGATGAAACAAAACTTTGGGTCTACAAAATGTAACAAATATCGAAGATGTAAAGGGGAAAATGATGATCAGTTCGTTGATAGGTTTTTTATATTAAGGAAAAAAAATAGTAATTATGTTATTTTAACATACTAATTGTAAAGTTCAACAAACGAGAGACTAAAATCGCAAGAAAGTAGTGAAATAAATGACGATATATGTAAAAGAAAATTAAATTAGAGACGAATTTTATAATTATACAAACTAAAAGGGCTGTTTTGTAAATCAGTCCAAAAAATAAAATAAAAAAGGTACAACTTGACAACTTATAATGACCAAATAGGGAATAAAATAGTTCAATTGTCTGAAAGAGACAAAACAAAAAGTAGATAAGGGCAATTAACCCTTAAATGATTTACACTAGGTAGTAATATTTTGCCTAAAATAGAATAACAATGAGTTAAAGTCGTCAGAATATAACATACTTTCCCAAAATGTTCATTTTATGTAATTTTTTTTGTTCATTTGGGTACCTAAACTCTTTAAACTGGCTAATTAACTACCTAAACTTAAACCGGCTAAAAAAACTCAGAAATTCAAACACCAAATTAATTAAACAACTTTTTAAAACGGCTAATGACAGTTAACTAACATGAATTCGTTTGATTCTAATCAGAGAACTTCATTTTGATTAGAAGGATTGCTTAAACGCATGTAATATGATATAACTCCTTAATCAATTTTAACTTATCAATTCGTTTTCAACAGTATATAAGGTTTATGAATTCGAACAAAAAAGTCAACAAATTAAGGTTTTGTCTGATGTGGTGTTGTAATGTTAATTTTTCATCATGCTAACTTAATCGTTGGATTTTGAGTGTATCGAAAAGTTCAATTGTGGGAAATGAAATTGAATTGATAGAGTTTGATGGAAATGATTTTCGGTTGAGTTTTTAGATCTAAATTTGGGTTTATCATAGTTGCATTGATTTGAAGATCAATTAAAGAATTCCAGTAGCTTCGTATGATGATTTGAAGGAATCTAAGTATTGAGATTTAGCGTAGATTGATTGAAAGGTAAAGTTAGAGTTCTAGGCGGTTCTCGCTTTTTTTTAAACAAATTCAATCTAAAGTGTACTTCTAGTGATTTGGTGTTATGTTTGATATAATTGTATTGTGTGTGTATGATTCATTTTTAGCGAGATTCCGGTCGTCTTCTCTGGTAAGTTGCATGAACTCTGGTAGGTACCTAAATGAATAAAAAATAATTTTCATTACATAAAATGAACATTGTGGGTAAAGTTGGTTATGGTCTGACGACTTTAATCCAAAAAGTAAATGGGTTTACTTTAATAATTGGCTACAAACAGGTAGCCTGTAAAATTGGTGCTGAAAATTTATGTTTCAATAAGTGCGTTAATCATTTTAAAAGTTTTAAGAGTTTAGCTACCCAAATCAACAAAAAAAGATTCATTGATTATTTAAAAAAAGAAAGTTCAACTTTAACCCTAAAAATAGGGTGATATGCTTTTCGGTTTCACTTACATTACTTACCTTTGAGAATGTACCTTTTAACTGTTTATTACAAAAATAATCACACCCATTCTGCATTTTGGTTTGAGAATAAAAAGTTAAATGACAAAAGAAAAAAGTGAAAAGTTTGGTAACAATGTTATATTACAAAAAATAAGCGTATATTACCAATAAACAGTTAAACAATAATAACAATCAGAAAATTACCAAAATACACACTTAATAACAATGTTATATTACAAGAATAATTACTAAATGAACGAAAAGTACCTTTTGCGCGAGAATTAAATTTGCGTCAGAAACCTTGTCGTGACACATTTAAAATGGTGCGCAAAGTTTTAACATCTCATTTTGGATCGATAACGTATAATACGACGCATATACATTACGCCACGATGTGACATAATTCACACAACTCATTCCAAAAAATCATTTCTCGCGCCTTTAGGAAAATGACAAAAGTGACGTGAAAACTTTTCAAGAATTTCATGATTATTTTTGTAATATAACATTATTAGATGAGTATTTTGATAATGATATGTGAACAAAATGATAAAAATGATAATAGTACAATGCTCAAAACACAAAGATATTGTTGATGTACCAAGATTCCTTTTTCTGGTAAAGATTGTATCATTACATAAACGAGGCCTTCAATGTTCAAAGTACAAGACAAAAAACTACTTCAATGGTCATAAAGTAAATGTTATCTTCGACTTTCAAAGTACAAAACAAGGAATTAACAAGGCCATTAAATATAGACCATGAGTAATGTCAAATGAATATCTTAGTTGATATACGTCTGAGTCTATACAATATACAATCTAACAAGGACATAAATAAAGAGCACGCGTAAGGCTAAGTTCTTTAGCCGGAAGAACACTTACGTTCTTAATCCACAACTAGTAAGGCTAAGTTCTTTTAACCGAAATACGAGCTTGGTAAGATTTCAATTACTGAATTAGGTCTTGATATAACAACGTCTCATAAACTTTGAAAAGAATGAATACTAGATATGACACACATGTCAACAAAAAAAATGTGAAAATTTTAACCTTTTCTATGCTTTTCTCCATGATGTAGTGTAAAGATGGGCCTACGAGTCATGTTCCGAATGAAAGATTCAATTACACATGACCATTTAATGCCATTCTCCCCACCTTCAAAGAAAACATGACTACAACGGACAATGAAAGTTGAGAAAAACCACATCAATTCCTATCGAATACCAAACTAACGAGTTGCAATACCATCCCTCTATTATTCTTAGCATATTCACTTTGTCTTTGTTGTAAACTAACAATATGTTGGTAATCTCTTCTAGTTCTTTTTGTCGTTATGATTTAAGAGCATCCGGAGTGGGCTCGTTCTCGGGCCGTTGTGGAACTCACAACGAGCATTGAGCTCGTTATCACTCCGTCGCCCTCGTTGTCAGCCTCGTTGTGAGGCGACCGTTGTCCCAACAACGGTCGTTTTGCAGGTTTGTTTATTATTATTTTTTTATTCAAACGGTATTATTACCGTTATTAATTTTTTTTCATCAAGGGTTTAACGGACGTCCCTAGTCAGTGGTGAGGTCGTATAATACAATCAATCATAGTTTTTGAACAAATGTCGATCGGGGGCAAGCCATAAAGTTAAAGTGTGTCGAATAGGGGCAATTAAAATAGTTTACGCATATAAGTTCATATATCGTCCAATAGTTCATAAAATGTTCATAGTTCATAAAGCATTTAGAACTCATGTTTCCCCCAAAAGATTATTTAAAAGACAATAAAAAAGGGGATGTAACTCACGGATTGCGAAAATATAGTCTCTTGCGGAAAGAAGAGTCGGAACACGTCGGAATCAAGGAGATCCTAAAACAACAAGTCTCGTATAAGTATTATGATTTAATTTATGTTAAAGTTCCATTTTAACATTTTAAGGGTCAAACCTTTACACTTAAGTTTTGTCCAAAAAGTTTTTAATATCAAAACTTTTGTGTCACGACATTGACATATTACGTCTAATTTCCGTTTAGTCCAATTATGTCCAAAATGTTCGATGTTCAAAGTCATAAGGCTTTAGTTACATTATTTGTTCGTTACTGAAGTTTAAGTATATGTTCCGGTAAAATTTGGGCAACGCTTCCACGCTATAAAAATTTAGTCCAATTTTTATATCCAATTTCCCGCTTAACAAAATATCCAAACGACAATATATATAACATAGTAAATTTAGTTATAAAAGCTTAACCAAACATTTTTTTTTCTCAAAACTTATAATCTGTCATGTTATGAAAATAATCTGCGAAAATATTAAGTTCTCGATCCTTAACGTTTAGAACGTAAAAATAATATTTTTGTGAACAACGGGATTTAGACAGCGGCTGAAGACATTCAGCCGCCGGCTGGATTCTCCAGTCAGTTTGGTCATTTTGTCATTTTTGCGATTTTTGAACGTTTTTAGGTTGGATTTCGACATGCAACAGTTTATTAGTGAAAAATATCCATTTTAGTGACTAAATCTCAATTTTTTTTTTAGATCTTTAACACAAATATGTAGATTTATATAAAAATCCGTTTTTTTGTAAGAAAATCGTTATAAACTTAATAAAAACAAATTTTTATGGAATGGATCGTCCATGCAAGGTCATTTTCATATAAAAACAATAAGGTAAAAGAGATCTACCGAAGGAAATGAATGGATGACGATTGGAGGAGATTTGAGCTTCAAAAACCAGTGGAAACTTCTTTAAACCCCGATTTAAAATAACCCCTTTGATTTCCCTTTGCTATATGGACGATTTGTGTAAGTTTGATGGTGATTTCTTGCTGTTTTTGTGGCAAAAGTGACTGGATTGTATGAGAAAATGAGAGAGTTTTTAGAGAGAGAGACTAGGAAGTGTTTGAATTGTGTGTGTGTGTGTTTTGAAAGTTGCACATGTGAAATGAAGAGTGAGAGAGTGAAATGACTGGCCTAGGGAAGCCAAGTTACTGCAATTCTTGGTCCAGTCCCGTGTTAAATGTTTGGCCCAATCGAGTTCCATGCAATTATGAGTCATCAAAAAGCTGGCCAGCGACTTTCAGCCGGCGGCTGAGCATATCCAGCCGCCGGCTGGGCCTCAGCCGCCGGCTGGGCCTCAGCCGCTGGCTGAAAGGCTTCAGCCATCGGCTGGATAGCTTTTCCAGCTAAATGTCGTTTTAAGTTTTTGTTTTCGTTAAGTATTGTCTAGAGTTTTTCGTTAGTTCTTGTTATGAACTTAGTCAAGTTCATAATATAGTTTCTTGGTGTTAGGTTCCTTTTATTGATTCCGACTTTGATTTCGACACAAACACGATCACGATAAAGTACGACTAAGAATAGCACAGACATAACGAAGACATAATATACGAAAGTCGCCTGAATTTTAGACGGTTGTCACAACTAATGCAAGTGCCAGCTTCTCTATCTGAGTATAATTTTTTTTGGGACCTTGCAATACTTTCCTAACAAAGAAAATGGGTTTTTATCCTTCCTTTCTTTCGGCCATGAGTACCGAACTTATTGCTTCGGTTGTTGCTAAAAGATACATGATGAGGGTCTCTCCTTCTATTGGTGTTGTTAGGGTTGGGAGAGTTGTCACATATTTCTTCATTTCTTTTCAGAGCCTCCTCAACTTCGGTGGTCCAACGAAAACCAGTCTTCTTTAAACAGTTCTTTAAGGTTCGGAAAAAAGGTAAGGATTTTTCGCCCGATCTGGACAGGTATCGGCCCAGGGCTATTGTTGGGCCAAGAAATTGAATGGATGAAGCTATGGAGTCTGAAAATGAGTTTGAATAAAGATGATTTCAGTTCGGGGAGGGTCCGAACTAAAATCAGGAATAATCCGAAGTGAAATATTCAGTTCGGGGAACATGTCAGTTCTGATACTCCGAAATGAAAATAAATTGAAGAATAACATAAGTCAACTAGTCAACATTGAAGATATCAACTCGGGGGCTGAAGACTTTGATTCCGAATTGAAGTGAACTCCTCGAGATGAAATTAAGATGATGACATGTTGTAATAATTAGTTTGTAGTGTTTAGATTTTGTCTATAAATAGTGTGATAGGTTGTTAGAGTTTGTTGTCTTTGAACCCGGAAATCAAGTTTGAGTTCCGTAGAGCTTGAATGTCAGTTGTAACAAGCTCGATCCAAAACCTGTACACACTATCAATGAAACAGTTACGCATATCGTTTGTTATCAGCTTCAATTTCAGTTTCAATTTTGATTTCATGTTTCTCCTTTTTGATTCCAACTCAGGTCATGAGATTCCGCATCATGACCTGTTTTATTTCGATTCAATGAGTGATGGTGAGGGTATTCAGGACCTGTTAATTGGTATCAGAGCCAGACCAATCAATTGATTAAATTCAACTGAGTCTGGTTCATCCATTTGACTTGATTCAAAAATTAGGTCAAACTATTAGTGAATCGAAGGAGTCCGAAGTGAAATTGAAGAAGTCTGAAGTGATATTGAAGAGTTGTATTTAAGGATCTGTGAAGATTTCAAAGTGTTCATGGTGGATATGGAGTTACACATATCAGTTCAAAGATTGTTGTGAAGGAAGCGAAAACATGAGTTATCAATTTGAGAAAGGGGTGTGTTTGGGAGATAAGTTACAAGTGGCTATTCACTTTCACGTTAGGAGATGGTCAACAAGGATCAACGCTTGCTAGTGAAGATCTGAAGTTGGCCTAAGATGGGAAGAAATTTGATATAAGCCACTGGTTTAAATGCTCTCCATGGAGAATTTGGGCATATAGATTCAAAAGGATAATCTGGTGATTCTACAACTATTCCTCCTGAATTTGTGAAAGTCACAAGAAAAATGAATCGGAGGAATCTCACCATGGAGAAGCATAAGTTATGAAGATGGAAGACTCATAGCATTATCCATGAGGGCGATTGTTGGGCCTAGAAATTGACTGGATGAAGCTACAGAGTCTGTTGTGAGTTTGAATAAAGATGATTTCAGTTCGGGGAGGGTCCGAACTGAAATCAGGAATAATCCGAAGTGAAATTTCCAGTTCGGGGAACATGTCATTTCAGATACTCCGAACTGACTGAAGCTCCTCCGAACTGAAAATAAACTGAAGAATAATTTAAGTCAACTAGTCAACATTGAAGATATCAACTCGGATGCTGAAGAGTTTGATTCCGAATTGAAGTGAACTCCCCGAGATGAAATTAAGATGATGACATGTTGTAATAATTAGTTCGTAGTGTTTAGATTTTGTCTATAAATAGTGTGATAGGTTGTTAGAGTTTGTTTTCTTTGAACCCGAAACTCAAGTTTGAGTTCCGTAGAGCTTGAATGTCAGTTGTAACAAGCTCGATCCAAAACCTGTACACACTATCAATGTAATCTTAAACAGTTACGCCTATCGTTTTTTATCAGCTTCAATTTTAGTTTTAATTTCGATTTCATGTTTCTCCTTTTTGATTCCAACTCACGTCATGAGATTCCGCATCATGACCTGTTTCATTTCGATTCACTGAGTGATGGTGAGGGTATTCAGGACCTGTCAGCTATGATTTTTTCATTAAGGATTTAGACTTTTTTTATTGTTTTGGGTGAAGTCGTGTTTTCAAAGTCGCACACCTTTTCGGGGTTTACTTTTATACATGTCGGAGTGACAATGTGACCCAAGAATTTACCTTTTTCCATCCCGAAAGAACATTTCTTCGGATTTAACTTCATATTTATTCTTTGGAGGTTAGAAAATGTCTCTCGGACATCATCAATCATATGGTCTTCTGAACTAGACTTGATTACCAGGTGATCCACATAGGCTTCTAAGTTCCTGCCTACTTGTTCTTTGAACGCTTTATCAATTAGTCTTGGATACGTGGCTCCGACATTCTTTAAACCGAACGACATTTTTTTGTAGCAGAATATTCCCATGTCAGTATGGAATGTTGTTTTTTCTTCATCTTCTTTGGCCATTTGTATCTGATGATATCCCTTGTAAGCGTCTAAAAATCATTTGATTCTGAGCCGATTAATGCTTCCACTTTTAAATCCACTTCTGCTAGGGGGTTGGCGTCTGTTGGGCATGCATCGTTAAGATATTTAAAATCAAAACACATTCTCCAAGTGTTATCTCATTTCAAGATCATGACGGGGTTAGCTACCCAGGTACGGTATCGGACCTCACGAAGTATCCCTACTTCGGTTAACTTCCTAACCTCTTCGCACGCGGCTCTACTTCTGTCCGGGGCTAAACCACGCTTCTTTTGAACTATTGGGCTTTTCCTTTTGGGATTCCCAGCTTGTGTTCTGCCATTCCTCTAGACACTCCGATCATATCTGATGGTTTCCATGCGAAAACATCTTTGCTCTACCGACGTAACAAAATTAGTTTTTCCTTGCCCTATTCGGTCACAGTGTTTCCAATGGTTATAGTTTGTTCCGGGAAATTCGGATGAACTACGACTTTTTCTTTCGTGCTTTCTTTTTTCGCTCGTCGTATCCCTCTTTCTATTATTTGACATTCTAAGACTTTCTTGACCTCCGGTTTTATTTCTGCAATGCTTCTAGGTGTTGGAAACTTCATGAGAGTATATACAATGGATACGATAGCTCCTAGATTGGATATCCCCGACCTACCTATTATGAAGTTGTAAGGTGAGGGAGCTCGGACGACTAGTAAATTTACTTCCACTGTCCGGAACCTATCCTCACTTCCGAAGGTAAAAGGCAGACGTATTTGTCCCAATGGCATCACGGATTTTTCCGAGAATCCCACAAGAGGTGTGAAAGATTCTTCATCTCATGTTGCACCTTTTCATCTAACTTTAGGAAACAATGTTCTAAAATGATCTCCGAAGCACTTCCATTGTCAATATATACCCGATGCACCGTCTTGTTACCCACGTCTCCTACAACGATCATTGGATCCATTGTTCTTTCAGATCCGTCTATGAGAGGAAAAAACATTTCCCTCCTCATCCAAGGTTCTATTTTTTTTTCTATAGAAGATTGACTGCCTTCTCCTTCATAGAATACCATTTGGATATCTTTTCCTCTTCCTTTTCATGTGTCCGAAACTCCTTGTTTCTTTTGAGTTCCCTGCTTGATCCCTTCAATCAGATGTTCCAACTGCTAGTTCGTACCGCTTCTTCTATTTGCTTCTTTAAACGGAATCAGTCGTTCGTGTAATGTCACTTGTCTCTATGGAACTCGCAACAACGGTCAAGAAACCTTTTGTATGGAGTTCCCACTAGCGGTGCCGGGATAGAAAAGTTTACCTTTCCTTTCTCAGTGGCAAATATTTCACTTGGGGATTTGGTGAGCTCTGTGAAATTTATGTGTCTTCTAGGTTCTCCCATTCCAGGTAATGGTGAAGTTTGGACAATCCCTCATCCGAATCTCCTTTCATGACTAGTGAGGGAGATAATCTTTCGGCTGGGGGATGGTCTCCACTGAGGACTTATCAGTTAGGGGAACGCTTTTGGTCCTCTCTTAGAGGATGTGCCTGATCTTGATTCGATGTATTTTCTTGACGCCTCCTTCCCGTCTAGGAACATTTCACCATGTTCATCATCTCGTCCACCGTGGCGGGGACACAGGCATTTAATTTGGCTATTACAGGAGGAACCTGAATAGCTTCCATGAAACCCGATACCTTCAGGGTGTCATATCCTCCTTTGACTTGAAGGGGCTCTTGTTTCCATCTTTCCCCAAATTCCCGTAGATTTTCGTTTTCCCTCTGCTTAATCTTGGCTATGTCTTTCGGTCCTATGGTGTACCTCCGTTGTTGTACAAAGTACACTTCGAACTTCCTTTTCAGATCTTTGAAACTATCTATACTTTCTTCCGGTAGTTCTCCGAACCATACTCGTGCCGGACCGATAAAGGTCAAAGCGAGCATTCTACACCATATTGGCATGGAGCAACCCTTGGTGTTTGCAGCTCCGGAAAAGATAGCCAAATAATCATCTGGATCTCCACTTCCATCATATGTCTTAACAATGTTGGGAATCTTGGCCTTTCTCGGCATCGTGAATGTGGCAATTCTTTTGGTGAACTTGGAAGCGTATTCGGATTGATATGGTAGGTTCAGATCACATTCTTCATCACTTTCCTCTTTTTCCGACTTACTAAAGTAGCCGATTCTCCTTAGTAGAGTAGCCTTTTTATTTGGTTCGCCCTTCTTCATTCTCTTTTCATATTCTTCGAACATGACTCTGAGTGAGTCGTAATTCTTTTCCAGAAAATCACTCGAGATCCCTTGTTCCGGTCTCTCGTTCACGGGTGTTTCTTCTATGACAATGTGACAACCGCCTAAAACGCAGGTCGAGTTCACTAACTGTTAACCTCGATTACTTATTTAAGATACTCGATACAACTAATTTTATGTGTTACGTAGTTACGTAAGCATAACTCATTAAGCTAAGATCTATGTAACTCATGCAAAACTTTTAACGTAGGTTTACGTTACATAAACTTTAAACGTGTGTGTCTCGGAATCGGAATCGGAATCGAATCATTAAATGAATCCTAATACCAAGAAAACATATAATGAACTTGTCTAAGTTCATAGCAACACAATCGTAAACTCCAAACGAACGCAAATGCTTAACAATAACGAAAACGAAAAACGAAAAAGGCTGAAAATCAGCCTGGTGCGCCGCCCTAAGGACTAGGGGTGACGCACTGGAGGCCTCGACAGACTTCTTTCAATTTTTGGTGACTCACTTTTTCATGTCACATACACATGACACCTGTCCCAAAACGTGACTCAAGCTTAACATTACAGAAATGACTTATTTGCATGACTTCACAACACATTTGAAGGCCATTTTGTTTATACAACAACTAAAACACACACACTCTCCCATCACAATTGCAAACACACACACACACCCTTTCCAAATTCTCTCATCTCCCACAATTTTTCCAGCCAATTTGCAAGTAAAATTACACCTTAAACATCATAAATAAGTCACTTCCTACATCAAGATCGTCAAGAACAAACACACACACAAATATTACATACACTTTGGGGATTTCAAGCAAGGATAGGAAAGGGATTTTTGGCTAAGGAAATTGGAGTCGCTTCGGGTATAATCACTTATTTTTACTGTTTCTACATAAACCTTCAATTGTATGTATGATCCATCACCTAAAAATGAGTTTTTATGAAGTTTTATGGGTATTAACATAAAAAAACAAGTTTTTACAAGTTTATAGATAGATATTTATACAAAGGGTTGTTAAGTTAAACAAAAAATGTTATTGGAAAGTATCTTTGATGTTTTATCACCTGCATGTTTAGATCTACCATCTAAAAGATGAATTTTACAACATAAAACGATTTTACTAAAAACTAGACAGCAGGGGCGTCGCCTCCATCCTTCAGGGCGACTCACCGAGGCTCTGGCAGTTTACAAAACGTTGTTTAAACGATAAAATTTGTAACCTTAAAGTTTGTATTTTAAGAATCTATATAAAAGTGATAATAATAAGCTATGACTTATGTTAAAGTAACTCATTTAACATATAATCTTCATATTTTGTTTTATGAGTTAAGGTAAATATTGTATATAATGTTTTTGAGCGGGAAAGTGTATAAATTTTGGATATAAATTTTATAGCCCGGAAGCGCTGCCCAGATTTCGTTATACATATTTATAACACTTTAAAAACAAGCATCTTGTTGACTAACGAGTATAATAATTAAAAAATAATAATACTTACACGAAAACTTGGTATATTCTAGGATTTCGGTGATTCCGGCACATTCCAAGCACACTGCATACACGTATAGAATCTTCGCAAACAGTGAGTTACAAACCCCTCTTTTAAATGCTTTATATATTTTGGGTTGAAATACAAGTCTCATGTATAAAACGTTGTTTTGCATGCTTAAACTGGATACTCCTATGCTTGAATACTTTAACTAAAACATATTTTAGCATTGTTGAATGTTTTGCCAACATGATGTGGACACTCTTGCAACTTTTACTTTTATACATATCGTCTTACACATGTGGATGGTTCAACCGCTGAGGTAATAAAACATATACTTATCGTTTTACACATGTGGATTGTTCCACCGCTGAGGTAACGAAAACTTGCCAATGAACCAAAATTTTGTTCGTCATGTTGTGAATTTGTCCAACATGTACGTGTGATACCACAAAAATTCCCGACACTCCAAGAGACATTAGTTTTCAACAAGAAATTCAAATTAACCAGACTATATTGAAAAATAACACCACCCCTCCTTTCCCCAACATAGCTTCGTCCTTTGATGTTGTTGTTTGATCGTTCGGTTATATATGTATGTATGTTAGTTGCCATGCTTAGGGAGTAGTCGTATTAGTGTTTGCCATAATGTAATAGCATAGTTAATATAGGTAGTGATAATATGAGTTGCATAAATGTCTTATTGAACCTTACTTGCAAGACCTCATAGTAGTTGAAGATTAATGGATACCTATATGGTGATATGTCATGCCAGTCACGCCAGGCGCAAATATACCACTCGTGGCCTTCATAAATTTGGTTATGTCGTGAAAACATAGTCAACCAACGGAGGCCGCCAAGTTAGGTAAAAGATGTTTAAGTAAGACCTAAGCGTATTTTCTAGCCCTCTAAGTGGTTTATACCCGATCGTACTTAGCTTTGCTAGACAAACTAAAAGATATAAGAGCTTTTATAAAAATATGTGACCTAAACTTAAATGACTATTAGTAGGATAACTTTTCATGTGTTAGGAAATTAGATACGGACATTAATCCATACAATTTAATCATACCCGAAAAGCCTAGACCTTAGTGACATACTAGCTAGAGTCATCGGCTAATGATAATACAGTGATAAAGGTCATAGTGCATACACCACATTATCCAATTACTTTTAGACTCACTAATCATTAGAGTCACTGAACTAATTCAACTCGACTCATTATCACTCTTGTATTGCTACCTATGAAATTATGACAAAGACTTCTTAATTATCCTGCTTGCTTTATTACTTATCTAGTTTCGTTTAATTTTAGTTTTAATTTTAATTTATAAAATCAAACAAACAAACCCCATTTTCGGATAAACCAATAAACTAAGATAAAAACATCTTTTAAGACTTTGTGACAAATTCAACTATCATTTAGGTCCGACTATATAAAAATTTAGATCCTCCGATACGTTTTAATTTGACACATTAAGACGACATCAATAATCAAGGATCCATACGAAATCAATGTGACATTTATCCATTCCCTTCGTAAAGAATGGAAGTTTTTCATTACGATGATCAAAAGACATGAGAAGATGGATGACTACATATTGTTTGATTTTCTTAGACTGCTAAAGGTTTGTGAAGAAAATATTACTTAGAAAATACACGAGTCTAAAAATGAAGGTTTACTTGTTCTGGCTACAAAAGAAAACAATCCAATAAGGAATATTGTGAACATTGAAAAATATGAAACAAAAATTAATGCAATAATTGATTCTTAAGATCCAAATTACACTTTCTATGTGAACAACAATGGAACAAGAGTTTTCGCAACAATATTGGCCCATCCTAGGTTTAAACAAGGATTCTGTAATGTAAACAACTTTCAAACAAACATTGGTGAAAAACAATAACCATATGTTGTACGCGCGAAGTTTGATGATATGTAGATTGAAAATAGAAGTGACGAAAGAGAAATACAAGGTGATTCTTGATATGATTACAATTATTGCTTTGAAAAGAATAACTTAGCAAGAGACTGTATGCTTAAAACACAAGATGAAAAGTCTAAGGATGTTGCTTACTAGGCAAAGAAGATCAAGGATTTTAAGAAGGAGTTCACAATACCTCTTTAATGTTTAACAATGGTTGAGGATAAAGAAGTTTTCAAGCACTCATGGTGGTTGCTTGATGGGCAGAACCGCCGAAAGTAAGAAACTTAGATGCAAGTGCGGGACTCTCTCTAGCAGGACATGAAGGGTTTTATATATGAAATCAGAGTTAGTTAAATTGCGGAAACGTTTTGTTCACACAAAACCCTCTGAGCCAAGATGTCGATCGATGATTCGTGTAGAAACAAACTTAATTGACAAACACACATTTATAATTACAATTTTAGAAATATGCACCTCTTTGACCTCGATATAGTCCTCTTAGCTCCTTATCTTGATCAAATTCTTATAAATTGATTAACCAAACAATACACAAAAGTTACTAAATATTCAAATGGAAACTTATTCATATTACTCATTTTTTTAATATAGAATGTAGTATAACTTACAAAAAAAGCACATTTTAATACACACATAATTAAGCAAAACAATGATGATAATATTTTGTTGATGTATCCACACAAACAAAACCTTTTGAAAACTTGTAATGCAAGTTAGAAGTTGTTGACGGGGACTACTCATTGAAAAGAGTTCCACATATCTCTACCTCTTTAACTTTATATGCAAGAATAAACCCTCAAATTAATAATTACTAAATTACTCAAATACTTATTAAATTTTATTAATATTACAAATTTCATTAAAAAACTCAAAATAGACAGAGTGGCATTATTTTTGTTTTGTTATACTACACTACACAATTAAAGAAAAATTAAATTTGTTTAGCGTAAGGTTTCTCCAAGATTCACACAAAACCCACCCCCTACCCCTACCCCTACCCCCTACCACCCCACCCCCACCCCACTCACCCAAAACAACAACTGTGCTCCTTTCCATCCCCACCATCACTTTTCTTTTTTCTAAATCTCACCACTCCATCTTCTTGAATCAAAAAGCTTCAATCTTGAACCCTAATTACCATCACTCTACTATTTACGACTACTCTCTTCTTTAGAAAAAAATATTAAAAAGTGAAGAAATGTGCGAAATTTCGAGGAATTATTTGTGGGTTTTAAGGTTCCAGATCTTTATGATAAAGGGTATTTAAAATCTTGGAAAAAAATGGGTGATTTCTGATCTTATTTTTGGGTTAATTCGACAATGTGAGGTTAGTTTTGTTTCAAGATTTTAAATTTTGGGATTTTTTTTTATAATTTTGATATAAGTTTGATTGATGATGGTGGCTGCAATTTCTGAGACAACAAATCAAACAACAAGACCACCATTGTTACCATCTGAAAAAGATAATGGAATTACTAATAAATCAAGACCTAAATCAAGACAAGTTTCATCAAGATATTTGTCTCCTTCACCTTCTACATCTAATTCAAATTCAAATTCATCATCTTTACCAACACCTACACCTTCTAGAAGGTTTCCATCACCACTTGTTTCAAGAAATTCAACTACCCCTGCAGCGAAAAGGTCGGTTTCTGCAGACCGAAGGAGATCCACTAGACCGGATCTTAGTTTGAAATCGAATGCAGGTGGTGGTGGTGGTGGTGGTGATGTGTCAGCTGCTACTAAACTTCTTGTTACATCTACAAGAAGTTTATCTGTTTCTTTTCAAGGTGAAACGTTTTCGTTACCGATAAGTAAAACTAAAGCAACACCCTCGTCTCCGAATTTAAGTAGTGTAAGAAAAGGTACTCCTGAGAGAAAAAGAACTGGCACCCCTGTGAGAAGTAAGGTGGATAGTAGAGTAGGGGATCATGAGGAAAATACTAAGCCTTCTGATCAGCATCGGTGGCCGGCTAGAACCCGTCAGTCGAATCAGACGGTTTTGTCGAAAAGTTTGAGTTTGGATTGTGGGGTTGAGAAAAGTAACCTAATTGGATCTGGGAATGTGATTAGGGCGTTACACCAGTCTATGAATTTGGAAGGTAGAAGGTCATCAATTGATGGTGGTGGTAGATTGAGTCTTGATTTGGGAAATTCGGAGCTTTTGAGACCTATTCAACATAACCCTAATGGGAATTCAATTCATGATTCGGGTATGGTGCAATCTGATTTAACTTCGGATACTGATAGTGTGTCTTCTGGTAGTACATCTGGAATTCAAGAAAGTTTTGGATTAAGCCGTTCACGTAGTGGAGCTCGAGGGATGGTTGCGTCGGCTAAGTTTTGGCAAGAAACGAATAGTAGAATGAGGAGGTTACAGGATCCTGGTGGCACAACGTTCTCTACTAGTCCTGGTTCAAAACTAGTGACCCCGTCGAAAATGGCTCTGGCTAAGAAATTCTCAAGTGATAGTCCGTTATCTTCACCAAGAATCATGTCTTCCCCGAATAGAATGAGACCTGCATCACCGAGTAAGTTTATGACATCACCAGGAGCGTTTTCTCCATCAAGAGGAATGATTAGCCCGAGAAGGAATTCCGTTTCGGGAACGATTACTACTAGTTTTAGTGAAACGCCATCGGTACTTAGTTTTGCTGTTGATGTTCGAAGAGGGAAAGTTGGTGAGAATCGTATTGTTGATGCACATTTGTTGAGGCTTTTTTATAATAGGCAATTGCAGTGGCAGTTTGTTAATGCTAGAACCGAAGATACATTGTTGAAGCAGAGACATAGTTCAGAGGTATGATCATTAACTGTTTATGTTTAATTGCAATATTCGCTTGTTTGTGTTTATATGAAGATATCATTATTCTTTCATGTTGCCTAGTCATAAACTCATAATGCAGTTTGATTCGGGTATAAAATTGATGATGGTTAGTCGTTACTGAGAGTCTAATTTGGTAAAGCATTAGTGATCTTATTTCTCCCTTTAAAAGTTAGCTGTTTTATTTTCAAAAAAAATGTTATCTTTCACTAATGATTTATCCAATTTTAGAAAGGAAGTACATTATACCCATTATTTCAGGCCATGACCTAGTTGCATGCTTTTATGTTTTGGAAAATAGTGTTGAAGAACTTTCGGTTTATTTGACATACCACAATTTCTGCTTCTGGAAATGTAAAAGAGACTTGATGCACCTTTTATCTCTTAAAAGAATGTAAAAGATGTTTATTTTGATGGTTGCTAATTTTCGTAGTGAGAGGTAAAAAAATATTCGGTCCTTCATGTTGGCATGTAGCCTACTTTTATTTAAAGAGTTGTTGGCCTTCCCCAAGTCCTTATCGAGTGTTCTGTTGTGACTTGTCCTCTCAAGATACGCTTTACTGCTTTTTCCTTTGATTTGTGGGTTAGGAGTTGGAATATTGCATCTGGTTGATTTCCTAAAAAAGAAGAGGACCTATTCATGTGCATTTAGAGGCTACATGTTACATATATACTGTCTATTCTGCCCGTTTTGTCCAATTAGACTGTTTTCCACCTCTAGACGAAACTGATTATGTTAGAAGTTTGTCATAGTGTGACATCTTTATATTATGTTTATCTTCATAATTCTTTGCAATATTCTCTTATTTTGAACGACTAACTATAGTTTTTTCTTGATCGGGGTTGAGCCTTTTGATCATTGCAAAAATCTGTATGACGGAATATATAGTTTTCTAGTTCATGATAAGCAATATACTTAGGCTCTTCAAAATGAAATTGAGACATCTTCCTCTAAAGGTGCTTAAAGCTTTTAAACCCCATTTTCATCCACTTTTTGCCTAGTTGGAGGTTATACAATTTTCATCCACTTGCCTGGTCGGAGGTTTGACAATTTAACCTAAAAAGGAAATGAATCAAACATGCTGAATGCCATCCGAAGTGTATTCAAATTCATAAAACCTCCTAAAAAATTACTTAGGTTTATATGAATGGAAATTGATAGATCCTTCATTAAGGCCTTATGGATGCCTCAAGCCTTTTAATTTTGGACGAATACGCCTAGATATTTAGCAGCCTTTTGTCATCCCCTTGCTAAGTGTTATATGACTTTAACCTTTTAGGATAAGCCTTTTCCATAGAATAGTCCATTGCCTTCTAGGAAACTTTTGTATCTAGATGCATTTTCTGGAATCATCTTAACGAGAAGATTTTGCCCGCGCGTTGCCACGGATTTTAGAAATATATATTAAAAAAAAAAATTAAACAAAAGTAAAAGTTTAAGCAACTCAAATTCATAAAAAGTAGAAGAAAAAAGACGAAACCCAGTCTTCCAAAAAAATGGATGCACTAATGTGATACAATTAACAAAAAAATAAAATAAAGACGTGACACCTTATTTAATATCGTAAACCAAGAATAAATAGAAAATAAAAAGTTCTCGAAAGAAAAAAAAAACTAAAACAAAAACAAAAAAGTTTAAAAAACGTAACAAACAAAGAAGCTAAAACATAAAATAAAATAAAAATTAGAAAAGTAACCCAAAAACAAAAAGGGGAAAAATTAAACCAAAAATTATAACTCAAACCTTATTATATTTTATTTTTTAGAAACGTCATTACCCACATACCCACTAACACAACAAAATTTCAAATTTGTCCCATACCATGATTGAATCAACAACCTTTAGATTGAAGCGACGATATACCGCTAGATTAAAGCCTGTTGATAACCTTATATACTTTATTTAGAAGAAAAAAAAAATTAAGCAGTAGTTTCACTCACATAAGTGGATAGGAAGAAAGTTCCTAAATTAGATATATAGTAATTAAAGGCGGCGAGGAGTCAATTTTGAGTGATTTACCAATTAATGAGCCAAAATCAGTAAAGTTGGTCAAAAAGATTAGCTGGTCAAACAGGTTAAAGTCACCCAAAATCTTATTATTGCATACAGCCTACTAAATCTGTTTATTCATAGATTTAGATAATTATTGTAATAACCGTGTTTTTTCAATCAGTTCATGTGGGACCAGATAATGTTAACTCCATTTATATTTTAACAATCAGTAAAGTTGAACAAGACAATTGCATTAGATCGTATATGAACAGTTGTGTTGTGGGTTTTGATTTGCACATTTCTGAATTATATTGGACCATTTATTTAAACATCTCCCGACCTAATGAGCTAAATGCTATTTGCTCAGAAAAATCTCTGGAATGCATGGATCAGAATCTCCGATTTACGTGACTCAGTCACCAAAAAACGACACAGGTTGCAGTTGCTGAGACAAAAACTTAAGTTAGCCTCCATACTCAAGGAACAAGTAAGTTTTTTTTATGGATTCAAATGGAAAACAATTTAGTTTTTAACTATTTAATGTGCCTGAAGTCTTGTTTGTATCAACGAATATAGATAGCGTTTCTTGAAGATTGGGCTTCTTTGGATAAAGATCATTCTATTTCATTGCTTGGAGCAATCGAAGCTTTAAAAGCTAGCACTCTTCGTCTTCCAGTTGGTGGTGCAATGGTACGTTTTTCTTACCGTCTTACCCTTCTCATTTCCATGTGTTATATCACATGTTTTTCTCAAATGCTTAGAATATACATTTCAGGCTGACCTCCAAAGTATAAAAGAAGTTATTCTCTCAGCACTAGAGGTCATGCAGGCATTGTGTTCATCAATAGGGTCGCTATGTATGAAGGTAAATTTTCCGCTTGATAGATGTGGCAATTATGCTTCATTTACTTTTAATTGGGACGATTCAGTTCATGCTTCATCTTTAACTGGTAAAATTATAAAAGAATTAGGCTAAAAGGAAATAGTTGACGGGTAGAAAATCGCCCGAAAATGTTTTTCTTACCGCATAAACAAACTAATTGTTTATAAACAAAAAATCAATTACTTTTGATTTTGGAAATGAACGTGTTTTGGGTCAATCCAATGGTGATTTTGTAGGTGGAGGAAGTGAATTCAATGGTTAACGAGCTTGCAAATGTGTGTGCAAAGGAGCAAGCTTTGCTTAGGTTTGGCAAAGGTTTATTATCAATGTTAGCAGCCCTCAAGGTAAACAAAAGAAACTCTGCCATTTTGACATTTTGTTTTAGCGTACGACCGTTAATGATATTTTCGTAAATGACACACAACAGATCAAAGATTGTAGTTTGAGAACCCATATGTTACAAACCAAGTTTGTGAAAAAACCACATGTGTAGAAGAACTGATCTTACATTCAAGAATCGCTAACATTACATCAAGTGAAGAATGGAGTTTCCGAAAGTAATAAAGTAGCCGACTTTATGGCTTGTGGCTTTCGGGTATTATTTTTCTTTTGGAGTTTGTCGTGTATTTTCTTTGCAAGGAGAAAATGTAGTTTGTCTCTAACTAGTCTTAGGTGTTAACAGTGTATGTATATATATAGGATATGTAATTGCACTTATTTTAACTATTGTAATATGGTAAAGTTTGTATGAGGCTTTAATGCTTGTTGCATATTGAATGGTATCATTTTTGGAGCTAATACTGTTACCATTGCATTTACGAGGCATTCAATATCGTACACAAACGATCATATCATGAAACATGGATTTTAAAGAGAATTTTGATTTCTAGGGTTTTTAAACTTGTTATCCCATATGCCTAATTGATTACATAATTTGATAATAAACCCTTATAGGCCAAAAGACTACTACGCTTATGCTTTCCTGTATTTGATACTAAATACAAACTTCATATTCTTCTTTTTCTGAAAACTAAAAATACGTTCGCCAGGAGTCTAATGAAAGCTTAAGACACCGAATATCGTCCTTTTCTTGAAGGGGTTGATTTAGCTTCATCAGGATTGGCAGAACCAAGGCTCTCAGATGAATCTGACCCGCTGTTCTCTCTGATCCCGCCTTTGCTTGACCAAATCTTTGACAATATTCTCTTAGTTGAAAGCAACCCTTTGACTCTAGGAACTGAAGCTTTATCTGATACAGTGCTTTTAGGGCCATGGTGCCTCGATCTCAATGCTGCTAATTCTTCCTTCAACGCCTTGAGTTCTTCGGCTGTTGCAACACCGTCCCAATCATCATCTTGGTTCGTTGCAGGTCTTCCATTGGAGACGGTGAGAGCTTTCATTGATTTGGGAAGATCGGGAGTGCTGCTGCCAGAAGAAGTAGCCGCCCTTGCTTGTTCAAAGAATAGAACTTGTACCACCACACGCAGTGGAAGCCGCTCATTTTGAACAGCATGCATGCATGCATCAACAGAAAGCTTCTTGCAGTCCATCAGCCTGCAAATTCTTTTCCGGCCACTCTTACTGATCCCAGGATGTGCCTGCATTATAATATTAACAAGAAATAAGAAATCACTTTCATCGGGAAAAAAGTGTGATTCACATAGTTATAGTTGGTAACAAAGGCGGGTTAGACATGTGAAAATAGATCGGATGAAATGGATCATTTTTAGTACAGATCAAAAGGTGTTTGACCGGGTAGGGTTGACCCGTACACATTTTTTACCCTTTTTAAGATTTGCATAAAGAGTTAATGTGTATGATGACAGAAATAATATAATTATAAGGTTAAGGAGGTCATATGAAATAAAATGGATTCTTTTGGACTTTTAACCCATTTGACCCGCTCAACCCACTGTCCTTTAGTTTAACAAATTTATTCAAGTTTGATATAAAACACAGCCTAAATTCACCCTTTTATAAATAAACGTTTAAACTTGCCAACTGTTGTACAAGCATTAGAGATTTAGAGTTAGTTTACCTTGAGATACATATCAATGGCTCGATATAGGCCATCGTGAGCAGGTCTAGAGAAACCAGACACCATCTCTGCAAGATCAACAAACATCTCTAAAGGTAGATTTGGATCTTTCGATATTTCAGCCAAGTAAGCATCAACCAATTTAGCCACCATTAACTTTGAAGCCTCTGACAAAAGCCCTCCATTTATTCTTCCTGTTTCTTGAATCCCATGTTCATCTTCATATTCACCGTTCTCATCTTTAACAATAAACTCCTTCACTATTTCATGAACTATTTTCACATCATATATCATGCCCTCAGTCTCACCATCACCACCTTCTTTTACTTGAAACAAAAGATCTTGCACCGTAGCCTCCTCTAGTTGTTGACCGATTCGTTTGACCAACTCCGTTTTCACCATTTCTCCTGAATCCACCAAAATCGCCATTTTTAACAACTTTAGCAAAAACCCGCAGGAAACACAACCTTTCTCTGATGGCAATAATCTAGCAGTAATGTCCACTACAGATCGAGCTTTTACAATATCACCACTGTGTACAATACCCTTATGAAAACCCGGTAATCGTCTTAAAGCAAAAGCTTGCAACGCTTCTCCAATCACCTCGTTACATACCAAACCTTTGTTTTTAATACTGACAAGAACCTGTTTGTATAACCCTATTTCCAGGTCAGCTAAATCCTCAACCCACCAATCCTTTGGAACCATTCGGGTTCTAATCACCCCATTTGACTCGTTTGCAGATTCTATTTCTTGAGGCAGTTTTTTACGATTGTAAGTATAGGACCAGTCAACTTTAGAGACATCCACGGAAGCTTTTGAAGCTATTGAGTTTATGCAAAGATTGATTAGCTTTGGTTCCTCAGATAATGATGTCATATATTTGGTACTGTGAAGAACGATGATTGAATCTTTCCAGCTTCTGAAAATACTTGAGTTTAGAAACACGCTTATTTTGTAAACGAGATTTCCTTTGTCGATCGTCTCATACATCTCGAGGTAGTCAGCAGCACAATATATGGAGACAACATTGTGTGCGTTTAAGGTTACTGTCATACCATAACAGAATTTAGCACATATTTCAAAAGCTGCAGAACCACCGGGGATTTCGTGAATGTCAATTTCTTCGTTGGTGCTTCCAACCAGCTTTTGTAAGCGACCACTCTTGGATAAAAGAGGAAACTGTAAAAAGAAACAAGCCCTTAACATTATATTATAGTAGATCTAGGTAATCTTTAATTAGATTTAGAACATAAGAATTTACAAAGTGGCAGAAGTCAAGCGGGCAACAAGCTGATGCAATGTTAAAAAGTTGTATATCGTTGTGATTACCTTGTGTAGATAAAACTTAGAATCTCCAACATTGATTATAACATCAGTAGCCAACTCAGAAGTCACATACCTGCATCCAATCAAGGTTACTTGTTTTTTGATAAAAGGTTGTGGATCATATAAAAGATTTATAAGAAAATGATTCCGCTTTTTTTTTTTTTTTTTTTTTTTTTATTGGAAGAAAGGAAAAGAAGACAGGATTCTAAAATAAGTTGTATAGTTTTTTTTTTTTAAAGAAAGAAAGTAGAAGAAAGGAAGGAAACGAAAATTTAATACATTTTGTTTTAAAAACTTTCATCCCATATATGAGATGATTTGGAACGAAACTTTCTCTTCTATTCCTTTCTCTTCCGTATTTTTCTTTTCTTGTAAAAATTAACTCGAAAACACAGCGGAAAAGAGATAGGAAATATACCAGACATTGTTTGCATCATTTTGAAATGAATCAGGTTTGGATCCAAGTTTCATAAACTTCATCTTATTCTTCAAAAACAGCTTATTCTATAATAGGTTAATTTCCACTTCACATACGAAAACGAAACCCTAAAATGAAAATATTTGTGTTTTGTTTAAGAAAGGAAAAAGGGAAAGATCTGGGAATGGATATGAATATATATACAGAACACCACTAGTATGTGAAAGTGTGTGAGAGAGAAAAAGTGAGTGTGTCCTAGTTTACCGGCAAACCCCACGGACTCCGGGTCAGAATAGGAGACATTACAAACACTAATTTATTCTTTCTCTCTCTACAATACTATTTTATTTTAATCACAAATACCACCTTCTTAATACATCTCTGAGTTTTCAGATTAAACTAAAACCTGCAAAATGGAAACAAATATATCATATAGACAAACACCATCTTTTTTCCTCTCTTTTTGCACTTATGGGTATTTGTTTGAACTTATATAAACAGCTTATTTATGTTTTATAAGCTCGGATTTTTCGGCTTATATAACTGTTTATGAGCTTATTACTGTGTATTATGACATAATAAACAGTAATAAGTTCATAAATGGTTACATAAGTCGGAAAATCCGGGCTTATAAAACATAAGCCGAAATGTCAATAAGCCATAAGCCCCTTGTATACGCCCAAAAAACACCCCTTAACTAACTAATACGACTTTCTAATTCTTTAATATCTTATTTTCTCCACAAAATCATCTTTAAAAGGGATTAACAGCTTGTTAACTTTTAGTGGTGTTTATACGTATTGCGTTTAAGTGAAAAGTAGTTTAAAAGATAAGCATCAAACATATAGAAAATCAAAACGCAACATATGTATTTTTCAATAAAACACTAAAAACTAAACATTACGTACAAAAATATACAAAACGTAGAACGCACCTCAAAATATACACATATTAAACATTCTTCATGGATTATCAAATACGGTTTTTCTCTTATTTAGGTATTATTTTTAAAACACGATCCAAAGTCTTCAAACTGATCATTTCTAAACAAAATTTAACTGTAATAAGTAGATTTTGCAGCTTTTAAACAATTCCATACACCTCTAAGTATCTTTAAAGGAGTTTGCAATTGTTCATCTTATTTCGATTGCCATATCTAAACGTTTTTTTCATTAGACAACAAGCAAATAACCTATGGAAAATGACGCAAAATTGAAAAGGAAACAAAAAACAAAAAAAAGGTATCAGTAACACAACTTAGATAACAACAAAATCAAGCAAACTTTTAGTAATCAAAATCTTGCATATATGACTAATTTAATATTAAATAGACAAAACCCAAGATTTTTACCTTTTTTGGATTCATCAACTTGTGTTGTATGCACTTCAATAATGGAATATTAACATATATATATAGATAGATATAAAAACACACACACAGAAAGACATGTAAGTATGTGTGAGTGGTAAAAAATGTAAAATGACAAAACTTATTCAAACAAAAAAGCCTTATTGTAGAAACAAACCACACCCCACATGCACATATTTTAAGTTAACAAAAATGGACCCATCACAAAAATTAAACCAGATAACACAGGGAATAACAAAAATATGAAATGACACAAACACCCTTTGAAACAAGACAAGTGAATTTGTCTATTTAACTACACAAATACAAATTTAAAGCAATGCCCAATATTATGTGCCTGCTTTAGTGCTTTCTCAATTATGTAAAGATCCCCTCAAAACACGCTAACCCCACCCCTACCCCTACCCCTACCCCCAACACACAGGAGATGACATGAACCATATCTTTTTTCTTCTACAAAAATATTAAATCTTTCTTTTCATGCTTGTATTACCTAGATTGGGTATTTCTACTTTTTTAACGATTACTAGTGTTTAGGTTTGGTTATTAATGTTTGCTTAGTGCTTATATATGTGTTTGTTACAACAAATAAATACTTTTGTGAGTATTGCTTGTTCTAAATGGCTTATAATAAATCTTTGGGTCTTAAAATGACTAGATCTTTTTCGCTGAATCTCTTGTCACGATTCAACTCGTCTTTAACACGCAATCTGTTCACACGAAACAACACCTAAAGCTTATCGGGTGATTCCCCCGATAAGGCTCGGGCGTAAGAATCAGTATGCATGATCTTTATTAGTGAGTGTATATAATATGAATGATGATTAATGATTTAAATGTATAAATGAATATAAAAGATAGAAGGAATCAAGGACATTCAATGGGAAGAATGTTATTGATTTGGGTATTTAAGTTTGGTGCTAGATGTCCTTAATGAAGTTTTCGTTCTTGTATTTATACTACTTTCGGCTTTGGACTATTATCCTCCGGATAATAGTCTGCTTCTCTTTACGGCGTCAATATGCTCTTTTCCTCTGTAAACTTGGATAATAGCGGGTTCCATCGGCCCCACCTTATTATCCATTAAGTATAATAATTTCTCAAACATCTTTGTTGACACCCCACATGACACAGTATTTGACAGCCTAAGTTTCCTTTGTGTCAGTCATACACATGCTTGTGTAAGGCCTTTTCCTTTTAACGGCCTCATGACGCGAGCTCTTATTGAGATAGAGCTTTTGGTTCTAAATGATTAACTCAATTGTGCCCGAGCTCTGCTAATGGGCTATTTTTACTAAGGCTTTTTGAAGTATATGTATATATACTCCAACAGCTTATTTAATTATTTACGACTGGACTAGATGGGAAGTATCTTTTCTATTATACGTATCTTATTTCAATAAGCTATTTGATTATAAATGACAGGTGCTAAAAGCTCTCTAACTCAGTGAATCGAATAAAACAGGTCATGATGCGGAATCTCATGACCTGAGTTGAATCAAAAGGAAGCAAAAAGTGAAATTGAAAGAACTGATAGGTCTATATGCATAACTGTTTAAGATTTCATTGATAAAGTGAATCGGTTTGAATCATGCAGTTACAACTGACAGATTAAACTCAACGACACTCAAGATGAGTACGGGTTCAAAGACTACTGAATCTAACAACCTATCACCCTATTTATAGAAATCTAAACAGACGAATTAAATTAAACAACAAATCTTCATCTTAATTTTAGTTATGGGAAGTTCAATTCAATTCGGAGTCAAAGTCTTCATCCCCGAACTAATATCTTCAATGTTGACTTGTGTTGACTTAAGTTATCTTCAGCTTGAAATCAGTTCGGATGAACTTCAGTCAGTTCGGATGAACTAACATGTTCCCCCGAAATGAAATCTTCACCTCGGATTATTAACGTTTTAGTTCGGACCTTCCCCGAACTTAAAATATATTTATTCAAGTACTCTTTTAAGACTTCATAGCTTCATCTAATCAATTCGAGTCCCAACAATAAATCCTTTTTATTTCAAATTACTTAAATAATCCGAGAAACCTCCCAATATTATGTGCAACAATTTGTGGGGCTATGATTTACAAGTTGGAATGAGGAACTTAGACACGAACTTGTAACACATTCATCTAAACAGCTCAACTGGGTTTTGAACATGTTGGTCACGTCGGGTTAAAGTAAAAATCTATAGTCTTTTTACTTTTTAATTAAAGTTCACAGGTTGTAAACTAACTTTTTATTTAACTCGTCGACAATATCTTTATAAGATTATTGAGATATTATTATCAAATGATAAAAAATTAATACACCCTTTCTAGTCCTCCCTTACAAGACTACTTTTCAAAACAATTTGATGTTATAGAGTATCATAGAAAAATGCATTACGGTATCAAATATATTACCTAATAGAGTGTATTGATGATAGATAATATCATTTTCTAAATTGGCATCGAATATTGCACCATTTGCATCTGGTCGGTATCTATAATTAGTATCAGTTAGTGTTCATGTCGATTTTGTATAACATTTTTCTCACCTCTACCTTACATCATAATACAAAATTGCCTTCAAAGACAAGTGTTGTATGTCACGTTTATGTAGATAGTTTTCATAGTGAATAATATAAAAAATAATATTCAAATATACATTTTTTTTATTAAAAAATCTCAAATAACATTAGATGTAGATAAACTAAGTTCTAAGAGAGTTTATGGAAAAGAGAGATTTTAAGTTTTTTCTATAAGAAAATTGGGAAATATTCCTATGACATAGTCATATTTCAAAAGTAATCACCACCTTATTCGTAAAAGTTTTCATGTCACTTTATTTTGTCGTTAGAATTAAATTTGTCTGATATATACCAAACGGACGGTGTGAATACATGGAAATGATGCGAATACATTCAAAAGTTGTGTCCTCAAAAGTAGTAAAAGGACGTGACAAAATTTAAATGATTTGTGAGACATATATAAAACGATACGAATACGTATACTAAATGGTTTGAGGATGTGCAAAAAATAAACCTTTTGTTTCGAACATATATATCATCACGGCGTATGTTAATTGACAAAACGGTTGCAAAAACCTTTTATGAATCAGATTATTAATTTTGAAATATCAGATAGTGTATCAGATGGCAAGTCTGTGTCTTAGACCGGTGCCAACGCCACAAAGGGACGTCTGTCGGTTTGGAGTAAGTAAACGACACCATTTGCATTGTTTTCGTCAGTTGTCCATTAGTTGATTGTTGCGTCGCTTAACCAACGAAGACAAAAAGTCGGTTGAGTTAGAAGGTCCATATTTGTTTTGGTCCATGTATATTTATCGAAATCAATGTTTTTTATTTTATTTAAATTGTTTTATATTAGCATATTGGATTTTAAATATTTAAAGTAACGGATAACACAATTAGCACGAATAGAGTAAAATTTTATTCAATTTTGTATATATTAATACTAGATTATTGTCCTGCTATAACGGGGAGAAAAAAAAAATTGAATCGTAAATTTTATGTCTATGTAGATTTTAAGTTATTATGTGAAAATAATATTATTGATGTTTATAGTTATAATAACATATGCACTTCATGTTTTAATTTCTGTATTATGAGATTTTAGAATAATAATAACATAAATCACAATCCAAATTGAACGTGTCTATTAGTATATTAGAGTTATGTGTTTTTATTTTAGTGGAGATAAAATGAAAAAAGATAATGTAATTATGTATTGTAAAAAGGTGTAAAATAAAAAAAAAAGTTTGATGACATCATCAATCTAATCTAACAGCTGAATTAACAAAATCTATCCAACGAATGTTATTTCGCCATATAATATTAAAGGTTCATTTTTATTACATATTAAACATAACCTTGAATTAACAAAATCTGATTGTATCAATTACTCCTAGTTATAAGTGGTCCTATATAGTTTTCTTTTTACTTTTATTTTGATGTTTGATCTTTTACTTTTGAGATCTTTAAAAACGAATGAATGCTTTGTTATTATTTAGCAGATTTCAAGGGAGAAGAAATGTAGTTTATTGAGATGAAGAGTGACAGAGCACGCCATTGCTGACAATCAGCTTTTTTTCCTCATTTTTTAAGGTTATACCTTTTTCCACATCATAACTTGTAAAACCAATAAAATAGTACCACTTTTTATTTTATTTTATAAACTACCCTCGTGGTAATTTGTTGAAAGTTACTCACTTTTATCATACAGCATTCACGGTAATTTCTTTATTTATGTTCTTTAAATATATTCTTCTCAATCGCTCTTTTTAGGTTTTATTTTATTTTATAAAGTCCTTAGGATAAATGTTAAGGCTCATTAAATATACAAAGATTATCCTTGTTAGTTCAAATATACATTAAATTTATTCAAAATACTCTTAAAATTTTCCTTAAAAATATAAATTTAAGTTTAAGTTTAACCCTTATATTATTATCACTATAGCGAAATTTCATGTTTTTATACTTACATCATATTTGACTAAGGTAAAGCAATTGTTAGTGAATACAATTTGATAAACAGTCAAACACATAACTTAAAGGGTGTTTGTTTGGATTTATATAAGTAGTTTATGGTTTATTGTCATTTTGGTTTATTATTCATAAGCACGAATTTTCCGACTTATGTAACTAATTATGAGCTTGTTACTGTTTATTACGTCATAATAAACAGTAATAAATCCATAATGTTACATAAGCCGAAAAATCTGGGTTTATAAAACATAAGTCGATATGTCAATAAGCCATAAACTACTAATATAAACCCAAACAAACACCCCAAAAAAAGTAAAAGACATACAAAAACAATTTTTAGGGGATTAACAAGATGAGACCATAGCTTATAAAAATACATGTTTTGATCCGTTATCGTTATTGAGTTACTTAGTCCCCTCTAATGGCTAACATCCCAGTAAAAGTGTATCCCATTCTTTTTCTTCCAAAGGGAATCAAGAAATTAAAATCACATGGTGCTGACTCACATTCACATAACTCACCCAACTTGATTATGACTAACTCCATTTCTTTAATCACTTTCCTTTGATTTGATTCCCACTCTAATTATATAATATTTAATTTACAATTATCCCCTTTAGATCTCAACTTTTCCCAACTTTCTATGTATGCTTTGTGTGGATTTTGACTTTTCATAGTCAAAGTCAAAGGGTTCTTTCTTCATACCAAGTGAACCCCATTTGTGTCTAATGAACATGTATTGTAGTTTGGTCATTGGTTTTAATTAACAGATCCTAACCCCTATCCAACCCAATCTTTGACTTTGACTAAGTCAATCTTCGAACCAATTTTTGTATCCTTTGTATAGTTGTAGCCTTGTGAATGTATTAATAAGAGAATTACAACCTTTTTATTTTCTTTATAAGGTATACTTTTAGAGAACCATAAAGCATAGATACTTCATCGTGACCCATGTTTATAGGAACGGAACAAGTGCGCTATAGCCAAGATACCAAACTCGTCTCAAAAGAGCTTTTAGTAAGAACTCTTTATATATAAAGTTTCATAATAACGTGGTTGCTTTATACAAAACCTACAAAAACGAATAAGTTATATTAGAACTTTCAACTACCCGGATGTTGGAGAGGGTAAGATAGTTCATATAACCGTGTCTGAGCGTTGCACATGTCTATTTGGAGGATTGCACAAAAAGTATGGTTGTCATGAGAAGTAATGTTTCAGATAAAATGAAACAAGATATATGGTTTGAAGGAATATAACATTATCATTAACTACTTTTACATGAACTCGAGAATGAAATGTGACACCTAATTATGTTTCCACAACTATATCTATTGTGTTCCAGTAGGTGCATAGACAAGTCTACTCTATTTTAAAGTTTGGTTAACTAACTATACATAGAAATTGATCCTTACTTCTTTCACAAAATATTCATACATGAAACTATAACTTATTAATTAAATAGCATTAAAATGTCCCGACCACATGTTATGTCATTTAAATACGTATAAACTGAAGATTATATGATATAAAGGCCTGAATTACCTTTTTGGCTAAACATGTTTGGAGTGATAGGATGTCGAGAAAAGGACCGTGAATGAACCAGTTGAATGAGGACCGCTTACGCCTTGTTTATGGCCATAGAAATCAACATCCTATAATGTCGTATAGAATGCCCCCCTCCGACTTTTGAGAATGCTACCGAGTTACATGTGCGTTCACTTTGGTTTTCAACACCTAAATTGATACTACCACTGTGGTAACTAATAGTTTTATTTGTGGACTTTTATACATAAGTATCACCCCGTAAGAAATAAGTACCAAGGGAAATAAATAACTTTATAGATTTAATAAAAAAAAAAAGATAAATGAAATCAATTTAATGGTTTTTAAAACATACGGTTTAAGTAAATATCGGATTATTTCCTATTTGATATAAAAAAATGATTCATACAAATATATTGGGTTTACAAATATCGGACACACTAACTAATAGTTTGGAACAAGATCAACTTTCCATGAAACTATTTGTATCGTTAAACAAAAACGAAAATGGACTTTTATATATAAGAATACTCCGTAGTAAATAAGTATGGAGGGAAGTAAATAACTCTATAGATTTAATAAAAAAAAAAGATAAATGAAATCAGTTTACTGTTTTTGATAACATTGTTTAAGTAAATATCGGTTTATTTTCTATTTGATATAAAAAAAATGACGGAACTGTTAATTATTTGTTAAAAAAGCCGTTTTACTGAAACAGAGGTACGAGTTTTTTCTTTGCCAAAAACCAACACGCCCTTAATTATGCGACATCAGATATACTCATATTTGTTTTCAGCTAAAAGCATATCAATATTTCTTTAACAAGCATACACATTTGAAGTTATGTTTAAAGTTTAAACGAAAGGTCTCATGTTAAGATATGAAACATACATATATAGAAAATATGATTTATATTCGGTAAACATTTTATTGGGCCGGGGTCATAAAAAGCCCACTACAGGTGACAGAAAACACTAATGTGCATGTACATTAGTACATACATCATTCGATAAAACAAACACATCCAATATATTCTACTGCACGATATAAATGTGTTATTAATAGTAATTATATTTAATTTTAACTTCCATTCTATAAGTTTGACGGAACACTGAAATAGGAATATCATAGAGATCCCTAAGTTCGGATTAATCAATACGAGGTTCTTTAATTGGGGATAAAAGGACTGGAATGAGAGCTGTATAAGTCATATACGATATATGTAACACCTTTCATGTGTTACTCATTTAAACATTTTTAAGCTTTCTAGAATCACCTCTCTTGTTAAATGCACTGAAAAGTATCGGACCAGCTTCTATTTTTGAATTTTAATTTATTGAACGTATAAAGTTGATTCAACTTGTTTGTGGTCTTGTGGACTACTTTTACCTACATTTGCAAGGATATGTCAAATCCCTTTCCGGGTCAACTCAATGGAAGTCAAAGTAAACCAAAATGACTTTTGTTTTAGCTATTTGAAAGGAAAAATGATAAAGAGACTACAATAAATATCTGTAAAGTGAGAATATAGATAAAAACTATCATAAACGTTGGTCTAACAAGTTTTATGCATTCAAATACACTATCAGTGACTCTAAGATAAAAAAAAAAAAATGATTAGACCCTTTTGACATGTTTTGCTTTTTGTTTAGACTTCTTTTACACGCTAAACAACTTAAAAATGGAATATGATATAATTGACCGATGTAATTGCTTATCATTGATTCAAATTTGTCACGTATGGCGTTATCCATATTCAAACTATTCAGTCGTTATGTTAGCTGAATGATCAAGCTTATCTTACAACCAAAATATGTGTTTGATTATACATGTCAAAAGATTATACATGTCAAAACATATTTTGACATGTATAATCTTTTATATCTTTTTACTGAAAATGTTAAAATATTTATTGTTAATTTTTGATATGTTAATTTTTATACCTTAATAAAAGGGATAATATAAAACCATCCAACTTCTTTATTTTTTTTCCTTTTTTCGATTAAGACAACTCATTTACAAAAAAACTTATATAGACACCTAACTTTTAATTTGTTGTCACTTACATCAAAGTTTTCCAGAAGATAAAACATATATATGAAAAGCTGTTGACATATTATATTTTAGAATTACGGTGTTTTTAAAAGACGTAAGTGTATTTTAGTCATTTCATAATCTTCAAACGAAATTGATAGAAATGATATAAAGAACATACTTAGATAGCTTTATATAAAAGCTTTTATATCGATGAACCGTAATAAAAACATTTCAAAAGTTTTGTGGGCTTCATATACATTAACCCAAACAGAATATAATTAGGGTGCGGCCCAACTTAACTCATCATTACGCAAGCAATGACATACGATTTAATTTGAGTAGCAGCCAAGTATCACACTTATTGGATGGAGTTACCACTTTGTTGACTGGGTCAGTCAAAGTTTACCCTAACACGTTCTGGCTTTGATGCTGCCCAAAATAGCCATTTTTAGACCAAACTAGTTTGTATGACACAACGAAATAGGGCTGTCTTACCTCCTTTTAAGGACTTAATTATAAATCCATATGTAATATGAACAATAGAAGTTGATAGAAATAGACAACACAATCATTTCAAATCATATTGAATAAAATTGATAGTGAAAAGTTATTAGAAAAGTGTATTTAGATTACTTGGGCTAAACTAGATTATGGATATAAAAGGAGATTAGGAAGTGAACTTAACAAAAATGAAAGATAAAGAGGTATTATCAATGTTGACATAGGGTCCGATTACCTGGCTCAGGTCCGAAACCGAACCAGGTAATCGGGGTCCTCTAGTTCGGACATGTAAGGACAAGAAGTTGATAAAGAAGGAAAGAAAAGATGCTCTGACGTGATTCATCCTTTTAACCGTTAGGCAAAAGAGGTAAGGATTAGGGAACACCTTATTATCCAGAAGACCTCCTATAAATACCCAGGTAAACAGTAAATATCCACGAGACTTTTGAATATAGCTTTACACTTATATTTTTCTATCCGAACCAGAGTACTTACTCTTACGCCCGAGTTGAATCAGGGGTATAGCCCCGCTCAACCTGGTGTTTTCTCTTAGTGCAGGGAGTTCGGATTGAGGATCACAGAGGTTAATTCAAGAAGAAACGGACTTCAAGTCAGACTTAGTTTAATTCGGGTCGGACTAAGGGGTCTAGTGATCTTTTGTATTAACATTTTGGCGCCATCCGTGGGACCTTAAGTAATACCCACTTGAAATGGAAACTCCCGTTGACACGGTTAACCTAATCACCAATGACGGACGGAGTTCCGACAAGAACGCTGAGAAGGAAACCGGAACCAGCGGGGAGCTTTCTAGTAAGTTCGTGAAAGACAACATAGAGATGCTGAGAGCATTGATAGAAGAACATGAGCGTACGAAATCGCTAAAGAAAGGAAAGAGTAAGATGACGAATGAGGAGCCTCGAAAAGAAGTATTTAAAGGGAGGAGGCTAACTTTTAGTGAGGAGGAAGAATCGGAAGATGAAGATGAAGACTTGAGCTTACCATACCAATCGGATTTCTCCTCCAAGTTCACAAAGAGGATCGCTCGATTCCCGATCCCACCAAGAACAAAAATGCCTGGCATCATTCGGACGTATGATGGGTCCGGAGACCCTGATGACCACCTTAACACATTCGCAGGAGCTGCCGAAACCGAGTTATGGTCAATGCATGTATGGTGTCGTATGTTTGCACAGACACTCGTCGGAACAGCGCATATATGGTTTCTGGCACTAGAACCCGGACAAATAGATAGTTACAAGGAGTTGGAGGTAGTATTTGGGTCATTTTTCACACAGCAGCGTAAGTACGTGAAAGGGCCGACGGATGTCCATAAAACGAAACAGAAAGATGGGGAGGGATTCAGAGAGTTTGTGGAAAGGTGGAAAAAAGAAATGCTACAGGTAAAAGGAGCTTCGGAAACAATGAAAGTCTCAGGATTCATGGAAGGCATCAAGCCACCTACGCTGATAGAATTGTTCAATGCCAGAGTCCCGGCTACGGTGGAAGAGATGATGATTAGGGTAAAAGAGTTTATCAAGGGGAAAGAAGTGTCAGGACGAACGGAAGAGTTAGGAGGACGAGTGGCAGGAAACTCCGGGGTATCATGGAAGGGGTCGGGAATGCCAACACCCAGGTCGATACAAGGAAGGAGGTAATTTGGTTCACCTAGTAGAGCTCAAAGATAAGGGGGGAAGTTTCCTATGCCTCCCATTTCTCCTAGAAACAACCCTATTTCGGGACCAGGGGAGAGCCGAAGGAATGTTCACTTCACTAACTTGCTAAAGACACCGATGCAGATCATGAACACGGAGAGGGGGATTAACCTAGTAAAACCACCTCCAGGAACCCTTCCTGGAACTCCGGAAAAGGGAAACCTGGATAGATATTGTGATTTTCACATGGATAGGGGGCATGCTACAAATGATTGCTATGCATTGAAGAAACAAATATAGGACGCAGTCCAAACAGGCAAGCTTAACCATTTGGTTCGTGATATACGAGGTGGAAACAAGCAGGGAAGGAACGATAAAGGCCCTAAAGGGAAGGCAAGGGAGATCCACATGATTCGGGCAGTAAGAATGGTTAATCAGGAGCCCGAGAAAGAAGTATCAAGAGACTGGATGAACCAGGTCATAACATTCCCCCCATTGAATGCTATAAACCCCACTGACGACCCAATGCTCATTAAGGCTCATGTGGCGGATCACTTAGTTCACCGAAAATATGTGGACGATGGAAGTGCATCGGAAATCATGTTTGAGCAATGCTTCCGAGAGTTGGATCCAGCATTGAAACGAAGGATGAAGGTGAAAGAGGTTCCATTGGTAGGATTTGCTGGGCAGACAAAGTTCTCCATAGGAGAGATATGCTTACCGGTGCAGCTGGCCGAGGGTGATAAAATCCGAACGGTATGCATGAACTTTCTAGTAGTGGCAGCGGCGTCCCCATATAATTTCATTTTGGGAAGGCCAGGATTAAAGAAATTGGGAGCAGTTGCATCGACAGTGCATGGGATGATGAAGTTCCCCACGCCGGGAGGAATAGCTACCATTACCTCGGAAGGAAACAAAGGTTGTCATCAGATACAAAGATTGGTGATGGAAGAGGGCAAAACCCAAGAAGAGCAGATCCAAATTAATCCCTATTTTCCGGATCAGATGATCACTATTGGAAAATACCTAACGGAAGAAACCAAGAGAAAGCTGGTAGTAATGCTAAAGCAAAATCAAGAGGTATTTGCGTGGAGACCGGAGGATATGACAGGGGTACCAAGGGAGATAGCAGAACATCGCTTGAGCGTTTATAAAACTTCCGAACCTGTGGTACAGAAAAAAAGAGTTTTAGCACCGGAACGAAGTAAGGCAGCATGTGAAGAGGTCGACCAACTGGTCAAGGCAGGGATACTTCGGGAAGTTAGATATCGGACATGGGTGGCAAACCCAGTCATGGTTCCCAAGGGAGACAAAACGTGGAGGATGTGCGTAGATTTTAAAGACCTCAATGGTGCATGTCCCAAAGATGCATACCCGTTACCAGAGATAGATCTAAAGGTCGATTCGTTGGTAGGGTTCCGGTTTAAGTGTTTCTTAGATGCATACAAGGGTTATCACCGGATACAGATGGCTCGGGAGGACGATGATAAGACAACTTTCCACACCGATCAAGGGATATACTGTTACAAGAAGATGCCATTTGGGCTCAAGAACGCTGGAGCTACATACCAAAGACTAATAGATAAAGTATTCAAAGCTCATATAGGTCGAAACATGGAGGCTTATGTAGACGATTTAGTGATTAAAAGCGAAACCGAGGAAGTAATGCTAAGAGATATAAAAGGAATATTTGAGGTGTTACGGAAGGTGAATATGAAGCTGAACCCCAAAAAATGTTCATTCGGAGTAGAAGAAGGTAAGTTTCTGGGTCACATTATCATGCCACAGAACATTAGGATCCATCCGGATAAGGTACGAGCTATTACCAACATGATGGCTCCAAAGACGCTGCAGGAGGTACAAAGTCTAAATGGGAAGATCGTGGCGTTGGGTAGATACCTTTCAAAGTCAGCCGAAAGAGCGCTGCCCTTCTTCAAAACGTTGAAGCAATGCATGAACAAGAAGGATTTTAGGTGGACGGAGGAAGCAGATAAAGCCTTCCAAGACATGAAGAAATACATAGTGGACCTTCCATATTTAACTGCCCCTCGAAAAGGAGAAACTTTGTTGGCTTACTTGGCAACGAATGGAGAGGTGGTAAGTGCAGTGCTGTTGGTAGAAAGGGAGAAGAAGCAATTGCCCATTTACTTTATCAGTAAAGTATTACAAGGAGACGAACTCAACTATAACTCTTTGGAAAAACTCTCCTTAGCACTCTTGTTCACATCAAGGCGGTTAGGAAGATATTTCTAAGCGCATAAAGTACGGGTAATTACGGATCAACCACTGAAGCAAATATTAACTTGTCCTGAAATGGCAGGAAGAATAGCAAAGTGGGTAATTGAATTAGGAGGCCATGACATCGAATATGCTCCAAAAAAAAAGCAAAGGGACAAGTGTTGGCAGATTTCTTGAATGAGATCCCGGATCAAGGAATAGCTTTGGCCGAATCAGCAATGGTATTGGGAAAAAGGAAGAGAGGAAAGGGAATTACATGGAGGTTATACACGGACGGAGCAGCCAGTAAGGAGGATGCCGGAGCAGGTGTCATTTTGTTCAGTCCGGAAAAAGAGGAGTTCGCCTATGCTATCCCTTTGAAGTTTGAGAGCTCTAATAACGAAGCAGAATATGAGGGAGTCCTGGCCGGACTCAGGTTAGCCAAGGATATGAAGGTAGGAAGGTTGCGAATCTATGTAGACTCGAAGCTGGTAGCGAATCAAGTAAATGAAGAATATGGAGCAAAAGATGATCGGATGAGAAGATACATGGACAAAGTGACAGCCCTCATGAAAGAGTTTGACTCTTGTAAGATCAAGCAGATACCGCGGAGCAAGAACAAGAAGGCTGATGTATTTAGCAAAGTGGCATCTATAGCCGGATCAACCTTAGAGACATTGGCTAGCAACATCTTTTTGGAGGCAATTGAAGGAAGATCTATTGATGAGGGGGTCAAAATAAATGTCATTGTAGAAGAGGAAGGAAATACATGGATAACACCCCTGGTTGAATATCTCACCAATGATGTGTTACCCGACGATGCGGGGGAAGCAAGAAAGATTCGAATGAAAGCTATGCAGTACATTATATTGGAGGGAGTGTTATTCAGGAAAAATTACCTAACACCATTGCTCCGGTGTGTGGGACCTTTGCAAGCCAATTATGTGATAAGGGAGGTGCATGAAGGGTCTTGTGGTATGCATGCGGGGCCAAGAGCGGTAGTGGCAAAAATAATGAATCTAGGATATTACTGGCCTACAATGCATCAAGACGCACATCAAGAAATAAGAAAGTGCGACTCATGCCAGATACATGCACCGATTCCTAAACTCCCAAAGAGTGATATGATATCGGTAACAGCAGCATGACCCTTCTACAAATGGGGAATGGACATAGTCGGACCATTTCCAGAAGGACCAGGAAAGATTAAGTTTTTGTTGGTAGCGGTGGATTATTTTACGAAGTGGGTCGAAGCAAAGCCTCTGTCGCGAATTACAGGGGCTCAAGTGTTAAAGTTCTTTTGGGAAAATGTGGTGTGCATGTTTGGGTTAC
This sequence comes from Senecio squalidus, assembly GCA_910822075.1. Lineage (NCBI taxonomy): Eukaryota > Viridiplantae > Streptophyta > Magnoliopsida > Asterales > Asteraceae > Senecio > Senecio squalidus. The sequence goes on from CAJVGC010000582.1 coordinate 31,157,752, forward strand.
CAGGGGAGGTGGTGACGGATAATGGCAAGCAGTTTGTAGATGAGCCTTTCAAGGGATGGTGCGAGCAAATGCAGATCAAGCAAATTAAAACATCTGTAGCACACCCTCAGGCCAATGGGCAGGTAGAGCGGATCAACCGCAACTTGGTGGAAGGAATTAAAACGCGTTTGGGAAGATATGAACACAACACCATTTAGTCTGGTCTATGGTTCGGAAGCTGTCATACCACCGGAAATAGGGATGCCCACTTACAGGAACGTGCAGCGGAGTGACTTGGACAATGAAATTGAGCTGCGAGTTAATCTGATGTTGGCGGAAGAAAGAAGGGAAGCAACTTATGTTAGGGAGGCCCGGTACAAAAGGAAGATAGAGCAGTACTACAACAAGAGAGTACGAAAAGTCAGTTTCAAGGAGGGGGAATTCGTATTCCGGAAAAACGAAGCAAGCAGACAAGAAAACGAAGGCAAGTTGGGCCCAAAGTGGGAAGGACCGTATCAGGTGGTGCAAAGCAATGGAAATGGTTCGTACAAATTGAAACACCTGGATGGAACCACAATTCCTCGAACCTGGAACGAGATGAACCTGCAGAAATGTTACATGTAATGCCGGGGTTTTCCCCGAAGAGAAGGAACATTTTATTTTATTTTGTACCAAGTAAAGTCTTGAGGAGTTCCAAAAAACGTACGTCTTTCTTCTATTTTGGAAGTAACAAGTAATGTAATTGGTAATGCCGGGGTTTTTCCCGATGTAATTTGTACCATTGGAAGAAATGAACGATTGATTTTCTTATAACACAATGCATTGGATTCATTAACTTTGCTCATCAATCACATGCCGGATCAAAATCCGAGGAAAATAACACGGCTTGACTTAGCAGCCAAGTGCACCATAAAAGTGTAATTCCGAATGACGATTCGAAGTAATACCGAAACATTTGGTTCGATGGCGATATGCAATTCAAAGTAAAAACTAATAATATAACACAACACATGAAAACACAGAGGCACTATCATTAAGAAGGGGAGTTAAACCCCGATGTAACCATACAAAATAAAGGAAAATTGTGCCTATCATTCAAACATAAACATACTTCGGTAAACTGATTATGATCAAGGATTTTCTGCCTCAGGGGTCTATGGATCGGGCAAAGTAGGCTTCACAGATTGAAAGGCTTCGAGCAGTTGAGTATCGGTGGCAGCCAAAGCGTCCAGGTACGAATAGTGTGTCTGTTGAAAAGCTTCCTTGGTGGCAGTAAGATTTGCTTCGGCAGAAGGATCATGAAAAAGTGACTGAGTAAGGCGCTGTCCCAAACGATGCTCTCTGTAGCCTGCGACCACACCATCGTGGCACCCGAAGCGATAATAAGCGTTGGTGACACGAGAACTTGCATCCACAAAATCCTTACTTTGGAGAAGACCTTCAACTACATGCTTCGGGCCTTGAGAAATCAACCAACTCCGATCCTCCTGCAGAGTGATATTGGCGGCCTCTAATTCGGAAACGCGTGATTCGAGCTCTTTGACCCGCTCTCTCTCCCGGACGATGTCATTCGTTGCTTGGGAGCTCCGGGCTTCAGCTGCCAACAAATCAGAAGATAAGACATTAATTTGATCTCTCAGATCGTTCACAGTTCGGCTATGTGTAATATTCAGCTCTCCCAAGGCTCGAACTGCGTCATCATTAAGGGACGAGGACTCGACGCCGGAGGTCCGAGTTTTCTTCAACTCCTCTACTTCCTGGCGGAGATGGGATACTTGGCCTTCAAGTTCCCTCTTTTCCTCACCCAGCCGAGCTTGCATCCCATCAGCCCTTTGATTGCTCAGAGAGGCATTTCTTTCAAGAGCCTTAACCAACTGGGTCTGATTCCGGATCTCATTCTCGGATATAAGCCATCTAGACCGAACTTCAGGTGCAACAACCAAAAGCTGAGCCACCAAATGATCAAGCTGCTCAGCTAAAGCGAAGTTATTGGTATTATCAACGCGAATAACTTCGGCGGGGGTGGTAAGAGTATCCAACAAATCACGACAAACACCAGCATCGGTGTACAAAGAACGATTATAAACTTGACTGAAGCGTGGTTGGAACTTTTTCACAGCAATGGAGGGCTCGACACCATTGAAGTCCGACGTGTCAAGGATCGGTTCTTTTTCCTTAGGATCAAGAGTCTTGCTCGAAGTACCTTTAGACAAGATGGTCTTCTTAGGGTCTGTCACCTTAGCACGGGTTGAATACTTCTTGGAACTGGAGATCTCTTGAGTTTTAATAAGCAAAGGCTTCTCCTTTCTTAACTTAAGGGAGCTATCCCCTTTTTCGGATGACACAACAGTTTTCTTAAGATCGGAGGAGGATTTGTTGGACACAACAACGGGAGAGGCTTTAGAACCCTCAATATCTTTCTTCGACTGGGAAGGACCAAGTCCTTTTGTGGGAGTCTGCTTCGGGGAAAACTTGGGAGGTTGGTTAACCTCATCCTCCTGGGAGTGACCACTTTCCTGAATAATTCTATTGACCTCCGAATCAGTGGCACCTTTAGGAGTTAAAGGGCAGGAGCGGTCAGAATATGTAGAGGGAGCCTAAAAAACAGATGGTTCTTCGGATTCGGCAGTATCGGACGAAGAAGAGGATTCGTCCAACTCGGTGGCTAGGCCATACTCTTTCGAATCATGTTGTTCGGAACCTGCAAAGAGTTCTTCAGTGTCGGGGCTGGATTCTTTGTCGGACGGAGGAGGAGCCGAGGTGGAAGCAGGCTGTTCTTTAGTTTTGGAAGCTTGAGAAGTGGGGGGAACTTTGCTAACAGTTTTGGGTTTTTTGGCAGGACGACTTTCTATCACCTTCTTGGATTTCGGAGTCTTTTTTTTCCTCTTAACAGTAGCCTTTGCTTCGGAATCGGTATAGGGTGGTGGGATAGTATCGTTTGGAAGAACAACACGATCCAGAGTCGTGGTTAGAAAACCAGGAGCACCTTCGGCAAGAGGAGCCGAACCAAACACAACGCCTTCCCATTTCCTCATTTCCAAAAAGGAAAGAAGGGGCAATTCTGTAACGGCACATGGGAGTTAGCTCGCAATAAAAATATGTATATGTAAATTGTTACATAAAGGGAGAAAGCAAGAAATACCTTTATCAGCAAGCTTCAAACAGGGACGAGCTTGGGGGCGAGTCCAGCTCTGGCTTAATCCGGCCAAGACCAACACCTTTTCCGGATAAGAGCGGGCTCTAATAGGATGAGTCTGCAGATCCATCACAAGATCAAGATCCAAATCATCGGTGTCAGGCTCCGGATCAGTGAGAGTATCACCCTTTACACACCACCTCATTCGGATCGGAGCTACCGAGGCGTTGAAGAAGAAGAAACGATTCTTCCAGTTCTTTAAAGACGAAAGAGACCAGTCGATGCACGCGGGGGCACCTCTTCTCTTATCAACGGTAAGCCAATCTCCATTTAGCCCCACTTTGTAAAAATAGCGAAAGGTCAGTAGATCGGGAGCTTTATTGAAAGCGCGACAGTGAATCTCGAAGTTGGTGATCTTATTCGCCCCCAGAGGGTTCATCTGAGAAACGTGACCCTTGAAATACTGGATCACATCAAGAAAAAAGTGAGACAAAGGTAGCCGAAGGTTCGAGTACTCGAACCACGCATAATAGACACCAATCTTACCCGGAGGAGCATCCCGGATAGTATCAGTAGGTCCGGGAACAGTGACACCATAAGAAGCGTCAATATGATACGTCTTGCAAAAGATGCGCAGATCTCCGGAAGGCATGGTGTTATACATCTCTTTCAAGTTTTCTTTGGATTCCTTAGCCATGATACTAGAAGGAGAAAAGAGTGCCGGAATAGGGATAAATCTGGAGAAAAAAGGGCAGAGGTTCGGAGAGTGAGTGAGAAACAAATGAGGAAGGAACACCCCTATTTATAGGAAAGTGGCAGTCACCTCAAGGAATGCGCGTGACTTTGAAAAGGGCGTGACACGTGAATAACCACGTGTAAGGGTCTAATGACAGCTCGCGTCGTTCAAGTCATCCAAGTAAGCCACGTGTAAGGGTCTAATGACAGCTGGAACGAACCATAAGAGCTGGACACGTGGAATTGAAGAGAATTGTGACAACCGTCTTATTTCCAGTGAAAATCGCATTCTCTATCTTTGACTTAACTCGAATTTATCTTGTTATTACTTATCTCATAAACTCGTGTGTGTAGAATCGAAATCGGAATCACAAAATGAATCCTAATACCAAGAAAATACTTAGGGAACTTGTCTAAGTTCCTATTTCAAATGAACGGAAACTTTCAACTAACGAAAACGCTTAAGAACGGAACGAACGAAAAAAGAAAAGGCAAGTCTGCCACCCCAACCGCGCCGCGGTGGAGTGTGCAGACAGCCACATTTTTGTTTAACTCAAATTTAACTAAACGGACTAACACTTTAACCCAACGATTTACTCCATGTTTTTAGAGCCCAAAGGCTTTGTAAAGGTCCAATATCATCATTTAACATCACATAACTTAACACAAACACAACACATACAAACACACACACCTACACTCACTACTAGCTCTCTCTCTCTCTCTCTCTACAAAGCCCCTCAAGAACACACACACACCACTATCATTTCCAGGGATTTTTACTTCCAAAAATAGAGAAAAGTAACCACATAAAACACCTACAAATCGTTCATAAACAAAAGGGAGAAAAGGAGCATTCATCCATTTGGGTTAAAAGTCGATTTCTAGCATTTTGGGTCAAAAATCACCAAGAGAACACTTCCACCTTCTTCAAATCATCATCCGTTTGGTAAAACTCTTTTAAATCTTCTGTTTTTACAACATATATTCATTGCATGTATCATCTAACACCTAAAAATGAGTTTGTATGGATATTTTGGGTCATTTATGAACAAAAACGGGTTTTTACAAATTGGATGGTTAGATCTACATATTTGTGGTTAAAAACACTAAATAAACTATAAGACATCAAGTACCTAAGCTTATAACTGGTTGCATGTCGAAATCCAACTTAAAAACATCTTTTTCTTCAAAAACCGAACTTGGCCAAGAACCTGTCACACTGACCGCGGCGCGGTGGCTCCACCGCGGCGCAGTCGAGGTTTTCCTCTGACCGCGGCGCAGTCCCCTCACCGCGGCGCAGTCATGTGTCAGACCGGTCCAAATTACTAAGTTTAACCGTTTTAAAACGTAACTCTAAACCGGTCCTTTAAACACATGTTCAACACTGAAGTTAACAACTATAATCAGTAGTAAACTAAACTTATAATCATTCAATCTTGGTATTATTATAGGATTCCCGTGATTCCGGTCCGTCTCGATTACTCTCCACTCGTGTAGCTCATCTTTTGCAAACAGTGAGTTACAACCCCACTTTTAATTACTGTTTTTATATAATTTTTGGGGAAAACATGAGATCTAAACGAACTTTGGAACTGTTATGAATTTTTGGAACGTTTTATTACTATTGAACTCTTATTGAACGTCTTGTGGAACTTACATGCGAAAACAGTTTTAATTGCCCGTTTGGCATACAAAGCTAAATGGTTTGCCATCCTCTTTCGGCTTAATGGTTAGCCACCTTTAACCGGCTTATTGGTCCAAATCTGTGATAAACTTACTTTATGCCACTCTCGGCCCCGGTATGAACTTTGATTGATCGTATAACTAACGTAACTCTTGATGAGGATATAACGCGATTCATAATTGCCTCTCGACTAATAGTGCTCGGTTTCTTTACATACTATTACCTTGTTTAAACCGCTTAGTATGGGTTTCGATACTTAGGAAACATTCATTCTTTACTTAGGTGTTGACCTAAGTACATATCACTCGGATCCTTACTTAGGTGTTAGCCTAGGTACACTTTAGTGTTAGCCAAATTCTGTATTAAGATCTTAATCGTTTAAACTTGGGTGTTAGCTCAAGTGCTCATCAATCGATTGATCTTGGATGTTAGTTCAAGTGTTTATTCATCGATTGATCTTGGATGTTAGTCCAAGTGTTTATTAATCGACTAATCTTGGGTGTTAGCTCAAGAGCTTGTAAATCGATTGATCTTGGATGTCGGTCCAAGTGCTTATCAACCGATTTGATCCTGAACGTTAGTTCAAACGCTTATTCATCGGTTGATCTTGGATGTTAGTCCAAGTGTTTCTCACTCGATAAATCTTGGGTGTTAGCTCAAGTACTTATTCTCTCGATTGGTATTGAGCGTTACCTCAAGTACCCGCTACTCGACGCTTCATCTTCTCGTGAACACTTAAGTTATAGTATGCCAAGTAGTCGTTATACATGATTTCAATCAATAGTTTACCTTTCTTGCGTGTATTTGGATATACGATCTCCGCAACTCTCTTTGAACAAGTTTTACGGATCGAACTATCTTTTGGGTAACTTTTTGGATCAAAACTATTCTTTAAGTATTGTTCTACTTTTAGAAACTTTTAAGTATAGATATACTTAACCTAACCTTTTTAGTCGAGTACTAGAAAACTGTAACTCACTCACTACTTTATTGTAGTTGACACTTGATCTCTTGTTTCAGGGAACGCAATGTAAGGACGTTAAGTGCATACCTCTTGTGATGGGTCAGGAAGGTCACGTGATTACTTCGGGAAGACCTTATTTATTTACTTTGGGAATTGTCTTTTGAAGTTTTACATATGCTATCGTGGTTGTACTGTATTGTTAAATACTTGGTTATCTTTGAACTTTGTAAACGTTTTATGACTTCAATGACTTAAAAACCGTTTGTATTTATTATATCTCGTGTAATGATATCATTGCTCTTCACATCTCGTGTTTCCGCTTTAGCGGGGTGTGACAGACTTGGTATCAGAGCACAGGTTATAGTGAATACGGGTTTTCGGAATTTTCAAAATTTTCAAAACCAAACTATAACCAAGGCTTTTCGAAATATCATTTCACGAGTTTTAAACTTTAGTGGATTAATTCCGCAAATGCATGGTTCGTTACTAACTACGCGTAATTTGGCCAACTACGCCTAGTTCGGAATAAATTATGCAAGGACGGAACGTAATTGCTACTGCTAACGATTTTTGAGTCAACAGTTCCCGATTCACCGATTCCCGAATTCTCACGTGACTGACCCGAACGTGCACTGTCCTATTTACATTTTCCTTTAACTATAATTACTCGTTCCATCTTATCGCAGCTCTCGTTAAGTCTGAATCGTCGCATCGACCCGTGCATTCGTACTCTCGAACCGTACCCTCGACTGAGGTTCCTGAAGACGTCACCGCATCGAGAGCTCAGCACCTCGATCCTACCGACTCTTCGGAGGGGAACTCTAGAGCCATTGCCAATAGCCACTATACACCCAGTCCGAGGACTGCCCTAACTGCCGTTCCGCCGGTTCCCGTCGCGTCTTCACAACCACGCGAACCGCGCATCCGTGACTTCTCATAAGCAGGTCATGCAACCCGGTCAGAGCTACACCTCCCCATGTTCCACTACACCCCGAAGATCCGTATGCGGCATCACCTACGCCACCCATGGATCACTACATGTGGGAGCAAAACCATCTCGACCACCGCTCACGACGACCCCAATTCGGAGGTTTACCCCGGTTGAGTCCCCTACACTCTACAGAGACCTTCAGGGACTTACTGAGGAGACTGAGCAACATGCTCGTCTTCTGTTCCAGGTCTCCGACACCGCCCGCCGTCTATCCAAGCATTCCCTTCGAATCGTCTCTTCGACTCAGTCAACCCCAAGGACTAATCGGCACCTAGTGAGCGTGTGCGTGGCGATGAGTACCCTGATTCCGTTATTTTACCGAAGATGTCCCTGAACATGCTTCAGTAGCTTATTCACGCCATGTATTGTACCCTAGTTAAGTTGTAACTTCTCTGTATCTGTAGCAACTTAAAACTTACGTTAGTATTCATGTTTCAAACTCTCTTTTGTTATCTTGATGAAACAGGTAACCGATTTTTTTTTTCAAAATGGAACATCTATCACTAGTATCCTTACTTTCGGTTGTGCTTGAATTGTATTATCATTCCGTAACCATTATCGTGCGCGTGCTATGTATCCTTCCTTAATTCTTCTTGTGTTATCAAGGTCACTAGTCATTCTTTAAATTCTTGTCACTTATTCCTATTCGTGCGTTCTAAACTGGTTTTCTTTTTCTGTTGTAGAAACATGGCTTCTACGCGAAGCAATGCTAGCCTCATAGCCGAGCAGGTCGCTGCTCATTTTAACGCTGCCATGCCCAACATGATCACCCAGATCACTGCTGGGCTAAACAACAACCAAAACCAGCAACAACAGCAACATGGAGATAACCAGAACCAAAACCGAGACCTCCCCGTTTGCACATATAAGGGCTTTATGGCTTGTAAGCCAAAGGAGTTTCATGGCACCACTGGTGCTGTAGGGCTACTCTCCTGGTTCGAAAGCATCTAATCAGTCCTACACATTAGCCGCTGTGCTGGAACTGATAAGGTGGAGTATGCCTCATGCGTACTTCACGGACGGGCCCTATCGTGGTGGAACCTCGTGATCCAAACCCGAGGACGTGAAGCTGCCTATGCCCTAACTTGGGACGAATTCAAGAATCTCCTCATGAGGGAATACTGCTCTAAGGGTGAGATGAAGAAGCTCGAGGCAGAGCTTTGGAATCACACGATGGTCGGCAACGACATCGACGGATACACTACCCGTTTCCATGAGCTGGCCAGACTGGTACCAAGGTTGGTAACCCCAAAAGAAAACTGGATCGACCGATACATCTCCGGCCTTGTTCCCGAAATCAGAGGGATGGTGATCTCTGCTGAGCCGCTGACGATACAGAGCGCAGTTGTCCTCGCTCATCGTCTAACCAGCAACCTCCTTACCGCTCCAACACCTGTCGAGCGAGAGGTTAATGATAAACGAAAAGCTGATCAACAACCAAATACGGACGACCACATCAAGAAACCCAAAACCGCACACAACCTTGCAATAGTTGCCACCCCCACAACCGGTCCCCAAATGTACACCGGGCCGCACCCCAAGTGTGGCAAATGCAACTTCCATCATGTTGGAAACTGCCCAGTGTGTAGAATATGTAACGAAGCGGGACACTACCCCTGGTGCTGCCAAGAGGAAACTGGTGGTAAAAGGAAGAAGTCAGTTTGCTACAAATGCGGAAGCGACAAACACCTCCGAAAGTCTTGCCCCAAATTGCGAAATGCTAAACCAAATCAGGCCGGGAAAGGCCGAGTACGCGCTCCGTAATCATTAGCAAAGAGACAAGGCACGACCCAAACGCACCGACATGTAAATTTCCTGTGAACTATATTTCGCAATCTATGTTATTCGATTCATAAGCAGAGAGGAGCCTCGTGTCCTTAGAATTTAGACCCCTTTTCAATCTAGGATCTAAAGTTCTTAAGGATGACCTTACTATCAAATCTGCTAATGGTCAAGAATCCAAAGCTAAGGATATAATCTTAGGATGTCCAATGTGCGTTACCGATAAGACTTTCCCCACCGACTTGATCCCGATAGAGCTGGAAAGCTTGAACTTTATCGTCGAAATGGGCTGGTTATCTCGTTTCCGAGCCAAAAATCGTCCGTTTCGACAAACTCATTAGTATCCCACTCTCAGACGGTGAAACTCTAGTTGTTCAAGGAAACAAACCTGGACGACAACTCCGTATCGTGTCCTCCATGAAAATGCGCAAGTACCTCGAGAAGGACTGTGACACATTCCCCGCTCACATTGTTGAACGTAAACCCAAAGAGAACCGAATACAAGATATCCCAGTAGCCAAGGATCACCCTGAAGTCTTTCCCGAAGATTTACCCGGGCTACAGCCCCATCGACAAGTGGAATTCCGGATAGAACTAGTTCCTGACGCAACACCGGTCGCCAAGACACCATATCGTCTGGCTCCACCGGAAATGCAAGAGTTGTCGATACAGCTACAGGAACTTTTAGATCATGGTTTTATTCGTCCAACCTCGTTCCCCTGGGGAGCCCCAATCCTCTTTGTCGAAAAGAAGGACAGATCCTTTCGTATGTGTATCGATTATCGCGAACTGAACAAGCTGACCGTCAAGAACCGATAACCACTCCCGAGAATCGATGATCTGTTCGACCAGTTGCAAGGATCAACTTATTCTTCTTAGATCGATCTCCGCTCTCGTTATCATCAGGTTCGTGTCAGTGAGACCGACATTCCTAAACCGCATTCCGAACTCGTTACGGTCATTACGAATTCCTTGTCATGTCATTTGGCCTGACCAACGCACCAGCACTGTTCATGGACCTAATGAACAGCGTGTGTAGGCCATAACTAGACAAGTTCGTAATCGTATTCATAAACGACATTCTCATCTACTCAAGGAATAATCAAGACCACGCGAAACACCTGGAACTCATTCTAGAACTCCTTAGGGAATCAGAAGTGACACGTGGAACTCCCGAGATGTAAATTCTGACTCCGGGAAGTACATTACCTTAGTCAAGCGATCGATTAGGAGGGAATTCACGTAGACCTACCCAAAATCAAGCGATTGAGAGATAGCAAGCCCCAACGACTCCTACGGAAATCCGACAATTCGTAGGATTGGCTGGCTACTATCGAAGATTCATTGAGAATTTTCTCAAGGGTCGCTAAGCCATTGACCGAACTTACTCCGAAATATACAGTTTCCCTTTTTGGGCAAAGAACAGGAGGAACCATTTCAGAAGTTCAAACTCGAATCACTAGCACACAGAGCGAAGCATTGAAACCCGAGAACCTTAAGGACGAAACCATTCACAATCATGAAAAGGAATTTGAGCTCAAACCGGACGGAATCCATTATTCCAAGAATCGAGCATGGATTCCGAGAGTCGAAGACCTTCGTAAGCTTATTTTGGATGAGGGCCACCGATCCCGATACTCTATTCATCCGGCATCCGACAAGTTGTATAAGGATCTACGGGAATACTAATGGTGGTCGGGCATGAAGAAGGATATCGCCTTGTACGTAGCTAAGTGCCTTACTTGCTCGAAGGTCAACGCGGAATATCAGAAGCCCTCCTGTCTACTTCAGCAGCCAGAGATTCCCATGTGGAAGTGGGAACAAATCTCCATGAACTTCATCACCAGATTGCCCCGTACGGCAAGAGGTAACGACACGATTTGGGTCATCGTGGACTGTGACAACCGTCTTATTTCCGGTGAAAATCGCATTCCCTATCTTTGAGTTAAATTCGAATTGATCTTATCACTTGTCTCGTAAACTCGAGTGTGTAGAGTCGAACTCGGAATCACATAAACGAATCCTAATACCAAGAAAATACTTAGTGAACTTGTCTAAGTTCCTATTTTAAATGAACGGAAACTTTTAACAAAAGAAACGCTTAACATTGGAACGAACGAAAAACGAAAAAGGCAAAAGTCTGCCACTCCAGCCGCGCCGCGGTCAGGCCACCGTGTCGCGGTGGAGCACGCAGACAGCCACTTTTTGTTATTTTTAAAACTTAACCAAACGGACCATAACTTTAAATAACGAGTTGTCCAGTCTTTTATAGCCCATTGCCTATTTGGAAAGCCCAGGGAAACTGATTTTTGTGCCTTATAACACAACACAAACACATTTCATACACATACACACAAACAAACACTCTTACTACTCTCTCTCTCTCTTTGCTACAAACTCAAGAACACACACCACTCCATCTCTCTACATTTACAGAGATCCCATAACAAAAACTCAGTAATTTTAACCACATAATCACACACAAATCGTTCATCAAGTAAGGAGGAAGAAAGGGGTTGCATTCATTTGGGTCAAAAGTTATCTTCTAAGCATTTTGGGTCAAAATCACTAAGGGTTCACTCCAACCATCTCCAAACCACTTTACTCTCGGTATAAATCATTCTAATCTACTGTCTTTACAATATACATTCATTGCATGTATCATCTAACACCTAAAAATGAGTTTGTATGAAGATTTTGGGTCATTTATGAACAAAAACGGGTTTTTACAAATTGCATGGTTAGATCCTTAAATTTGTGGTTAAAAACACTAAATAAACTATAAGACATCAATTATCTAAGTTTATATCTGGTTGCATGTCAAAATACAACTTAAAAACATCAAATTTCTTCAAAAACGAGTCTTGGTCAAAACTGCTGTCATCCCACCGCGGCGCGGTCATGCTGCTGACAGACTGCACAAATTGCTAAGTTTAAACCATTTTGGATCGTAACTTTAAACGTGTTATCTAAACTTATGTTCGGAACTGAGATTTATGACCATAACCTGTAATGAGAGTAACTCACATATAAATGAACTAAATGAGCAAGTTTTATATTACATTGTGTTGGGAATAATATGAAATGTGTTCATTGAATTGGTTAAGCGGGAAAGTGTACAAATATTGGGATTAATGATTTTGGCGCGGAAGCGCTGCCCAATTTTCAATAGACCCAAACCCGACACTTAACATATAAACACATAAACATTAATACTCATTAAACCTTGGTATTTCATTAGGATTCCCGTGATTCCGGTCCGTCTCGATTACCTTCCGCACTCGTAGCTCTTCTTCGTAAACAGTGAGTTACAACCCCACTTATTTACTGTTTTCAAATAACTTTTGGGTGAAACAAGAGATCTAAACGAACTTGGAACTGTTATGAACTTATATTACTATTGAACTCTTATCGAACGTTTTCTGGAACTTGTATGCGAAAACAGTTTCATTTGCCCTTTGGCATAAAATAAACTAAATGGTTTGCCACCCTTTTTCGACTAAATGGTTTGCCACCCTTATTCGGCTTAATGGCTTGCCCCCTTTTAATTGGCTTACTAGTTCAAATCTCTTATAAATTTATTACTTTTGCCACACTCGGCACCGTATTTAATTTATTTATTGCCATACTGGGCACTCGTATGAACTTTGATTGATCGTATGACTATCGTGACTCTTGAGGGATATAACTAACCATAAGTGACTACTACTAGTTTAAAAATAACATCAGTGCCTAATTTTTCGTAACACACTATTAGCTTTGTTAAGCCGTTTAGTAATTATGGGTATCGATACTTAGGAAATAACCGTTCCTTGCTTAGGCGGCAGCTTAAGTACATATTACTCGATAAGAAATGACTCCCCGTTGTAGTCGGGGTAAGGGGCCTCACGGTTGGTTAATCGGTTTAGTGTGAACACTTAAGTTATTATGCCAAGTAGTCGTTATACATGATTTCAATCAATAGTTTACTTATCTTGCGCGTATAGAGTTATACGACTTCCGCAACATTCTTTTAAACAACTGTCTTGGTTCGAACTATCTTTTGAGCAACTTTTGGATCGAAACTATTCTTTGAGTATTGTTCTACTTTTAGAAACTTCTAAGTATAGATATACTTAGCTCAAACTCTTTTTAGTCGAGGACTAGAAAACTGTAACTCACTCACTACTTTATTGTAGTTGACACTTTATCTCTTGTTTCAGGAAATCAAATGTAAGATACGAAGTGCATTCAGTGGATGGGTCTGGCTTGTCACGTGAAGTTAAGAATCGGGAGAAGACCTATTTTGAATATGTTTTGGGGATTTTATCAAACAATTTACTATGTTGTCTCGTTATGTACTTTTCAATGCTTGGTTATCTTTAAACTGTAAACCCTTATCTTATTCGTAATGACTTGAAACCGTATGTTTTTATTTATAACTCGTGTGATGATATCTTTGCTCTTCACATTCTGTGTTTCCGCTTTAGAGGGGTGTGACAGACTTGGTATCAGAGCACTGGTTATAGCGAAAACGGTTTTGAGAATTTTTCAAAATATTTGAAACCAAACTATAACCAAGGCTTTTCAGAAAAATCATTTCACGAGCTTTCAAACTTTAGTAGATTAATTCCGCAATCTCATGGTTTGCTTTTAACTAGGCGTAACTTGATCAACTATGCCTAGTTCCAAATAAATCCTGCGAGAACGGAAAGTAATTGCTATTGTCAAACGGTTTTCGAGTCGAAAAATCTCCGGTCTTATTCCTTCCCGATTCTCACGTGACTGACCCATACATGCATTTTCGTTACATTTTTCCTTATTGCCTGTACTCACGTAACGTATTATTCGCAGATCCGACATGTCTCAGTCGTCCCGTTCACGATCCCTCTCGCGAGCCGTTTCCCCATCGAACGAGCCTTCCGAGGGCCACACGGCGTCCGATAGTCAGAGTCGTCAGACGACTGACCCGACAGAGGATACGCCAATGACGATCAGTAGCAGTCACGGATCCAGCCCGAGATCTGTACTTCCACCCCCTCCACCAGCGCCTGTCACCGAACCACCGCAGTCCCAAGGGCTTCGCGCTAGGTTGACCGCGCGCCAGCAACCGAGCCTGTTTCGACCCGCACCTCCTCATTCATTTGTGGAACCATACGATCCCGCCCTGCGCACTCCGGTAATGGAACGCTACGCGTGGGAACGTCATTTCCTTGAGGAGCAGCGACGTGCTCAGGAGGCCGGAATCTCCCGACCTATGATGCCACCTACTCTCCAGCCACCCCCACCGGCCGCATTCTTGCACCTGCACCTCGAGGTTCGGGCACTCGCTGAGGAGAACCAGCAACAGGGACTCCTCATCAGCGAAGTCACTGATGCGGCGCACCACTTGTCTGAGCAGGCGATGCGAATCATCGCATCGACTCGAGCCACGACACGTACTGTGCAGCAACTCGTAGGGGCGTGCCTGGTAATGGGAACCTTGATCGCGGTCATGATGGCCAAGATGTTCCTAGAGAGGCGTCATTAGTCATATTCTTACTTTTGTATTGTACTGTAGGCCGAGTTGAAATTTTCAATGTACACAGCTTCGAGCCATTTCCACTTATTTTCTTATTGTATTGTACTGTACTCCTTTTCTATTATGAACCATGTACCCAACTTAATTATTATTAATGAATGAAGCTCTATCCTTTTATCTATTATTATTATTGTCGTATGAATCTTGTTCTAGGGTTGTTTGGTTACTCTTGCGTGTGAATCTTGTCATGTGAATCTCTTGAATCTTTGTCGTGCGTGTACTATCTGTTCCGTTATTTTACTCTTGCGTGATTGTTATCCTTGTTCATTGGATTACGTACTCATCGTATCTTATTCGTGCGCCTAAACTAGTTTCCTTCTTTCCATTGTAGAATCATGCCTCCTAAGAGAAGCCGCGCTGACCTATTAGCCGAGCAGATTACCGTGCAGCTCAAAGCAGCACTCCCAAACATGATCGCCCAGATCATCGTTGGGGTCAACAACGAAATGTTCTGGGATGATAACCCCAACGACACCCACCTGGAGAACAACGGTGACAAAAACCTTCACCTCTTCCCAACCACAGTTAAACAAGAGGAAGGCGAAAACCTCGGGAACGTTAACCCCTTTCTCTTTCCAGTAACAATCAAACAAGAAGAAGGAGAGAACCCCGGAAACAATAACCACCTTCTCCCTCCTGAATCAATCAAACAGGAAAAGGACGAGAACTTTGGAACCAACAGCCTCCCTTTCCCTTCAGCCCGCGTCCAGCGAAATGAGAGTAAGAAAAGGAAGGCTCACCATCAACCAACAAGGAGCAACATCAACAAGGAACCCACGATCAGACCCCGAAGTTACGCTGGGCCGCACCCCAAGTGCGGTAGATGCTACCTCTACCATGTCGGGGATTGCCCAGTGTGCTACACATGTAACGAATCGGGGCACCTCTCCAGGCATTGCCGCAAATATACTGATAAGCAAGACAAGAGGTGGGCTTGCTTTGAATGCGGGAGCAACGAACACCCCCGTGTGATTTGCCCCATATTCAATACAACGGAAACTTTTAGTACTCTCGCAATCACAGCCGAGAAAGCTCCGCAGGACTCGAACGCAGTTACGGGTACGTCTTCTATCAATGACCAATTTGCTTCCGTACTATTCGATTCAGGAGCCGAAAGAGGCTTTGTTTCCTTAGAATTTAGACCCCTCATTAACCTCGGATCTAAAGTTCTTAAGGATAGTCTTACTATCGAATATGCTAACGGTCAAGAGTTCGAAGCCAAGGATATAATCTTAAGATGTTCATTATGCCTATCTGACAAAATCTTCCCCATCAATCTAATTCCTATCAAGCTGGCAAGCTTTCACGTTATCGTCGGAATGGACTGGCTATCTCGCTTTCGAGCCGAGATCGTCTGTTTCAACAAACTCATTCGTATCCCTCTTTCAGACAGTGAAACTCTCGTTGTTCAGGAGGACAAACCTGGACGACAACTTCGCACCGTGTCTTCCATAAAAATGCGCAAGTACCTCGAGAAGGACTACGACGCATTCCTCGCTCATGTCGTCAAACGTGAACCTAAAGAAAGCCGAGTCCAAGACATCCCCGTAGTAAAGGATCATCCATAGATCCTTCCTGAGGATTTGCCTGGGCTACCGCCGCAACGACAAGTGGACTTCCGGATAGACCTCGTTCCTGGCACAGCACCGGTTTCCAAGACCCCATATTTCCTAGCACCACCCAAAGTGCAAGAGCTATTTAAACAGCTACATGAACTCTTGGATCACGGTCTTATTCGTCCGAGCTCGTTTCCCCCTGGAGAGCCCAATCCTCTTTGTTTAAAAGAAAGACGAATACTTCCGTATGTGCATCGATTATCATGAACCTAACAAGCTGACCGTCAAGAACCGATAACCACCCCCGAGGATCGACGACCTATTCGAACAATTGCAGGATGCTTCTTACTTCTCAAAGGTCGACCTCCGCCCAGGTTATCATCAGGTTCGTGTCAGTGAGACCGACATTCCTAAACCGCATTCCGAACTCGTTACGGTCATTACGAATTCCTTGTCATGCCATTTGGCCTAACCAACGCACCAGCACTATTCATGGACCTAATGAACAGAGTGTGTAGGCCATAACTAGACAAGTTCGTAATCGTATTCATAGACGACATTCCCATCTACTCAAAGAATAATCAAGACCACGCGAAACACCTGGAACTCATTCTAGAACTCCTTAGGGAATCAGAAGTGACACGTGGAACTCCCGAGATGAAAATTCTGACTCCGGGAAGTACATTACCTTAGTCAAGCGATCGATTAGGAGGGAATTCACGTAGACCAAGCCAAAATCAAGCGATTGAGAGATAGCAAGCCCCAACGACTCCTACGGAAATCCGACAATTCGTAGGATTGGCTGGCTACTATCGAAGATTCATTGATAATTTTCTCAAGGATCGCTAAGCCATTGACCGAACTTACTCCGAAATATACAGTTTCCCTTTTTGGGCAAAGAACAGGAGGAACCATTTCAGAAGTTCAAACTCGAATCACTAGCACACAGAGCGAAGCATTGAAACCCGAGAACGTTAAGGACGAAACCATTCACAATCATGAAAAGGAATTTGAGCTCAAACCGGACGGAATCCATTATTCCAAGAATCGAGCATGGATTCCGAGAGTCGAAGACCTTCGTAAGCTTATTTTGGACGAGGGCCACCGATCCCGATACTCTATTCATCCGGAATCCGACAAGTTGTATAAGGATCTACGGGAATACTAATGGTGGTCGGACATGAAGAAGGATATCGCCTTGTATGTAGCTAAGTGCCTTACTTGCTCGAAGGTCAAGGCGGAATATCAGAAGCCCTCCTGTCTACTTCAGCAGCCAGAGATTCCCATGTGAAAGTGGGAACAAATCTCCATGAACTTCATCACCAGGTTGCCCCGTACGACAAGAGGTAACGACACGCTTTGGGTCATCGTGGACCGTTTGACAAGACCCGCTCATTTCCTCCCGGTACGAGAAAACCACTCGATGGAGAAATTCGCTCAAATCTACATCAACGAGATCGTCTCTCGTCACGGAACACCTCCCTCCACCATCTCCGATACCACCCTCGTACCAATGTTCAGAGTGAACGGACTATCCAAACGCTTGAAGATATGCTGAGAGCGTGTGTAGTTGACTTCGAAGGAAGTTGGGACGCTCACCTCCCCTTGGTCGAGTTCTCCTATATCAACAACTACCACACTAGCATCAAGTGCGCACCATTAGAGGCCTTACACGGATGTAAGTGTCAGCCACCGCTCTGTTGGCTAGAAGCTGGCGATCGACAACTCACAAGACTCGATATCATCCAGGAAACCATCGACAAAATCACTACCATTCGAGATAGGTTGAAGACATCTCGTACTCGGCAGAAGAGCTATGCCGATAACCGAAGGAAACCCCTCGAGTTCCAAGTGGGCGATAGAGTACTTCTGAAAATATCGCCATGGAAAGGGGTGGTCCGTTTCGGGAAACGCGGCAAGCTAAGCCCGAGGTACACCGGCCCAATTGAGGTAATTGAGCGAAACGGCCCAGTTATCGACTCCAACTTCCGCAAACTCTTTCTAACGTTCACAACGTCTTTCATGTCTCGCACTTGAAAAAGTGCTTATCAGACGAGACCATTATCATTCCACTGGACGAGGTCCAGATCGACAACAATCTTAACTTCATCAAAGAACCGCTCGAGGTTGTAGACCGAGAGGTCAAACAACTCAAGCAAAGTCGTATCCCTATTGTCAAGGTTCGGTGGAATTCAAGACGAGGTCAAGAATTCACGTGCGAACGTGAAGACCAGACCCGTCGGAAGTATCCACACCTATTCAACGATTCTTCCTCTCGATGAGGCGAACTAAATTTCGGGACGAAATTCTTTTCAACCCGGGGAGAATGTGACAACCGTCTTATTTCCGGTGAAAATCGCATTCCCTATCTTTGAGTTAAATTCGAATTGATCTGATCACTTGTCTCGTAAACTCGAGTGTGTAGAGTCGAACTCGGAATCACATAAACGAATCCTAATACCAAGAAAAAACTTAGTGAACTTGTGTAAGTTCCTATTTTAAATGAACGGAAACTTTTAACAAACGAAACGCTTAACATTGGAACGAACGAAAAACGAAAAAGGCAAAAGTCTTCCACTCCAGCCGCGCCGCGGTGGAGCACGCAGACAGTCTATTTTTTTTATTTTTAAAACTTAACCAAACAGACCATAACTTTAAATAACGAGTTGTCCAGTCTTTTATAGCCCATTGCCTATTTGGAAAGCCCAGGGAAACTGATTTTTGTGCCTTATAACACAACACAAACACATTTCATACACATACACACAAACAAACACTCTTACTACTCTCTCTCTCTCTCTTTGCTACAAACTCAAGAACACACACCACTCCATCTCTCTACATTTACAGAGATCCCATAACAAAAACTCAGTAATTTTAACCACATAATCACACACAAATCGTTCATCAAGTAAGGAGGAAGAAAGGGGTTGCATTCATTTGGGTCAAAAGTTCTCTTCTAAGCATTTTGGGTCAAAATCACTAAGGGTTCACTCCAACCATCTCCAAACCACTTTACTCTCGGTATAAATCATTCTAATCTACTGTCTTTACAATATACATTCATTGCATGTATCATCTAACACCTAAAAATGAGTTTGTATGAAGATTTTGGGTCATTTATGAACAAAAACGGGTTTTTAATGATTTTGGCGCGGAAGTGCTGCCCAATTTTCAATAGACCCAAACCCGACACTTAACATATAAACACATAAACATTTTGGGATTAATGATTTTGGCGCGGAAGTGCTGCCCAATTTTCAATAGACCCAAACCCGACACTTAACATATAAACACATAAACATTAATACTCATTAAACCTTGGTATTTCATCAGGATTCCCGTGATTCCGGTCCGTCTCGATTACCTTCCGCACTCGTAGCTCTTTTTCGCAAACAGTGAGTTACAACCCCACTTATTTACTGTTTTCAAATAACTTTTGGGGGAAACAAGAGATCTAAACGAACTTGGAACTGTTATGAACTTATATTACTATTGAACTCTTATCGAACGTTTTCTGGAACTTGTATGCGAAAACAGTTTCATTTGCCCTTTGGCATAAAATAAACTAAATGGTTTGCCACCCTTATTCGGCTTAATGGCTTGCCCCCTTTTAATTGGCTTACTAGTTCAAATCTCTTATAAATTTATTACTTTTGCCACACTCGGCACCGTATTTAATTTATTTATTGCCATACTCGGCACTCGTATGAACTTTGATTGATCGTATGACTATCGTGACTCTTGAGGGATATAACTAACCATAAGTGACTACTACTAGTTTAAAAATAACATCAGTGCCTAATTTTTCGTAACACACTATTAGCTTTGTTAAGCCGTTTAGTAATTATGGGTATCGATACTTAGGAAATAACCGTTCCTTGCTTAGGCGGCATCTTAAGTACATATTACTCGATCAGAAATGACTCCCCGTTGTAGTCGGGGTAAGGGGCCTCACGGTTGGTTAATCGGTTTAGTGTGAACACTTAAAGTTATTATGCCAAGTAGTCGTTATACATGATTTCAATCAATAGTTTACTTATCTTGCGCGTATAGAGTTATACGACTTCCGCAACATTCTTTTAAACAACTGTCTTGGTTCGAACTATCTTTTGAGCAACTTTTGGATCGAAACTATTCTTTGAGTATTGTTCTACTTTTAGAAACTTCTAAGTATAGATATACTTAGCTCAAACTCTTTTTAGTCGAGGACTAGAAAACTGTAACTCACTCACTACTTTATTGTAGTTGACACTTTATCTCTTGTTTCAGGAAATCAAATGTAAGATACGAAGTGCATTCAGTGGATGGGTCTGGCTTGTCACGTGAAGTTAAGAATCGGGAGAAGACCTATTTTGAATATGTTTTGGGGATTTTATCAAACAATTTACTATGTTGTCTCGTTATGTACTTTTCAATGCTTGGTTATCTTTAAACTGTAAACCCTTATCTTATTCGTAATGACTTGAAACCGTATGTTTTTATTTATAACTCGTGTGATGATATCTTTGCTCTTCACATTCCATGTTTCCGCTTTAGCGGGGTGTGACATGGACCGTTTGACAAGATCCGCTCATTCCCTCCCGGTACGAGAAAACCACTCGATGGAGAAATTCGCTCAAATCTACATCAACGAGATCATCTCTCATCACGGAACACCTCCCTCCACCATCTCCGATAGGGATAGTCGACTCACGTCCCGTTTTAGGAATGCCCTTCAGAAATCGTTAGGGACGCGACTAGACCTCAGCACCGCATACCACCCTCATACCGATGGTCAGAGTGAACGGACTATCCAAACGCTTGAAGATATGCTGAGAGCGTGTGTAGTTGACTTCGAAGGAAGTTGGGACGCTCACCTCCCCTTGGTCGAGTTCTCCTATATCAACAACTACCACACTAACATCAAGTCCGCGCCATTCGAGGTAGTAGAGCGAAACGGCCCAGTGGCATATCGACTCCAACTTCCGCAAACTCTTTCTAACATTCACAACGTCTTTCATGTCTCGCACTTGAAAAAGTGCTTATCAGACGAGACCATTGTCATTCCACTGGACGAGGTCCAGATCGACAACAACCTTAACTTCATCAAAGAACCGCTCGAGGTTGTAGACCGAGAGGTCAAACAACTCAAGCAAAGTCGTATCCCTATTGTCAAGGTTCGGTGGAATTCAAAACGAGGTCACCAATTCACGTGAGAACGTGAAGACCAGACCCGTCGGAAGTATCCACACCTATTCAGCGATTCTTCCTCTCGATGAGGCGAATTAAATTTCGGGACGAAATTCTTTTCAACCCGGGGAGAATGTGACAACCGTCTTATTTCCGGTGAAAATCGCATTCTCTATCTTTGACTTAACTCGAATTTATCTTGTTATTACTTATCTCATAAACTCGAGTGTGTAGAATCGAAATCGGAATCACAAAATGAATCCTAATACCAAGAAAATACTTAGGGAACTTGTCTAAGTTCCTATTTCAAATGAACGGAAACTTTCAACTAACGAAAACGCTTAACAACGGAACGAACGAAAAACGAAAAGGCAAGTCTGCCACCCCAACCGCGCCGCGGTGAACCCACCGCGCCGCGGTGGAGTGTGCAGAAAGCCACATTTTTGTTTAACTCAAATTTAACTAAACGGACTAAAACTTTAACCCAACGATTTACTCCATAAGGCTTTGTAAAGGTCCAGTATCATCATTTAACATCACATAACTTAACACAAACACAACACATACAAACACACACACCTACACTCACTACTAGCTCTCTCTCTCTTCAAAGCCCCTCAAGAACACACACACACCACTATCATTTCCAGGGATTTTTACTTCCAAAAATAGAGAAAAGTAACCACATAAAACACCTACAAATCGTTCATAAACAAAAGGGAGAAAAGGAGCATTCATCCATTTGGGTTAAAAGTCGATTTCTAGCATTTTGGGTCAAAAATCACCAAGAGAACACTTCCACCTTCTTCAAATCATCATCCGTTTGGTGAAACTCTTTTAAATCTTCTGTTTTTACAACATATATTCATTGCATGTATCATCTAACACCTAAAAATGAGTTTGTATGGATATTTTGGGTCATTTATGAACAAAAACGGGTTTTTACAAATTGGATGGTTAGATCTACATATTTGTGGTTAAAAACACTAAATAAACTATAAGACATCAAGTACCTAAGCTTATAACTGGTTGCATGTCGAAATCCAACTTAAAAACATCTTTTTCTTCAAAAACCGAACTTGGCCAAGAACCTGTCACACTGACCGCGGCGCAGTGGCTCCACCGCGGCGCAGTCGAGGTTTTCCTCTGACCGCGGCGCAGTCCCCTCACCGCGGCGCAGTCATGTGTCAGACCGGTCCAAATTACTAAGTTTAACCGTTTTAAAACGTAACTCTAAACCGGTCATTTAAACACATGTTCAACACTGAAGTTAACAACTATAATCAGTAGTAAACTAAACTTATAATCATTCAATCTTGGTATTATTATAGGATTCCCGTGATTCCGGTCCGTCTCGATTACTCTCCACTCGCGTAGCTCATCTTTTGCAAACAGTGAGTTACAACCCCACTTTTAATTACTGTTTTTATATAATTTTTGGGGGAAACATGAGATCTAAACGAACTTTGGAACTGTTATGAATTTTTGGAACGTTTTATTACTATTGAACTCTTATTGAACGTCTTGTGGAACTTACATGCGAAAACAGTTTTAATTGCCCGTTTGGCATACAAAGCTAAATGGTTTGCCATCCTCTTTCGGCTTAATGGTTAGCCACCTTTAACCGGCTTATTGGTCCAAATCTGTGATAAACTTACTTTATGCCACTCTCGGCCCCGGTATGAACTTTGATTGATCGTATAACTAACGTAACTCTTGATGAGGGTATAACGCGATTCGTAAGTGCCTCTCGACTAATAGTGCTCGGTTTCTTTACATACTATTACCTTGTTTAAGCCGCTTAGTATGGGTTTCGATACTTAGGAAACATTCATTCTTTACTTAGGTGTTGACCTAAGTACATATCACTCGGATCCTTACTTAGGTGTTAGCCTAGGTACACTTTAGTGTTAGCCAAATTCTGTATTAAGATCTTAATCGTTTAAACTTGGGTGTTAGCTCAAGTGCTCATCAATCGATTGATCTTGGATGTTAGTTCAAGTGTTTATTCATCGATTGATCTTGGATGTTAGTCCAAGTGTTTATTAATCGACTAATCTTGGGTGTTAGCTCAAGAGCTTGTAAATCGATTGATCTTGGATGTCGGTCCAAGTGCTTATCAACCGATTTGATCCTGAATGTTAGTTCAAACGCTTATTCATCGGTTGATCTTGGATGTTAGTCCAAGTGTTTCTCACTCGATAAATCTTGGGTGTTAGCTCAAGTACTTATTCTCTCGATTGGTATTGAGCGTTACCTCAAGTACCCGCTACTCGACGCTTCATCTTCTCGTGAACACTTAAGTTATAGTATGCCAAGTAGTCGTTATACATGATTTCAATCAATAGTTTACCTTTCTTGCGTGTATATGGATATACGATCTCCGCAACTCTCTTTGAACAAGTTTTACGGATCGAACTATCTTTTGGGTAACTTTTTGGATCAAAACTATTCTTTAAGTATTGTTCTACTTTTAGAAACTTTTAAGTACAGATATACTTAACCTAACCTTTTTAGTCGAGGACTAGAAAACTGTAACTCACTCACTACTTTATTGTAGTTGACACTTGATCTCTTGTTTCAGGGAACGCAATGTAAGGACGTTAAGTGCATACCTCTTGTGATGGGTCAGGAAGGTCACGTGATTACTAATCGGGAAGACCTTATTTATTTACTTTGGGAATTGTCTTTTGAAGTTTTACATATGCTATCGTGGTTGTACTGTACTGTTAAATACTTGGTTATCTTTGAACTTTGTAAACGTTTTATGACTTCAATGACTTAAAAACCGTTTGTATTTATTATATCTTGTGTAATGATATCATTGCTCTTCACATCTCGTGTTTCCGCTTTAGCGGGGTGTGACAAGAATAGCGGGTCGAAGGAAAACGTGTAAAACCGCCGGAGCAACGGCAAGAAAGCGAGAACACAATTTTAAGTCCAGCATTACACCGATTTCTTCGGAATATAATGCTATACTTGGGGGAGTTGTTGACATAGGGTCCGATTACCTGGCTCAGGTCCGAAACCGAACCAGGTAATCGGGGTCCTCTAGTTCGGACATGTAAGGACAAGAAGTTGACAAAGAAGGAAAGAAAATATGCTCTGACGTGATTCATCCTTTTAACCGCTGGGCAAAAGAGGTAAGGATTAGGGAACACCCTATTTTCCAGAAGACCTCCTATAGATACCCAGGTAAACAGTAAATATCCACGGGACTTTTGAATATAGCTTTACACTTATATTTTTCTATCCGAACCAGAGTACTTACTCTTACGCCCGAGTTGAATCAGGGGTATAGCCCCGCTCAACCTGGTGTTTTCTCTTAGTGCAGGGAGTTCGAATTGAGGATCACAGAGGTTAATTCAAGAAGGAACGGACTTCAATTCAGACTTAGTTTAATTCGGGTCGGACTAAGGGGTCTAGTGATCTTTTGTATTAACAATCAACAACATTCAAATACAATTGTTGACTAACTTTGTAGTTACTAAGAGGAAAGGGTGTATGTGTTCTAATTTCTAGTCACGAATTTAACTTAGGTATAAGGAGACCTTAAAACAAAAACTATTTCATTGATGATATAAGTCACTAGATGACTAACTAACTTGTACACGTACTAGTTGATCTTCGCATTGAATCCCCAAATACATGTACTTTTGAGTTACATCCAGATTCGCAGAGCTATTTTGTATAGTTTTCCTTCTGGCATTCTCGTTTTTACTACTATTTACACTTCCACCAAAAATGGAATTAGAAATGTAATTGTTACTATAATTGTAACTACCACTAAGAATGTAAGTATCAATAGTGAGACTTAGATAACCGTCAAAGCAACTACTAATGTGATTATTTCAAGTATATGGAGTGATGATCTTGGTGGGGATTCTTACTCGAAGATTCCTTATTCAGATAATTGGAATTCCGATAAAAAGAACTTTCTAGTTCACTACAAGTAATTAGAAATTGTACAAGTCAACGTTATTAGACGTGTATATATAAGACCACTCTCAACCGCTGTACCAAGTGACCAGTCAGTTTTTGCCAACTCAGCGTCACGTGAGTAGACATCAAACTGACTAAATCACTACAAACAGTAACCGTCAGTCTATTTTTTTGAACCCCACATATTTATTTATTTTAAATACAAAGTCAATAAATAAAAACAATATATTTATTAAAAAATGATGGATTGAATTGATGGTTTTGGTTTTGGTTATACTTGTAACTTGCTCAAAATCATTTTGAAAACTATGACACATGTCCGTCGGGTGTCTTTTTTGCAAACATATCTCACTCGCTCTAGGTTCCGTCACTTCTTTCTTGTCTTTCGCCAATAATAAAACCGCTTTAGTCAACTCCGATAGTTGACTTTCCATTCTAGAAATTTTAGCCCCCTTCACTCCTTTAGGTACATCTGTGTACCACTCATCATCTTGATATTCATTCTTTGCTTCTTCACCTAGCGTCTTGATGAGTTCCCAGATTTGAGTGGGGGTTTTATCCGTGATCGACCTGCAACTTGAAGCATTCTACAATTTTTTCTCGAAAAGTGATAAACCTTCAATAAAATATAAAAAAAGTTGATGATCGGTGATGCCATGTTGTGGGCATCGAGTGCATAGGTTCTTGAATCTCTCCCAATGTGTGAAAGGCTTTCTTTCTCGCTTGCTTAATATTTCCCTTCTAAGTGATGAAGCTCTCGATACGGGGAAATACTTGTTGAGGAATGCTTGTACCATTTTGTTCCATGTTGTGAACGACCCCGCTGGTAAATCATAAATCCATTCCTTAGTCGCATAATGTAAAGAAAAGAGGAGTACGATTCTTTAATTCATCTCCTGCCCTTTATAGTTGTAATCGCTATAAACTCTATATCATTGGCAATTGGCATTGGCGTAATCTTTTTTATCCTGTCGGAAGGGGGTCCTGTCGAAAGCAAGAAAAGGCATTGCAAATGGCGTTCCCTTACTCTAATAATGCCCTTAACTTGATTTAATCCTCCGTGATGTTATGCGAATTCGTTCCAACACAAACTACATGGAACTCCTTCAAAAACTTGTGCGGATCTTCTTTTTCCACACCCAGCAAATGGATAACTCCCGACTTTAATTCAAAGTTCTCCATTTCGGGGTATGTGATGCACACGGGTTGTTGGTAAACGTTGTGAGTCGCCCGTTGGCGAAGGGTTTGTTCTTCGGCCATATCGTGGTTTCGGTGTAATGGAGTGTGGATTGGTGAATTTAGTGGAGTGTTTGGTGAAGTGGTAGGTATGGAGTGTGGTGATAGCGGTGTTTGTAGTATTTCTTCTTCATCTGAATTACTAGATATTGAGACGTCCTCCAAAATGTTGAGAATGGGAGGAGTAGATGTCTCGGGAGTTGTTTGGGGCCTTTGATGCCTCTTATGAAGTCTAGTTTGTTTCCTTAATCTCCTCGCATTTCCCTCTATCTTCTTGTCGTGCTCCAATGGTGTACCTGTATGCAAAGACCTTGGCATAAAACAATTAGTACTACCGCGTCCCTGGCAGCGGCGCCAATTTGTTAACATGGTTTGTCAAACCAGTTTCAAATGAAAATAAATGATTTCTAAACCCACATATACTATACTACGAACGTAATATGCGATAAGTAGGGATCGAACCCAAAGGACGCGAGATAAAAGTTTCATGTTTTTAAATTTCTAATACAAGTACTAATTAGTAACAAATGGGGGTTTTAATTTGAGTTAATTAATCTAATTGAAGCTAAAGTAAACAATAATGAGAATACGATTCGGTTCCACTTTCGACTTTTGCAACTATGTCACTTAATCATGTAATGATGTTTTTGTTAGTCCCGTTTCATTCAAACAAAAGATATAACGATGAATATTACGAAGAACACAAAGAATTCAATGAAATAGATAGGTTTTATTCATCGACAAATAACGTAATTCACTTAGAAAACCGGAAAAATTCACACAGAATTCATAGGTGTTAATAAACCCTAAGAACTCTATAAATAGAGTTCTTGATAAACTTGGAAAATAAGATAAGTGCAAATCTCTCTAACAAATAGGAGATATGCATAACAACTTACCTAAAATAAAGCTCCAAGTAACTAAGTCTCATCTTTGAGTCTTACTAAGACTCATAATCACTAAGACTCAGAACACACTTAGTCTTAGAAGTCACTTAGACTCAGATTATGACTCATAATTACTAAGACTCATAATCAGTAAGACTCAGAACACACTTAGTCTTAGAAGTCACCTAGACTTAGATTATGACTCATCAGATTTATAAGTTGGGTTTTAATCATTGGTTTTTCCCAACAATCTCCCTCTATCTGATGATGTCAAAATCTTTTCACAAACATACACTAAGTATAAAAACTGACTCAGACTATAAAAGTAGATAATATAAAACGTAAGTCTGAAACAAAAAAAATAATTCTTCTTTTCTTCATCCATTCCAATCTGGCCTTCTTCAATGTAATTAATCTTTTCAGTTCTTGATCAGACGGATTATGTAGTTGTAGAAAGTAGACACTTTAGAAGACTTCTTTCAATCTTTCTTTTAGCTCCTCCTATTTGATGATGACAAAACAAATAAACTGATTACAAGAAATGTATTGGTTGAGTTGTTTACTTTGTAGCTTGAATCTCTCCCTTAACATCGCAACTCTTTTTCTTGTTAATCTTTTAAACTTTTCTCCCCCGTTTTGTTATCATCCTTCTTCAATATATAAAGTTTGAACACATCTAAAAACTGTAATTTCGGCTTCATAGATGTTAATTACCCTTGAGCTAGCCTTTATTTTGAATTTGGATTCGTGTGAGACTGATTTCATGTAAAACTGATTTGCGTGGGGCTGAGTTGCTCGTGGGGCTGAGTTGCTCAATCTGACCTCTGGGGCTGACCTACTCAGTCTGCGTTTTAGGGCTGACCCGCTCAGACTGACCTTTGGTGAGACTAACTCACGTCTTACTCTGAAACTGACTTGGTCAGACTGAAAATTTGCAGTAGATTCAACATTAAATATCTCCACGTTTACATGTCTGATCAAGCTCAAATTTCAACACAAAGTAGATCTATGTCTCGTTAAATACATATCCAAAAATCAAAAAAATCCAACGGTTAACGGACACACAGTAGTCGTTTTACCATAGCTTCGCATAAAAATCAGCAGACATTCATCATTCATCTTTGAAATTATATATCTAATTTTTGAAACATCTGATGAGAGTGAAACTTTGAAAAAACTTAGATCTGTACTCCTTGAAGATTATATCAAAAAATCACCAAGATCTAATGTGTAACGAATAAATGGTGATCGTTTTAATATAGTTATACACAATAACAATAAACTTTCTGCAGCAGACTTCAAAAATAAATATCTCTTGATCAGAAGCTCCGATTGAAAATTCCTTCGGTCATAATGTGCTCCTACGTGTAAATCATCTTCAGTAAAAATTTCATGAAAATCCGACGGCTAACGAATGAGATATGCCCATTTTATCACCGCTGCCCAGAATATGACGAACTTAAACACGAATTTTCAACAATCTTCTTTGAATCCGATATCTTTTATCTTGAATGGATCTTTACAGATCTGAATAGATCTGGCACGCTCTTGATACCAATTGTTAGTCCCGTTTCATTCAAACAAAAAATATAACGATGAATATTACGAAGAACACAAAGAATTCAATGAAATAGATAGGTTTTATTCATCGACAAATAACGGAATTCACTTAGAAAACCGGAAAAATTCACACAGAATTCATAGGTGTTAATAAACCCTAAGAACTCTATAAATAGAGTTCTTGATAAACTTGGAAAATAAGATAAGTGCAAATTTCTCTAACAAATAGGAGATATGCATAACAACATACCTAAAATAAAGCTCCAAGTAACTAAGTCTCATCTTTGAGTCTTACTAAGACTCATAATCACTAAGACTCAGAACACACTTATTCTTAGAAGTCACCTAGACTCATATTATGACTCATAATTACTAAGACTCATAATCAGTAAGACTCAGAAAACACTTAGTCTTAGAAGTCACCTAGACTTAGATTATGACTCATCAGATTTATAAGTTGGGTTTTAATCATTGGTTTTTCCCAACAGTTTTAAACAAGCGTTTAGTTTATATCTACTCAAGTTTGGATTAAAAAACGTTAATCAACTTTAACACCTTTTGTTTACCAATTTATTTATATCAAAAGAAGCTCTTCAATATAATCTAATTTCCTAATTTAAGTCTAAACAAGCTCTTAAAAATGAACCGAAAATAGCATTAACGTTTTGTGTAAACTTTACTAACAACAATTATCGTTTCACTAAAGCTAGGAAATGTAACAATTGTGTGATTGTGGTTAACATTGAGCAAACAACATCTTGTTACTTGTGATTAGACTATAAAACAATTATGGATTTCACAACCTAATTATAACAACAATTAATCAATAACTCAACCTATGTGATCAATCAAAGTCGATAAATGAATAAGATTAACCGTTTAACAAATCAAAATCACTAAATAAACATAAACAAACATCAATTTCATTAATAATAATAACCGTTTAACAAATCAAAATCACGAAATAAACATAAACAAACATCAATTTCATTAATCAAACGACATAATCAAGTCTAGTTTGGAACCGAATACAAGGAATTTAACCAACCATAACAACAAAATCACACAAATAGACATAAATTCGAGTTCTATACACTTACAAACGACGAATTCGAATTTTAGATATGTCGTAATTAGCACTTAGTAATCATTCTCCTTGTTCCCAGTAGTGTTGTTAATAAAAAGATAATGAAAAAACTCGTGTTTTAATGGTTTAAATCATGTATAAACTGAAGAGAAACTGAAATCTAAAAATTCAGCACCAAGGACCCACGCGGGTCGGGTATAAGGAAACCTATGGCACGAGCGGGTATCTATTCCCGAGCGGGTACACTAGCAACACTAACCAAGCCCGGGCGGATTTCTCTCCTTCACAAATTCGCCCGTAAGGTTTCCTCCGTTTTGATTAGAATGGTTTCTCCAAAATCTCAGACAACTACCCGGTCAGGTGGATTAGGACTTTCCGAATAACCCGGACGGGTTCAGATCTATCATCGCGTAGCCCGGGTGGGTCAATTAAACCAACCCATGATGCTCAGGCTAGTCAATTCTGAACCACGAATATACATGGCAGCAGCTGGGACCCGGGGGGGGGGGGGGGGGTGTCGATTTTTAAGCCATTAGTCCTGGACCAGCTTTTCCTGCATCCGTTTTTCACATTTTCAGCTCGCGTTTCGTCCGTTCCTTTGCATACTTTAAAATACCTATAAGCATATATAAGATTGATGAAGTAATAAGTATATTATCTGTCAACTAAAAGTAACAAATATGCAACTAGTATGCGAAAATTTATACAAACGTAATGTTAAAAATGGGAATTAAACACGACCCGCGGTCATTCCTAACGAAGATCTATGTTATTAATTTTAATGTTTTCAAAATTTGTTGGTCGTTTTCGTTTTTCACTTAAAATATAATCACTTGTAAACACATACAAACACTATAACACACTATAGGTGATTCATTTTTATAAATGACACTATTTTTACTTTATTTACTATCTATTTTCATTGAAATCTTGTGTTTGGGTGTTTTCAGAGTTAATATAGATTAAGATAAGAAGTACAACAAGTGAAGTTGTACTAGTCAAGGTAAGACAAACAAACATATGTACGTGACTGAAACTTTAACCATACGTGTCAGTACCATGCCACAGGTTGAGCCGGTGAATTAAACCTAATATGTGTCGTGCCAACCAAGCCAAACTTTTTCCACAAGCCACACCATAAACACTAATTAATTAAAGATATATACAGGTGTTTCCCACATGGGGAATTTTAAGTATTCCCACCACCACTTTGGCCGGCGCCACTCTCTACCCTCACCCCCAATTAAACAATTCTTACCCAATAATTAATACTTTCAATAATATTATTAATTAAATGTTTATAGAATTTTGTTTTCCCCTATATTCAAATCTTGCAAGTGTTCATATTAATATAATTTTATAAAATTTTAGAAAAATTGCTCAACATAACTTAGAGACTATATTTAATGACTATGGCATTTCATGAAAGGTTTTTAGACTATTTTCTTCTTTTTCATGATTACAATACAAGCTACTTATGCATTTTGCATTTAAAGTATTATTAAATTAATTTTTAAAAGCTTAACATTATTTACAAATTGATAATTATACAAAACTTAAGTTTTCATTTATGAATATTAATTGTAACAATAATTTATAAAAAGAAGAAACTGAGTAACTACTAAATATTTGTTGAACAATGAATAAATCAAATCCCATGTCCATTAATTAATGAATAAAATCAATCGTATGAAAAGAACAATATCTTTACATTAATCAACCTAATAAAATTAAAAGTAAAAAAAAAGTAAAAATAAATATCAAATCACTAATTCTGTGAGGGTACTTTAGTAATTTCCCAAATTCCCGGTGGAGGGCAACCGTTGCTTCTTGGCTGGATGAGGGCTTTCAACTTCTTGGTCATGAATAAACAGTTGACTTTTCTTCATAAGGTCAACGTTTAAACCCAATTGAAACAATTCAGGGAAAGCCGGCAAGTTTAAGTCAAAATCTCTTGGTTGACTATGAGTTGATGAAGTTGTCTTTTCAGAAGTTGTAACGCCGCTAGCTGTAGCTCCGGTACCGGAGTTGTTACCGTCGTAGTGCCGTCGTTTATGACCACCAAGTGCTTGACCGGTAGGGAATGTTCTGTGACAGATGGAACACTCGTGGGTCCTACCACTAGGTTTCAAACCAGAATAGGTTGTTGTTGTTGTGGTGGCGGAAGTAGATGGGATATGGTGGTCATCGGGGATGTTTTTCCGGTGACTAGCTTTATGTCCACCTAGTGCTTGGTATGAAGAAAACCCTTTATTACAAACGCTACACTTATGTGAAACAAGTGGTGGAAGCGGTGGCGATTGGGTGGTGGTGGTGGTTGTTCCACGGGAAAGTAATATAAGACAAAAAGCTAAATACTCTTCTTCGGTAGGATGTGGTGGTTCAGATGGATGAGAGACGTCGCTGTCGGTGGTGGTGGTGCTGCTAGTGGCGGCGGTGGTGGTTCGTAGTCGTTTTGAACGTTTGCCTTTGTTCCAAGAATCTTGAAGTACGGTTGTTTTGTTGGTGGTCGGAAAGTTGATGTCTTTGTAGTGGAAAGAAGGCGGTGGAGTTGCCATGGTGGTTGTTGCCGGAGAGTTTAAAGCTTCAAGTGCCATGTTGTGTGTGTGAGAGATGTTTTGAAGTGAAGTGTTTGTTGAAGTGGTTATGTTAAGGTTATTGTTTGTGGGTTGTATATTTATAGATTGGAAATATTCATTTCCCTACCTTACTTGACTAATCTATATTCAATAGTCATGTTCAACATGATGACTCTTAACTTGCTAAATTTCATCCATTTCAAACAATAACACATTTTACTCTTTACTTTTTATATCAAATCTATGAAATTTTCACAAAAAACCGATTCTTAAATAGTTAAAAAAAAATTAGTATATTATTTAACCTAAAGGTTAATTTGACGGAGTAATTTGGATTTCGTTATTATTTTTGAATTTAATCTAACTTTGTACCAAAGATTAGGCTTCAAGTAACATTCCAATGTTTCTGCATTACAGGTCGGTGAATGAATCCGAATTCGAACACATGACCATTTTTAATTAAAATCTTTTTTGATCTAATTAACTGAACATTTATAAAGAGTGAATATGTGTTTGAAGCATAAAGCTCTAAATAAACCACTTGGAACAAAGGATTCCATTCGTATATTATTAGTAACAACCTATGTTTTATAATAGTTTAGCACCTTTTACAATTGTGAAAATGCACCAGATGACCATTGTACTACACAAAAATATCCGTCTAGGTCATTGTACAAAATTTATGTCTATTTACATCACTATACCACATTTGACAGTTTAAATTATAACCTTAACTTTTTGAAACCGTTTAAATAAATCATTTTGGTGACCTGAAACCCTTTGGTAACCGCCACGTCACCCTTTTCTCTAACTTTTTATTTTCACATTTATAAACAAGAAATTAGGGTTTATCAATTGGGGAAAAATTTGCAGAGCTTAATAACAGTATAACAGATCCCCCAAAAATCCGAAACTATCACCAAACACATAACTTCTTCCAAGTCTTATAATCCCGAAAGGATCAAAATCTTTTATCTGAGGGGAGTGTTTGGGACTGCGGCGACGACGGAGGCCGGCGGCGGACGGAGACGATGGGGATTCCGGTGGGTTTGAGATGACCTAATTAGTGGAGGTTATGTGTGACAATCATATAAACAATCATATCAAAAGTTGGGGATTCCGGTGGGTTTGAGATGACCGGATTTTCAGCCGGCGTTGCAGAGTTTAATGAATTTGTCACCTGTTACCGCCCAATATCTCTTTGTCACTGCAACTCTACCAGTTGAGATATACAATAAGCTTGTTGGAAATTTCCCCGATTGTGAAGTCATCATGGGGCCTGGCATGCACCGTACAACAATTTGACCATGAAGTTAACCCCAACAGAACTGCAAGAAAATCCGGCCAACATTTTAAAGAAATTTGAACAACCTCAAAGAAAGTAATCTTACAAAAAAAAAATGCCTGAAAAAAACCTGGAGGAGTAGAAGACTCATCAGCCTCGTCATCCTGAAATAAACAAATTAACACATATATTGTCAACACTCATGAGCAAAAAATACAATACAACTTATCTTCAATGTTATTGAAGGTTATCATTTCTGAAATGATTGTTTGACTTGCGTAGTTAATAGCTTTATTGGAGTATAATATTTATAACAAAATATCTAGAGATGGCAGTTTCAACAAATGAAATTGGGTACCTGGGGAGATAAAGTAATTTGGAAACATCGATTTGAGGTGTTCAATCCACTTTCACTGGGAGATAAGGTTATCAACTCTACCGTCGCGGGTATTTTTATATGATTGTTTATGCATAGAGGTGGCATAAACCAACAAACAGATGGATTTGGAATACAAGGCTACAATTTTTGGGTGTTTTTATATGATTGTTTATGTGTGAGTATTTTGTGAAGTTATGAGCAGAAATCAAGGCTACAATTTTTGGGTTCATCAATTTCAAAATGAGAGAGAGAGAGAGAGTTAGTGGAGGTTAACCTGTTGAGCGGGTAATAATGGTTTAAATAACAGGTCAAATACGGTATAGTGATGTTGATAGACGTAAATTTTGTACAATGATCTAGACGGATTTTGTGTAGTACAATGGTCATCCAGTGCATTTTCCCTTTACAATTTAAAAAAAGTTAATAAATATATAAACTTTTGATAGGTGTCTTAACATTCACACACCAACTATAAGCAAGTGTTTGTTATATTGGGTGGAGTTGCTTGAAAATAAGTAATAGTAATATCATGATTAGTATTGTGTTTTTGTATTGTAAATATTCGAATTAGCAATTAAGATGAGTGATTAAGTTGATTTACATAAAGAAAGGGAAAAAAGAATAAAAAAGTGATTGGATTGGATGTGTTGGCAATAAAAGTAGGAAGTTGGAGGGTACACGTTGAGATGAGTTGGGTTGGGTAGACGAGCAGTGAAGTCGGTCAAGGAGAGTGGGAGTAGAATTTTATCCCCAGGGGTATTATCGTCCTTTTCATGTTTAAAAGGAAAGTATCAAGATATTCACAGGGCTGCTGTTTTGCTACTACTATCCCACTCTCTCATTTTTGTTTTATTAATCTTACTTTTGAGTTGAGCCAGACCTTTTCCAAGTCAAACCTTTTATCCTATTAGAAAACGTGTATTTATATGTTTGCAAAGTCTTGTTTGACCACCCTTAAACTCTTGCTCATTTTGTGTTTTTCATCTTTATGCAAATTGGATGTTTTGAAACATGCTTCTAGAAATTTAAATCTTGGTAGATTTTGTTT
Source organism: Senecio squalidus (assembly GCA_910822075.1). NCBI lineage: Eukaryota > Viridiplantae > Streptophyta > Magnoliopsida > Asterales > Asteraceae > Senecio > Senecio squalidus. The sequence continues at coordinate 31,193,317 of CAJVGC010000582.1, forward strand.
ATGTTCTTTATTAGCTTTTAAGTAAAATAATACAAACAAGCTCAATTTTTTTCAAAACAAATAAACACTAACATTATCAAGAAAATAGTTTGCTAGAATGTCATCATATACTCCTTCATTTGTTTAATTAAAGTTAAACAAACAAAATTTGATATGTGCTTGTTCGATATATTTACAACCTAACTATCAGGGGGGAGCCGCTCTGAGTAGAGAGGGTTCAATTAAATCCACTTAAGTTCTTAATTTTTCTTATAATTAGGTATACATTCTCTTAATTTGGGAGTTTTTGGTTCAAATGAATCTAGTGATTTTGTATTGTTAAACCCCATGTCCTATTCTTAAGAGAAAAAAATACAATACTCTGTTTTGATTTTGTTTACCAATTGCTGCTCTTCAATTGCTGTTGAATCTTTCAAATCGCAATTAAGGTGAGTCGATCTATATGCTTTTATCTAAAGATTTTAATTCAATTTTGAGGTTTCAACTTAAACAACAAGCTGGATTTTAATTTTCATTTTTAGATCCTTTTATTTGATTTGTCTTTCATATCCCATGGAACATATGATTTATATAATAACATAATGGAGACTCTTGTGGATTTGATGTATAGGAAAGTAATTATAAATGCTAGTTGTACATATTCATTGCGAATCGAAATTAGGTTTGAAAGAGTATTTGATTGTATTAGTTTACAACCCAACTTTTATTTGATTGTATTAGTTTACAACCCAACTTTTTGTCGTGTAAATACAAAAAGTTTGGGAGCTAATTGATGGTTATTTTGATCATGATATCCATTATAAGTGCTGACTATTCTTATGGGGCAAGTTAAAATCCTCAATTATTCGACTTTTTAAGTTTATCGCATTTTGATAGTTTGTGTTAGCGAGAGCCTGAAAGTAGTTTATCAGAATTTTTGCTAACACTAATGACACAGTAGGTTTGAATTAAGAAAATTGATTTTGCAGAATGCTTCATGTAAGTGTATTACAACTTTACAAATGTTAGTCTTGCACATTTAGATACACAATTTCATTTACAATAGTAGGTATTTTACCGTGTCGTTTACACATTTTTTTAGACTAGTTTTACAAGTTTATTTTTCGTCAGTACAAGAGACTACTTTGTCTCCTTGGAAGAAGAATAGCCCCGCTCTCTAGCCGACTGATCCCGTTGATCAAATTGGGTCTATTTATTAGAAAGAATGTAGTTAGTAATGCAATGAACGAATTTGCCTTGGCGACTGTATTATGTATATTAAAATTTTTTAGTCCAATATTACTTTTTATAGTGTGTATATAGTCTGAACTCACTAAGAAAACTTTCTGGCTCCGTCTACAACTATGACTCCACTTAAAAGCATTAGACGGTATGTTAAATCACCACTATCTCCATTAGTATGAAGAAATTGGAAAATATATACTCCGTATTAGACTTATTTTGCACTACAATGAATCCGTCAAATCTGAATAATTTAGTTTGTTTTTGTAGAACTTAACAAACTTTAAATCTCCTATCAGTGAATTTGTTTTGTAATTATAGCATGTAATCACACAAAGGTACAACACTATTCACAACAATTACATACTCTAAAACTGATACGTTTATATGTAATTTGTTTTTAAAACAGGCATATATATATACTAATATATAGTTTACATAATAAACATCCAATGTATGGTGATATACATTATCCAAAATCCATATAATATTCCACAAGTAGTTCCAAGGTTCTTCTGTATCTTATAAACTATTATTATTGACTCATATATTTAAGTTTAATTAACAAAATCCCACTTTCCACACATATAAACTATGAATCTTCTTGGAAGGGATCTTTTTTGAAAGGTTAGATTGAAGTCTTTTTATCTTTAATTTTTCTATTATAATACTTTCGATCAACATAAACATTTAAGAGATGTTTTCGTAAATATATCTATAATATAGTAACTTGTTGGCTAAGCTTATGTCATTTAAACGTTATTTCTAATAAACAATTTACTGAAGAAAAAATCATACTTTAATTGTACAACAAGTATTTATAAATGGGGACCCACCCCTACCACTAAAGATATAAAAGTTCATAAATGTTTAAGAGTTACAAAACCATACGTTGAAAATACATATACAGTTTTAATTTGATTTGAATATGTCATTCTTATCCTCTAAAAGGATTGATATATAACTAGATACTTCCTTTGTTTCAAAAACAATGTTTATTTTTTTTATTTAATTTTTAATTATTATCCTATTTTTAAGTATAAATAGTTAAAATGTTTTAACTTTTTATTGTATTTTTTAATATTTTTAACTTTTTAAACTTTAAAAGTAATAACATCTTTAATACAGGAACATAATAGATAATTGAAAAACAAAAATATTTTATTAATTACATCTATTTTATTTCAATTAATTTTTGTTTTTAAACATTTTTTTTTTGAGAGTCAAGGAGTAATTGATTTAGAGTAGAAATCAAAATATTCCTCAGGAATGAGGATAAAGAAAGGTTATATGATGCCTAATCGAATATGCCAAGAATTTCTATTCCCTACAAAAATATATATGAAACTTGAGAGTACAAGCCTAAGCTACCATGAGCTTAAACCAATGACTCTAAAGAGTAAGGTAATCTAGATCGATTTATGTTCATAATTAATTTATTGTCAATGTCAATATATGTGGTTGATTACATTGTCTCCCTCCAATAATTGATGAAAATAATTACAAAATAAGTAAAACATATTTCTATATTAAAACAAATTTATTTATTTATATTGTTTTTTCTAAACATTTAATATCATGGGAGATATTTTATAACTATTGAACTGTAATTTTTTAAAATCAAATTTATATTTAATACTTGCCAGATAAAAGAAATTTTGAGTTTATAAAATAAGTTTTTATTATATAGTCTATTAAATTAGATGCAAATCTTTATTTAGAAAGAAAAGTTTAGTTATGCTATAAAGATATGTCAGGAAAAAACTCTTATTATAAACTTTGATTATGAATGAAAATTGTTGTTAGAATCATGTTTGAATATGTATGTAAATATGTCGGCAAAATCTTATTTTTAGGGAGGTGATTTTTTCACTTGGAGTATTTATTAATTCACTTAAATTTAAACTGAATTGACAATTATACCCTTAACTCTATTTTAATTATTTGACCCACTTTTTTCTTTATACACTTAAACCATTTTACCCTATTTTTTAGCCTATTTTTGTTTGATACCTGAATTGACAGATGAATTCTGCTTTAAAAGATAGTAAACATGGATGGATTTTGCGGACTAAGAGCAGCTCCTACATATGGATACAAAAGATATAGGATCTTACATATCGATGTGATCCATTGCGGAGGTGATAACTGAAGAAAACTCTAATGGTAAGGAAGAAATAGAGTATGGAGATTTGTTCCATTCTAAAACAGTCACTGGGACCCACAATTCATTTCTTGATATTTCTTCAATTGAAGTTCTCATCCATGAACAAAGCCTTAGTATATAAATTTTTGTGCTCTCAAACATTAGTGCTCGCAACGTTTCAACTGTTGTCATGGAAAGTAGTTAGCAGTAAGGCCGTAGAAGACAGATTAAACTCATTTACCTATGAATAAACTAACGTCTTATAAAAATCTGAAATTTTTTCTATAAAAAAGTGTTTTCTATCAACCCAACCTGACAAGTACAAAAACATACTAATCATTTTGACTCGTTACCATGCCTGAAAGAAAATAAAAAGGCGGAACAGCAAAAGGTGAAGAACCTGTCATTGTCGGCGCTGCTTCTTTTGCTTCAAAAGCTTGACATAAATTAGATATATCCGTCATTGAATCACTCATATTTTGCGGATTAGTCATATTCCAATGACAAATAATCTCAAAACTCCCTGATTCTGGGAGCTTCAAAACACGGTTATCACCGCCTTCCCAAACCATGCTTTTATCCATTTGCTCAACCTCAAATTTAAAGTCAATAGTCTCACCCCCTTTACATTCCATGTCACAAACCCAACCCGTCTCAGTCCAATTTAACTGTTTTTTCTTTTCCATGATCCAAACTCTTTAGAAGACCCAAATACTCCAACATGCTCACCGAATCTCACTTGATGGTCTAGCCGAAGACTCACCTGGACCTTTCCACGAGCTGCCTTTGCCTTCGATGACATCTCTGTTTCTCCCATCTCTTCTTCTCTAAAAATTAAACAAAAATATTATTAAAAAACAACTCTTTTTCTATCACCATAAACACCTTCTCATCATCAAATTTCATCAACAAAGAAATAAGAAAATACGTAAACTTTATGTGTAAGATGAAATACGAAACTATAAATTCATTAGTTTTAGAGCAAATTTCTATGAATTGAAACATATTTTTTTTTTTTTTTAACAATGTGGGGTACATAATATATTTTTGTATTACCAAAGATTATTTACCAGAAAATCGGTTAAAATGGACAAATTTATGTGATGAAGATGAAATGGTTTGAAGAATTGGGTTTTAATATTAAAGGGAGGGTATAAATATCAATTCAATTTAAACTTAAGTAAATAAATAAAAATCTAAAGTGAAAAAATCACCTCCCTTATTTTTAATGCCAAGAGAGAGTGAGTGAAGAAAAGTGGATTTGCAAAGCTTAGGACGATTGAAACGTTGAGATTAATCCACGCAAGACAACACGATTTGAGTGATTTAATTTTAGGTTTTAGTTAGGTGGGGGTGTTTCATGTTTGACACGTGGCATAAACTGTTTCTCTATTCCAAAACCAATACCTTTAATTTGTCACGTCAACAGATTTTTTGTCAATAGAAACCTCACGTCAAAGACTTCCATACAATATTTGTGATACCATTCACAATAATTAATATGGTCTGTTTAGGTTAATTCAGCATACGTCATAAAACACCACACAAACTAAAGCATGACTAAATTATTATCAATATTGATTAGTAGTTAATTTTTCTGAAACTTACATATTTATTAATTTTATATATTTCAAACATATTAACAATTTAAACCACTTCAACAAAATAAAAACATTAAGTTATAAATAAAAAACATTAGAGTTATTATAAAATAATAAATATTACGATTATTTTAAAAAGTCCTGACATCTATTCTTCATCTTCATCTTCATCTTCATCTTTGGTCTTGTCTTCGTGTTCGTCTTTGTTGTCGTTATTGTCTTTTTATTGCATACTCAATCTACCAAACAATGTCGCAAAATCTGATTCAAAACCTTTTATCGTCGCTTTCTTAGCTTGTTTTGCTTACCAATAGTTTTTGGTATTTTTTATTTACTTTTTCATAAAATTCATGCTTTAAACACTAACTTTTTCTCGACGGGTTCGGTAGGTTTATCCATCGTATATTTTTGCGTGTCGTTCGCCCTTGTAACCGACTCAAAGGTTTCCTCCATTGAACTTCTTGAAGAAGTACCCGCATCAGATAAAATCTAATTTTTTTACTTTTCTTTGCTCGTGTCCCGACCATTTGGACGTCAGATCGGATCGTTTGTGAATAACGTTTGATGGGTAGTCACAAGACCCAATTCTTGGGTTTGGATGGTGTTGGATACTTTTTCATCATCATCTAAGTTCACTTGTTGCCAAGTCGGGAACGGAGCTTCATTTATTTATCATAACACCATCATCCATATAGAACTTTGGGTATGCGTTCCAACATTGAACGTCAATGAAGTATCGTCCCGTTTCATCCTTCAATTGTATTTGTGCCGCTTCTAAAATGTTTTCGTCCCATGACCCACTTGGATGATGATCACTGATACATTTGAAAATTGGGTTTAAAATCTTAACGTCTTGGGAAGTTTTATTCCACTTTCTGGTTAGTTGGTTAATGTTACGTTGTTTCGTAATTAATTTGTAGAAATCGGATTGTACGTTTCTCCATAAACGTCCACCATGTTGTGACCTTCTAACTATATTAGTTTCGGTCACGTGTACCCACCGTTAGGCTAAAATTCTAGCTTCCTCATCTATTAATTTTGTTTGCGTTCTTTTTGACCAACACTTTTTGGTACGACTTCTTTGATTTATTCCTCGACCTTTGGTGGTGTTTGATGGTATTGGGATGATTTTGGTGCTGATTGCTTCCATTGGTATGAGTTTGGTGATGAGTGATGCCATTGGGATGAGTTTTGATGTTGATAGGACTAGGATGGTGGTTGATTAAATTGGAATGAGTTTGGTGGTTGGTAATTCCATTGGGATGGGTTTGGTGGTGGGTGATTGGTACGTCCAGATTGTCAGTCGAGAAATATCGGAAGGGTTTATATTTATAAGAGTTGGGATTAGCCATTTTTTTACTACTAATTACGTAAATTTATAAATACCAGTTACGTAGTTAGTGGTAAAGATGTCCTAGGTCGTCACTAGTGAACTCAGTGTATTGACAATAGTCTTTTTAAACTCGTTAACACTTTTTAGTTGGGTTTAACATTTAAGGGATTTTGTTTTGTATTCTAAATAAACTAAGGTAAGAAAATAGGTAAATCCCATTTTGTCATGCACTCGGTTTTGAATACCTATGTACCCACCTTAGCAATCCGAAACAAACGAAAGCAACGAACGAGATACAAAATATTAGTGGACAGACGATCTCAAATCACACACAAAACAGCATCGAACGATCAAGAATGAAACCCCCGAACAAATCACTCAAACGGACGAATCAATCAAACGAATGAATCACTTAAATCGTAACATCTCGGCGTATCTGCAGAAAAAATGAAACACCCGGAACCAAACACACACCATTTTTTTTTTAAACTTACAAAACATTTGGCTAACGTTCTAAGATGTTACTACTTCATCTCTTTAGTTAACGACAATTGTCCGTTAACATCTCATTTTACAAATTGTAGCGGAAGCTCTTACAAAAACATTTTTAAACATTTAATCTTTACAATACGGTCCCCCTCCCTTCTTCTTCAGCTTGCCTTGCCATAAATCTCGATTACCTACAAAACATACAATTAACATAATATATTAGCGTTAAGCTAGTGAGTATACCTTACAATTATGTTAATCACATCTAACACGACTTCTTTAAAAATCTATTCTTTCTTTCTTTCCAATCACATCTTTTCTTTCCCGGCAATTAAATGTCGTATCTAACACTTCTTTTCTTTCCCTACAATTAAATGTCGCATCTAACACTTCTTTTCTTTCCCGACAATTAAATTTCGTATCTAACACCTCCTTTCTTTCCCGACAATTAAATGTCGTATCTAACACTTCTTTTCTTTCCCGGCAATTAAAGGTCGTATCTAACACTTTTTTTCTTATAACAATTTATAATATACTTCATACACATAAAATTCTTCTAATCATCAAGAATCAATTATATAATATATATACCTCAAAAATATTATACTAACAACAATAATATACATTTTCCACATCTGTATACGAGTCTACTCATTACTAAATGAGTTCACATTATGTGTTCAACTCATTAACATCATAACCCATCTAAATACATATCTCGTCATTCACATTTATTAAACAATCTCAACAATAAAGGTCTCCCGACCCAATTCTATATACAATCTTCTCACTCAGGTCATTAACCCATTTATATTTCTACATACCCTCTCGGTATGTAAAGTTGATTCTACTTCTTCCCGACTAATAAAAGTCGATTCTACTTCTTTTCAACATATAACTATCATCTCCACTCATCTCTAACTTATGAATGATTTAGGATATCATTCACTCATTTAAACTACACTAAAAATCACTAAAAATTGGTCTAGGCATCCACTGCAACGCAGCCGACAACAACTGCGGCGCATCTAAAATGACTGAAAATCAAGCACACCCACGGAGTGCCAACTGCGGCGCACTAGGGCTCAGGTGCGGCGCAGTTGGTCCTGTGAGGTGGCTGATTATTCGTTTTGATGTTTTCTTGCACTTACACGTTAGTTTACGGTACTTCTAGTTTCTATTTCCGCTAGCAACTTAATCATATATAAAAATAGTATATGAATCAATTCTCCAAGATATTTACATTCAAATATAAACATTCAACATAACAATAAGCTTTGTGAACTCACCTCGAAGTCGGATTAAGTCTACGACATACAAAGCTCTTCCCTTTTACTCTTTTTCTTCAAATCTGCGTTTTTACAACCAAACACAAATCTTTCTTTCAATATATCTTACATACATATAAATACATGTATTAACCTCATTACAACTCTTTCTAACTCCTCCTAACTCTTTCTAACACTTTTGGCAAATTCTACCCAACTTGCCACATCTTGGGTCTTTTGACCAATGTTCTGAAAGGCTCAAGGCGCACTAAGGCGCAAAGGAGGTCAATGAGCCTTGAAGCGAGGCGCATACCAAATCGTGGGATTCATAAACACGAGGCGCACTATATATATTATGTTTTTCTATAACATATGTGTCAAAATTATGCAATTTAAAGAGCACATAATAATATTGAGATACTGAATAACTAATACATATGTAATAAAGCTTGAATTTAAACCCAAAATATAAAGCAAGTGTGTCAATATTCAAGGCATAATGCCACATTTTCATGATAATATTTCATAACGAAACTTAATGAAAGTAATGCAACAGATTTCAGTCGAATTCTCCAAATTCCCCATTGTTTTGCGATTTTTTGCGATTTTTTGGGATTTTTTTGCGCAAAAGCCCGGATCGCTGCGCTTTTTTTGCGATTCATGCATGTCATGCGACTTGATCTAAAAAAATCCCTAGCCTTGGCGCCTCATGCGATTTAGCGCCTAGGCGCGCCTCAGGCGCGATTTTCACAACATTGCTTTTGACCCATTCAACTCTCTAATGCACAAACAAGTATTTTAACTCTTTAAACACATTACACCAATCATAAATAACACATTGCAAGTAATTTTTTCTTCCCTCTAATCATTTCTTACCCATTTGCCGTCTCTTCACGAATTACATGACCCATTTAGCAACTAACATAACATACTTAACATCTTTTCACCCAAATACAATTTCGAGTACATTTAGCTTATCTTTTCTATCATAAACATGATAATAATCATTCTTAACATTAATTCTTTCATTCTAAACCATTCTCACAATAATAAACACTTCTACATAATAATACATCTTTTCACCCATTTTAGCTAAAACATGAAATCTTACAAAATTTTATATAAATTAATCTTTCAATCTTCTAAGCCTTTACATATATTATTAACATCAAAATAACATATAAACAAAGCTTAATTCTAACAATTCTTCAACTTTCATGATTATCCCCAAATAATCAAATATCTAATTTAAACAAATTAACCATTTCTATCTTCAATTTAAACATCTAAATGATGTTATAACACATAATACAAACTCAATTTCATAAAATAACTTAACGTTATAATCATACCTTCTTTTTCTTCCATTAGAACCAAAAAATAGGGTTCTTAAACCCTTAATCTTCACTTTAATTGAAGAAATTTCTTACTAATTGGCTTCAATTTGCTCTTATCTCTCCTCTTCTTTCTCTCTAAACCGACATTTACACACACATACACCTAGAGAATTCTGGAACTGCCACCTCTAAATCCACCTCATATCAAATTTTCCAAAATTACACTTTTGTTCCCTCATCTTTCAAACTTTACTAAGCTACTTACCTAACCATAATAGTTAACAATGTAAATCCTTTCTAACCAAAGTTAACTATTTTTCTTACAAATTTAGTCCTTCTCTATTTCTAATTTCTATTAAAGACTAAAACATAACATATACTTATAAAATATTCTATATGAACTAGGATGTTACAAAAAAACGTGTTCCTACAACTTCAATTCGTTTTCAACTTTCAGTTCCTTCTTCAAAGTTGAAGAAAATGTCAAAATCAAGAGGACTCGTGGGAATCAGACTCGTCAGAATTTTGTACTATTTTAAAATGAATTAAAACTATACATCTCCAAATCAAATCGTTACAATAACGTTTCTCAGTCAAAACCCCAATTCGAACGGGTTTGAACCCGCAAACAAATGAACATGTATGTAGAACTTAGAATAGTTGTTATGGTTTCTAACATTATGTAATTGACATTTACCCCCTTGCCTATAAATAGGTGAGGGGGGGAAGCAATAAAGTGACTTTTGGCATTATTCTAATTCTTACAATTGGTATCAGAGCGGGATACTCTCAAAAGTACCCGTTCATTCGACTGGAAATAGACCATTAGACTACAAAAACAACGTACACGAATACAGTTTGTATCCGTGTAAGAAGGATTTCTAGTCTAATAGTCTAGTCGTGTACCATTAGACTACAAAAGTAACACACACGAACAACAAGTATATTCGTGTAAGGTGTTTATTCAGTCTAATAACATAGCAATTCGAATAGGATAAGTTTTATAACTATCTCGAAAACGTGAGGATTTTAACCAAGTCATCACACGAACAGAAAAGCTTCTCACTCGAACTACATCACACGAATCTTATTTGTGTTTACACGAATCCAATAACACGAATCATATTTGTGCTTACACGAATCCAGTAACACGAATAGTAAGTGTGGTACACGAATTAAACACGAACTCATTTCAGTCAAATTCGAACAGAAACTAAAACTTTTTCAAATAGTATAAAACGATCAACAAGAATTAAGAAAATGACGTCAAGAGATCAAATGTCCATTGGATCGGAAACAAGACCTCCAGTTCTTTTCCGTGGTGACTATGAACAATGGAAAGCACGATTTTTGGACTTCATTGAACGACAAGACTTGGGCCACAAATGTTAGAAATTATTATGAACGGTCTAGTGAAAATAATGGTAAAGATTGTCAACGAAGACGGAACTGAGAGTGAGACTACAACTGAGAAGTTATTCACTCAAATGACGAATGAGGAAAAGGATTTATCACAAAGAAAATCGGCTAGCAAGATCACACATCATGAATTCAATTCCAAATGACATCTTCATGAACATCGACAGTCACAGAACCGCCAAAGAAATGTTTGATGAGCTAACCAAGCAACTTCAGGGAAGAAAAGCTGGTCAAAGTATAAAGAATATTGGGGCCATGTATAAGTTTGAAGAGTTTCGAGCACAAGATGGAGAGATGCTTGAGCAAACCTACAATCACTTCTGTGGGCTACTCAATGAGCTGAGGAAAGATGGATTCGTAAAGACTCATCTCGAAGCTAACGTGAAGTTCATGAATACACTGAAGCCAGTTTGGAAACGTTTTACCTCAAACTTAAAGCAGAACATCAACATTCAGACAACTCCAGTACATGATGTGTTTGAATGTCTGATGCAAAATGAGGAGGAAGTTATGGAACTAATCGAAGAGACAAAGTCTAAGGCAAAGAAGGAAAGCGATCCTTTAGCTCTCGTGTTGAACAAGATCGATGAAATACAGAAGAAATCATCAAGGAGTGAGAAATCATCCCAATGAAAAGCATATCTGCACAATATTCAGCCACCCTTCCTCCAAATACTCTGTGTCATTCCCAGATGACGAAATGGAAGGAAATCTGACTGCAAACTCTGATGAAGATTCTGAGGAGGAAATATTACAAATGATTTCTCTATTATCCAACATGGTTCAGAAGAAGAAATTTGGAAGGTCCAATGGTCAACGATTTCAATCTTCTCAAAGACCTCAAAACAAAAACTATCGTGGTCGATCTTCATACAACCCCTCACAAGCTCCTCACAATCAAGGTCAACAGTCAATTCCTCAAATCACTCAAGACGATCCTAACAAGGAAATAGAAAAGGACAAGAGCACTGTGATATGTTTCAAATGCATGGAGCCAGGTCACTTTGCTAGAGACTGTAAGATGAAGGTGGTGAAAAACTCCGAATACTATCGTAAGAAGATGCTGTATGAGAAGAGAAAGGAATCTGGAGGAGAAAAGGGGCAAGCATTTCTGACTGAAGATGCACATTGGATGAGCGACTCTGACAATGAAGAACAAGCAAGTGCACACTTTGCCCACATGTCACTGATGGCAGACACTGACTTCCAGGAATCCGATGAAGATGAGGTATATCAATACATCTATGATCCGGTTAAAATGGAAACATGCATTTTTCAAATGAAACTTATTGAAACAAAACTTCGTGCCAAACGTAAAATCATTAAAGATCTTGAAATTCAGAATTTGAAACTTATTGAGAAAAATAACAAATATGTTTCCGAATTTTCAAGTATGAAAAGCAACATTAAACAACTCTCGGACGAAGTTTTAGCTCAAAAGATAAATGAGAAAATTGCAAATGAAAGTGTGTGTGAAGCAACTATCAAATGTCAACAATTGATAAATGATAGTAGCTTCCACCAGAGCGAAGTTAAACGTATTTCCAAAGAAAACTTGGAATTATGCTCAAAATTGAAAAACTTGGAACTTGAATTTGTCAGATGAGGCCAAACAGACCAAACAATTCATTTAAACAAGACAGAAACAATCAAACTTTTACATAAAAAGGATGGTCTTGGTTTTGATGAAGATACCTTTGTTGAAAATCCGAAATTTCTTAAACGAGCCATATCAAAATGTTGCTCTATCTACGATTTTGATTTCATCAAATTAGGAGCAAATCTTGATAGGTTAGTTTTTGTAAATGCCTCAAAGGAGGAAATTTCGGAAGAAAAATCTTCTGAAGAAGTAAAACATAAACTTGGAACAAAATGTCAAACTGGTTTTGAGTATTATGGAACAAATAAAAAATATTTTGAACAGGATTCTCCTAATACTTACAAGTCTAGGACAAACGATCTGAAACTCGAAAATGACATTCCTACGTTTTCAAACACACAAAATGGGAGCGTGAAACCTTCGAAAGTGTTATATTATACACCAACGTTGATTCTAGAACAACATTTGGAAGAGTTGCAAACTCATATCTTTGACATCACAATTTCAAATGAATTGGATAACATATGTCTTCTCGCACAATTAGACAAATATGAAGATCAATTTGAAAGAATTGAAAGAGAAAACTTACACTTTGAGAAAAAGGCAAACACCAATGTGAAACTCCTTGCTAACGAAAAAGGGGAGTATGGGAAATTGTGGGAAAAGTTTTGTATTCTACAAGAACAGGTAAAATCAATTTCAAATGAGTCAACTTCCACAAATGCTCACATTCCAAAGACTCAATTTGATTAAAAGATCATGTTTTATCAAAAAGCTTTAAATGACAAAGAACAAACCCTTGAACTGTTGCAAAAACGGATTGATTTACTAAGTGTGTGTAAACCGACTCATCCTACCATTAAAAATCATACACCACCACCTCCAAAGATTCAGTCCACGACAAAATCAATGGAACCTAGCTCGGTTAAAAATTCACGAAAAAGGATTGATTCGGTAAAGACAAACTTAAAGAATACATCCCCCAAACATGTCACATTTCAAACAATTAAACCTAAACAAGATGTTACCAACCTGGCAACAAAACCTAATTTTATTGCTGAAGACATGGATGCATGGTTTGATTCTGATGAAACTTTTGATACATCATTTGATCATTTCTTTGCGAAATCAAAACGAGTAATCCCTAAACCTGCAAAACAATCTACGGTAATTACATCGTCACACGTAGACTCTAAAGTTGCACCACAAGCTAAGGTAGTTACACTATCAAAAGTGCCTACGAAAGCTGCAACTAAGGGTTCTACACCGACACCTGTGATTACCAAAGGTTTACTGCAATCTGGGGTTGCTAATCAATCAAAAAAACTTACTAATCCTGTTCATAGTGTTTCAGCATCAAGGAAAGGGAAATTACCGGGAGTTTGGGTGCCACAGAGTGAGCAAAGAGGAGTAAAGACCAGAGCTAAGAATAAGAATCAAGAGTCAAAATTATTTGTCATTAATAAATTATGTAAGAAACAGGGATTAGAAAACAACTTTTCTTTTGTTAATTCGAAATTTGTAAGACAATGTTTGGGAACAATGTTTGATTTTGGCTTTCATTATGATGAACCTGTTGATGATGCGTACCGTCCTGTGATTGCTAACAAAAAAGGACCCATCCTTAAGTGGGTACCTAAATCTTCTTAAATTGCTTTGTGTTGTGCAGGCCCGTCATGTGTGGTACTTAGACTCCGGCTGTTCCAAACACATGACATGGAGACAGGCTCTATTGTCAAACTTTGTGAAGAAATATATGGGCACAGTTTGTTTCGGGAATGATCACTTTGGTACCATTGAAGGAACTGGTGATTTGATGTACGACAATGTCACAATCAAGGATGATGCGTATGTTAGGGATTTGCATCACAATTTATTCATCATTGGGCAGTTTTGTGATAAGGATCTTGAAGTCAACTTTCGAAAAACAGTTTGCGCAGTTTGTGACTATGAGGAAAAGAATATGATCACAGGAACGCGAAAGACCAACCTCTACACGATTGATATGCATCAGTTTAAACCTGACAAAACTTTGTGTCTCCTATCTCAGGCTGAATCTCAAGACACGTGGTTATGGCACCGAAGACTCTCCCATTTGAATTTCAACAACATCACGAAACTTGCAGTTAATGGTTTGGTCACCGGACTTCCAAAGCTCAAGTTTGTCAAGGATCAATTGTGTGATGCATGCGAAAAAGGAAAGTTAACGAAAGCTTCCCATTCGTCGAAGCAAGCATGGGATACTACACATGTCCTTCAACTAATCCACATGGATTTGTGCGGACCAATGCAAGTGGAGAGTCGAAGCAAGAAGAAGTATGTTCTTGTCATTGTTGACGATTTTTCTCGATTCACCTGGGTGTACTTTCTTCATTCTAAATCAGAAACTCCGGATATTCTGATTTCCATCATCAAGAACAAGCAATTACATTCTGAGCACTGTGTGAAGACTATATGTTCCGACAATGGAACCGAATTCAAAAATAGTACTCTCAATGAGTTTCTACAAAAAGTGGGTATCACACATCAATACTCAGCGGCTCGAACTCCACAACAAAACGGCGTTGTTGAAAGGCGTAATCAGACACTGGTGGAGGCTGCACGTACAATGCTTTCCTATTCCAAATTACCGCTTTCCTATTCCAAATTACCGCTTTCCTTCTGGGCCGAAGCAATCTCCACTGCATGCTTCACTCAAAATCGCTCCACAATAAACAAAAGATTTATTATCACTCCCTATGAATTGATGAATGGTCGTCCACCAAATCTGAAATATCTACATGTCTTTGGATGCAAATGTTTTGTACTGAATGATAAAGAACGATTACGGAAATATGATGATAAGGCGGATGAGGCGGTGTTTGTTGGTTACTCTTCGGAATCAAAGGCGTATCGGGTGTACAATGTTCGGACCAGGGTAATCGTGGAAAGTGTGAATGTATCTATTGATGAATTTGGCACAATGACTTCAGACTTTTTCAACTCGACACCGCAAATAGAAACTCCTACACCCCTATCCGATAACTTTTTCGATGCTATATATTATTATGATGACGAATCTCGCCGACCTACAATCTCATCTACACCGGCTTCACCACCTCTTGTGAATGAACAACCCACATACTCCAACGATACTTCATATCACTCCAATGATCAACCAGGAACTTTCACTGCTCAAACAGAAACATCTCATGAAGAATCATCCACCACTGTTACTCTGACTTCATCACAGATTGATATCCCGGAATCCGTTACTGCTCCAAGCATTAATACCTCAGAATCAACTACTCCACAATCAAATCCAATTCCTACCCCAACTTCTACACCATTCTCTACACCTCTTGAGAACAATCAACTTATCAATCCCCCAAGCACCATCACTGAACGTGTCAAGTTGTGGACGAGAAATCATCCTATCTCTCAAATCCTCGGTAGTGTATATGATCGAGTACGAACTCGCAAAGCGACTGCGAATGAGTGTTTGTTCTCCATATTCTTAAGCTCCTTTGAACCAAAAAAAACACCAAGGAAGCATTTACCGACCCTAATTGGATAAACTCCATGCAAGAGGAGTTGAATCAGTTCCAGCGCTTGGATGTTTGGGAAAAAGTTCCACGCCCCACGAATCGATCAATTATCGGGGTCAGGTGGCTTCACAAAAATAAGAAGGATGAAAATGGCACTATGGTGCGAAACAAATCACGACTTGTAGCTAAGGGACATTCTCAACAGGAAGGAATTGATTACGAGGAAACGTTCGCACCTGTTACTCGCATAGAAGCCATCCGCATGTTCCTTGCCTATGCTGCAACAAAGAACTTTACATTGTATCAAATGGATGTCAAAACTGCATTTCTCAATGGCGACATCAAGGAAGAAGTTTACGTTGAACAACCTGAAGGTTTTGTTGATCCACATCGTCCCATGTTTACAATTTAAAGAAAGCATTGTATGGCTTGAAACAAGCACCTCGTGCCTGGTATGAAAAACTTTCGTCTTTTCTTTTAGATGCAGGTTTCACTAGAGCGTCAATTGACACTACTCTTTTTAGTCGTAAAAAGGGTCCTGATGCACTGTTTGTGCAAATTTATGTCGATGACATTATTTTCGGGTCAACATTTATGCAAACAGCTTTGTGCATTAATGTCTAAACGTTTTGAAATGAGCATGATGGGGGAAATGTCATTCTTTTTGGGATTACAGGTCAAAGAGTTACCAGATGGCATTTTTATAAATCAATCAAAATATATTTGTGAAATGGTTAAAAAATACAAAATGTCCGATTGTTCTCCAATGGCCACGCCAATGGTTCCTCGAGCAAACTTACATGATGATCCAACGAGATTATCTACTGATGTAACAATGTACCGAGGAATGATTGGTTCCTTAATGTACTTAACCTCGAGTCGTCCTGATATTATGTTTGCAACCTGTATGTGTGCTCGATATCAATCAAACCCAAAAGTATCTCATTTATTGGCTGTCAAACGTATTTTTCGTTACTTAAAACGTACTCCATATTTGGGTTTGTGGTATCCGAAAAACACTGGTTTTGATTTTATTGCTTATTCTGACGCGGACCATGGAAGTTGTAATTTAGACAGGAAAAGCACGTCGGGAGGTGCTCATTTTCTGGGAAACAAACTGATCAGTTGGACATCCAAGAAGCGGAATTCCGTTTCACTTTCCATAGCTGAGCCAGAATACGTAGCCGCTGCAGTATGTCTTTCCCAGGTTCTTTGGATCCGCACACAACTCAGGGACTATGGCTATGAAGTGGAAGCAATTCCGATCTATTGTGATTCGACCAGTGCAATCTCGATATCTGCAAATCCGGTTCAACATTCCCGTACTAAACATATCGATATTCGGTATCATTTTCTGAAGAATAACATTGAAAAAGGAATCTGTTGGGAAAATCAACCATATAACCCAAGTTAATAAATCTGTTTATTAAAGTCTTAGTCTGAGTGATTTGAGTCTGAGTAACTATGAGTCTGAGTGACTGAGTCTGAGTGACTAAAATCAGTTAAGGCATTATGAAGCTGACTACTCAGCTTCATAAAGAGACGTAGTGCTTTAATTTAGGTATGACAGTTAGATAAAATCTTCTATCTTTTTAGAAGATTTTCTAAGATTCATACTTATCAAGCTCACTATTATTGTGTATAAATAGTGAGCTTGAACATTGTAATCGTCGCACCTTTTGAAGTAATATAACTGTGTGTTATACTTGTTCTTTGTTATTATAATTCCGCGATAATAAACAAGAAACTGAGTAATCAATCGATTAATAATAATTAACGTCTAAATACTTATTTGTGATTGATTAGCCATTGTTTGAGATCTTATTGAGACCTAACAACTGGTATCAGAGCAAATAAGATTTAAATTTTAATAAATTTATAAATCTTAAACGATCAATATATAAAATCTCAAAAACAATGTCATCATCTTCAAATACACCTGCCATGGCTGGAAAAGGTATTCCTATTTTCAGTGGTCATAACTTTGCTCATTGGAAACTTAAGGCTGAGTGGCATCTATCTGGAATCCATGAAGAAATGTTAAGGACTGTACAGGAAGGACCAATCATTCCTGGAAAGAACATTGATGAGGTCAAGGAAGGAGACAAAGTTGTCCAACGTGCAAGGTGGGTTCAAACTCCTAAATCACAGTGGACAGATGTTGATAAGTTACTTTTCAATCTGGATCCAAGAGCAAGAAGCATTCTAGGTAATGCTGTATCTGAACAAATATTCTCCAAGATTGCTGGATGCAGAACTGCTAAAGAAATATGGGATACGTTAATAGTATCTTATGAAGGAGTCCCAATAGTAAGAGAACAAAGGTTGAACAGTCTGATTAGGAATTATGAAAATTTCTATGTAAAAGACAAAGAAACCTTAGCTGACGTGCATACAAGGTTTCAAGTACTGTTGAATGATCTTTCAGCCCTAGGAATGATGAAAGAAGATGATGAAATATGCAAAAAGTTTGTTGACATCTTGCCCAACAAATTTGAATCTGTCATTACATCTCATGTGGTTAGTGAAAAATTGTCCACCTATAAGCTGCCTGGTCTTTTTGGTTTGCTACTGAACTTTGAAGAAGCTCAAGAGAGGAAAAAGATTAACACAACAAGGACCACAAGAGACCCAGAAGCTGCATTAGTTGCAACCAGTAAAAGGAATAAAGAAATTTATTCTAAAGCTGACTCATCTGAGTCTGAGTCACACTCAGACTCAGAATCTGACGATGAATCTGAGGTCAAGAAACTGAAAAGTCAGCTTGCTCTGTTAACTATGAAGCTTGAACAGAAGACTGGCTACAAAGGAAAGAAAACTTTCGATCTGAAGAAGGTAAAATGATTTAAATGCAATGAATATGGTCACATGGCTGCTGACTGTAAAGTAAAGAATGCTCAGACTGAACACATGGACGAGGTTGCTGAGAGGGCCCAAAGATACCGAAAGAAGTATCTAAAGTACAAGAAAGGCAACAGTTCAAACACACAAAAGCCTCAAACTGAGCAAAAGGCATTCTTTGCTGAAGAATGGCTAGATGAGGAATTGTCTTCTGATGAGGATGAAGAAGTGGTAGATAAATGCTTGATGGCGTTTACAGAAGAAGTGACTGAAGCTGAGAAATCTGCTTCTCAGTTCGAGAAGGATCTGAAGGAAGCTGAGAGACTGAGTTGCAACTCAGACTAGAACAAGTCAAAACTTTATAAGGTACACAATTTTGACACTTATACAAATGAACAAAAACTTCAAATGTTTGAGTATATTTTTGTTGACTTGACCACCACATTAGAAGAACAATCTGAATTCAAACAAAAAATCAAAGATCTTGAAAATAATTTGAAAATTAAAGATGATAAAATAATTGAACTAGAAAGTTATAGAGTCCTTTTAAATGCTCAGATTGAAGCTTATAGTGATCTTGCAAAAGAAAACTATAAACTCAGAGAAGAAACTGAGCACTATAAAAGAATTTGTAAATCATGGTGCATATCATCCTTAAAAAATGAAGATTGTTTGAGCAGACAGGTACCCAAACAAGTTCAAGCTGTGTTGGGTGAGGACTTCTGTCTGAAGAAGCATATGACTGGAGAAGAAGAAGAAGCTGAAAAAGCTGAAAGAGAAAAAATTGTTTTTAAACCAGAAATTCTTCCAAATACTTTCACATATATGAAAGGAGAAAAAATAATGATGTCAAATGATTTTGTAAAACCTGTAATTTCCAAAGTTTCTAATAAAAGTGATTCTTCATCTTCTTCTCAGTCTGAATGTGTTAATTTGTCTGAAACTGAACAAAATGTGCATGCTGAAAAAGATTCTGTGCACCCAACTAATAGATTGCCCAAGGCTGTGAGTAAATCTAAGATTCAGCACCCAGTCAGTCCCAAGAGTCTGAACAAAAGTCATGAAACAAAAACTATTGATAAACTGGGAAATCAATTGTTGGAACTGACTAACATAGTAAAAACTCTAGTCAGGAACAAATCTCCCAATCAAGTCAGGCCCAAAACTCCTCCTAAGAGAATTTGCTACAATTGTGGTGAAAAAGGGCATGAAGCTGTGTTTTGTAAACAACTGACTCAGTCTAGACCACAGAAAAATATTTTTCAAAAGTCAGTCTCACCAAAACATTGGTCAGCTTCACATAAGTCAGTTTCATCAAAGTCCAGGTCAGTTTCATCAAAGTCGGTTTCACCTCAAAAGCAAAGAAACATTTCTCCATTAAAGACAACATCTGTGAAACCAATTAAGACTAAGTCAGTCCTACCTCGAGTCAGTCTCAAAGATACTCCATGTAAATACTGTGGTGTCGTAGGTCATTATTCTGTTAACTGCATGAAGGAAATAAATAAATGGAACTATACCAGCTCCAAAACTGACTGCAAGATTGAACCTGAACTTAAACCTGCTTCAGTTCATGGATCCACTCTAAAGTGGGTGCCCAAAAGGAACTAATATCTTTTATTTCATGTGCAGGACTCTACAAAATGGTATCTAGATAGTGGAGCGTCAAGGCACATGACTGGAAGACTATAAAGAAGAAGATGGGCCTCAAGTAAGATATGGTGACAACGGGGTATCAATGACACGTGGATATGGAAAGATTCATGCTGGAGCTGTCACTTTCAAAAGAGTCGCATATGTGGAAGGATTACAACATAACTTACTCAGTGTGAGTCAAATTACTGATGAAGACCATGAAGTCAGATTCAGAAAACAAGCTGGAATAATCTACAGTGCCAAGGGAAAACCATTACTACTCGCTAAGAGAGAAAGAGATGTATTCTGTCTGGATCTGAGTACGGCCAACGATGAAGCTGAGACATGCTTGTTCACAGAAACCAAAGAAGAACTTAATTGGCTATGGCATCGAAGGTTATCCCATCTAAACTTCAAAAATATAAATGCTTTGTCAAAAAGTAAATTGGTTAGAGGTCTCCCTGAACTGACCTACACAAAAGACAAAGTTTGCTCAGCCTGTGTGCTTGGAAAGCAAACAAAGACTCAATTCCCATCCAAAATATTGCATTCAATTGATGAACCTTTATTTATGCTACATATGGATTTGTTTGGTCCAATTGGAATTGAGAGTAAATGTCGCACCCCCAAATCTCGTGTTCCCGAGACTCGAGGTGTTGACTTCATGGGTCCCAGATAGCAATGATATATAGACGAACGACCTCTATATGAGTCGTTTAAAAAAAAACATACATTCTTTGATATTGAAAATCAGAGTTTTACATGATTAAGGAAAAGTGTTACCAGAGTTCACAAAACAAAGATTTACATCACATAACTTAAAAGAAAATAAGTAATGCAAGGGAAATCTCCCAAAAGCGTGAGTTTGAAATATGCGACTCTGTCATATCCCAAAATCCCTCAGTCGAAAGCCCTTTCGACTAAGCACCTGAGACATACATGCTAAAGTCAACATAAAGTTGGTGAATTTCATAGGTTTAGTTTATTAATAAAGTGGACCACAAGATTTCCGTTTAAGTAAAGTCTTACAGTTGCACCTAAGCTCATGACATCGAAGCGTAACAAAGTTCCTTACCCCATAAGTGTTCCTATGTTATAGCCAAATAACATATATAGTTTCAAAAGTAAAGCACCCTACTCGAGTCCACGAGTTAGTTGTGGTAGACGTGGGTTACATCGTCTAGCCGTTGGGTGAGGGTTGTCAAACCCTAATAGATCTATCCAATACAATCGCGCTTAAGTCCTTAACTAACGATTCATGATAGGGGAATTTCCTTTGGCTTAGTGGTAACTTAGGCAACTAGTAAAGGTTTTAAGTACTTGTGTCCATAAGTAAAAGAGCATGTATCTCACCCCAAGTATGTTATAAAAACAAGTAAAAAGCGGGGCTATGAACTCACCTTAGCAAGCCAGCTAAAAGAAATGAGGTAGTGTGTGTAAGCCAACACGTAGGAGTCTCAAATCCGAGAATCAGGTAGGTCTAACCTTGACCTATTAAGTTTTGGAATTAAGGTTTTTATATTCTAGTCCAATGCACATGAAAATGTATGTATATGTATGAATAAGGTAGGGTTAGGGTTCGGGTTTGATAATAATAAACTAACACCGTTCGGGCCATTATATACAAGACCATTCTATAATCGCATGCGGAGCTAGGACACTTTAAATCGTAAATCCAGCAAGCTCGGCACTACGAAATATCGAGATGGAATCATTGCATACAAAGCTCCCTAGTATTGTGTTATCGCTATTATTATCGAGTTGGTTTTAAAAGTTAGTTTTTATAAAAGTTTATAAAAACTCAGCAAGTGTCTTTAAGTTTTACCCAACTTTAAAGTAACATATCTCACCCGTTTCTTATCCGATTTTAATGAATCTTATATAGAAACGACCGCGTTTGAAATATATTTCAAATGGTTTAGGTCTTGAAACCAGATTGAAAGTCTACTGATATTTATAACAGAAATACTAACAGTAGGTTTTAGGGTTTTCTCAAAGTACATGTTAACTTGAAAATATCATAACTCCTTGGTCGTTTATCCGTTTTTAGTGTTCTTTTTATGGAAATGTAGGCATTTGATTTATATTTCAAATGCCACAGGTCTCATGGACCTAAGTTCATCTCAAAACGAATCATAAACTTTCAACTAACGAGAATGCTTAACAAAGGAACGAACGAAAAACGAACAAAGCTGAAAAGGCCCCAAATGCGCCGCCAGTTGTCCCAATGCGCCGCATTCGGGGCTAGTTCAGCAATGTTTTGTGTTTTTTATAAAAATTAACCAAACGGACCCAAAACTTAAACCAACGTTTTGGCCCAGGTTCTTAGGGTCCAAGACTTCCTTTAAAGTCCAGAAACACCTCATGTAACACACACAAACATAACACACTTCACACACACACACCCAAACACAAACACACACTTACACTCCCATTGCTCACTCTCTCTTTCATTTGCAAACACTCCCTCCAAAAGCTCTCTCTACCCTTTCATTTACAGAGATTAAACACCACAAAATCATAGTAAAATCACCATAACAAACACCCAAAAATCGTTCATAATCAAGAAGAAGGGAGGAGCATTCATCTTACGGGTCAAAACACACACTTTCCACCCATTTGAAGCTAGGATCTCCAACATATCATCATCCACCTATTTCTCTTCGGTAAAAACTCTTAGATCTTCTATTTTTACTAAAATAAATCGTTGCATGTAAGATCAAACACACAAAAACACATTTTTATAAAGATTCAAGGTGATTTACATAATAAAACGGGTTTTTATAAAATGGATGGTTAGATCTTTGATTTTGTTGTTAAAGATCCAAGAAAAACTGTAAACTATCAAGTATTTTGATGTTTTAACTATTGCATGTCGAAATCTACCATCAAATAACAATTTTTAAGCTAAAAACGATTTTGCTAAAGCTGATGTCAAGAGAATGCGGCGCATTCCAAGTGCAGATTGCTGAAAAATGGTCATTTTCGGTAGAAGACGTGATCTTGAGCATATTACTTAAAACCGTGTTAAAGAATCTGTAATAAGCTTAAACTTGAGTATAAAATGACTATTTGGACATGTTAACATATTAATATGCTTGATGAATTAATATAATTAGTGTTATAAAAATTGTAAGCGGGAAAGTGTCAAAAATTGGATTTAGAAACTACAGCGCGGAAGCGCTGCCCGATTTTTGTGAAACGAATTACAAACACTTATAACAT
Organism: Senecio squalidus; assembly: GCA_910822075.1. Lineage (NCBI taxonomy): Eukaryota > Viridiplantae > Streptophyta > Magnoliopsida > Asterales > Asteraceae > Senecio > Senecio squalidus. The sequence continues at coordinate 31,216,959 of CAJVGC010000582.1, forward strand.
AAGCATCTCGTTGACTAACGATTGTCTGAAATAATTAACAATGTTACTTACGCCAAAACTTGGTATAAAAATAGGATTCCGGTGATTCCGAGCACTTTTCAAGCTTTTCCGAGCACGCTACGATCTTCGCAAACAGTGAGTTACAAACCCCTACTTTTAAATGCTTTTAAACATATTTTTGGGGTGAAATGCGAGTCTTAGGCTTAAACACTACTTTTAAGCCGAAACAAACTTTGAACGCTTAACGAAACGATTTGAAACTTTGAATACTTTACGAAACGACTTGATAGTTGAATACTATTACGAAACGATTTGATACTTGAAAACTATTACGATACGATCTATTACTTGAATACTATTTCGAAACTATATTTTGCCGGCAGTGTTGATGATTTTGCCAACAATGCCGAGGATACAAACACTAAATTGCCAATGACTAAACGTCGATCGTCATGTTGCGGACGTTGTACAACATGGACGTGAGACACCATTAAAATCCCATACACTCCTACATAACTAGTTGCTATTAATCTCTGGGAGAGGACCGATAGAATTTATGGATAGCGCTATTAGGGTAGTATGACCCTCACCACAACGATAACAACAGATGGTGCATAGTTCTAGTGGGTAGGCATAAGGCTTAGCAACGAACGATCATTGGGCAATACTTAGGATTGTCACATAGTCGCGCTATGTGGTCAATGCCTATAAACATGAATACTATACTTTACGCATGGTTATGCGACAACTATTTGAAAACTACATTTTACGCTATCTTTATGTGCGTCGATACTTGTATGCTTTTACTTAAACATTGTAGCTCACTAACTACGCCTCCCGTAGTTAACACTTGACTCGTATTTTCAGGTAACGAGTAAGCTAGCTGATGACTATATGCTTTTGGGCGGATGACTTCAAGAACGGGATGGGTTTGGGTGGTTTGGTTATGAACACCCTATTTTTGTTTCGGATATGTAATCGACATTTGAAACTACTATGTAAACTTTGATGTGACTTTTATTTAATATAACCTGGCGTTTATCTATATCTTGCTATCGAATGCTATTGCTCTTCACATCCTGTATTCCGCTTTAGCGGGGTGTGACAGACTTGGTATCAGAGCGCAAGGTTATAGTGAATACCGATTTTTTTCAAAAATCAAACTATAACCAATTTCTAAACGAAAGATTTTATTTAACCAAAACGTGAAGGCATTGCTTAACTTGAATTATTCGTAGCCTGATCACCTATGAATAATTTGGACTAAATTATGCCCGAACGGGATTGGTAAACATTAAACGAACCTCCCCGGGAATTCTTGAAGTCAGACCCACACAGACCTAGATGCTATACTTAAGATACTCTATGTGCTCAGCTTATTACTAACACTAACATGAGCCGTATCTTCGAACTAACGCGTTACCGATTTAAGGTATGTCGAGAGGGAAAGAGATAGCTACGTCAGTCGACGAAACTGAACACTCTCACGAATCCCAATCACGCTCTAGGAGTCTACAATCGTCACCACTCACCATACCTTACCTCCGTCGGGACGGTGAAGGAAGCTCACGATTTCCAACACGCCGCGCACGACATTCGCCGACTCGTCGCGCGAGACCTCAGATAGCTACGCCACCACCACCCCCTGTTCGCGGATTGACTCCCGAAGAAATCCAAGCGCTTTGTAACATGTCCGTCGACCTCCGCGGATACACTCAAGTCGTGAGAGATCACTCCCACCAGATACGTGGTTTGTACACCGAGGTGTTACGCACAAAGGCAATGGCGCGAAAGGCAATCCGAGCAGCACGCAACTTGATGTTGATTAGCATAGTACTAGTATTCCTTATGGTTGTATTGGTTGTATTTAAGGTTTAGAGGTTGTTGTAAGATGTCTTTTGGATTGTAAGCGTAGTACTTTATGTTGGTTGGTAATGTACGACAATAGTCGATGATGTTGGATTTTGTAAGAACATCAAATTTTGAGCGATATATAAATGGACGGATTATAATTACGATTGTTGTTGTTCTTGTTATTTCCCCTTTGTTTGAATCTGTAATGAAATATCAAAACCCTAAACCCGACTTCTCTCTTGTGTAGGAAAATGGCTGAACCCAACGATGAGCGCATTGTCCAAAGGATCAACGCCCGACTGAACGAGGCGATACCCGAAATCATAGCCCGAATCAACGCAGGCATTAACCAGGGAGGACCAAGGGGAAATAACAACAACCAAGAAAACAACAACCAACAAAATAACAACCAACAGAACAACAACCAACGAAACAACAATCGGGAAAACAATAACAATCAAGGAAACAATAACCAGGGGAACAACCAAGGGAACAACCAAGGATGTAGCTACATGACCTTCATATCTTGCAGGCCAAAGGAATTCCATGGCACTGAGGGCGCCATCGGACTATCGCGCTGGATCGATAGTATGGAAGTCGTGCTAAGGATCAGCCAGTGCGCTGAAAACAAGAAGGTGGAATTCACTTCTTGCATGTTTCAAGGACGAGCACTAACCTGGTGGAACAGCCAGCTACAGGTCCAAGGTCCGGACGCTGCATACAACATGCCGTGGGCAAGGTTCGAGGAACTACTAGTGATTGAGTACTGTCCCAAGGAGATCCTGAAGAAGCTCAAGAACGAACTCTGGAATCACTCCATGATAGGAACTGACATCGACACCTACGTCGCGCGATTTCATGAACTCGCAAATCTAGTACCTGAACTGGTAACCCCCGAGGACAAGCGAATTGAGCACTTCATTTGGGGACTCTCACCCGAGATCAGGGCTATGGCGACGGCTACCGAGCGAGCTACGATGCAGCAGGCTGTGAGCTTGGCTAATCGCCTAACCCAGGATTGGATAAGGAATGGAGGAATATCAAAGCCGGGTGCAGAAGACGCAAAGGGAAAGCGTAGGGTTGAGGACACATCGGGGAACAAAAAGGAACGGTTTAACAAGAAGGCTAGAACGGTAAGGAACTACGGAGTTGCTACGGCAGAGAACACCGGCTATCAGGGAAAGGCACCAAAGTGCGGTAGGTGCAACTATCATCACGAAGGGAACTGTAGGTCATGTACCAACTGCAACAACACTAGTCACTGGACTCGACACTGTAAGGCAGTGAATGCTGGACCGCAGCAGGCGGGAATGCAGCAGAATGAAGGACCGCGACAAGCTGGGAGGCCACAACAGGACGATAGGCCTCGCCAGGGAGAATGTTATGAGTGCGGTAGTAGGGATCACTACCGAAATGCTTGTCCTAGGCTAATCCTTGCCCGAAACCCAAACCAAAACCGCAATCAATACCCTCCGCAGAACCAAAACCAGAACAATCAGAGGGGAAACGATGGGGGACAAGGCCGTGGAAGAGCCTTCGCGATTGGTGCCGAAGAGGCAAGAAACGACCCCCGGGTGATTGCAGGTACGTTTCTCCTTAACAACTATTATGCCTCAGTACTGTTTGACTCAGGCGCGGATAAAAGTTTTGTGTCCTTAGAATTTAGGCCTTTGATTGCATTAGAAACCGAACCCCTAGGTGAAAAGTTTACGGTAGAATACGCGAATGGGCAAGAATACCAAGCTAGCGACGTAATTAAGAATTGCACAATAACCCTAGCTAACCACACCTTCGAAATAGATCTGATTCCAATCGAACTTAAGAGCTTTGACGTAGTAATAGGAATGGACTGGTTGACCATCAGAGACGCGAAAATATTTTGTTTAGATAAGACGATATGAATGCCATTAGGAGATGTAAGGGAATTGATAGTACAAGGAGATAGGCCGGGCCAAACTTCGAAACTTATATCGGTAATGAAAATGCGCAAGTACTTGAATAAGGGCTGCTTTGCGTTATTAGTAAACATAAAAGACAAACAGGCAAAAACATCAGACCTTAAGGATGTACCGATAGTTAGAGACTATCCGGAAGTGTTTCCCCAAGAGCTACCTGGACTACCACCTCAGAGGCAAGTTGAGTTTAGAATCGAGGTAATTCCTGGAGCGGCACCAGTGGCAAGGACGCCATATCGACTAGCTCCGACTGAGATGCAGGAGTTATCCAACCAAGTTCAAGAATTATTGGATAAAGGATTTATCCGACCAAGCTCATCACCATGGGGCGCGCCGATTCTATTCGTAAAGAAGAAGGATGGATCGTTTCGCATGTGTATCGACTACCGAGAATTGAATAAACTAACCATCAAGAACCGCTATCCTCTTCCACGAATCGACGACCTTTTCGATCAACTTCAAGGCGCAACCTACTTTTCAAAGATTGACTTAAGGTCCGGTTATCATCAAGTGTTGGTTTCAGAAGATGACATACCGAAAACCGCATTCCGCACTAGATACGGACACTACGAATTCTTGGTAATGCCATTTGGACTCACAAATGCACCGGCAGTATTCATGGATTTGATGAATAGAGTATGCCGACCGTATCTAGACAAATTCGTGATTGTATTCATCGACGACATTTTAATCTACTCACGTACCAAAGAAGATCACGCAGAGCACTTAAAACTATTATTGGAATTACTCAAAGAACAACAGCTCTACGCAAAGTTTTCTAAGTGCGAATTCTGGTTGCGTGAAGTCAAATTTCTCGGTCACGTAGTCAATGGATCCGGAATTCACGTTGACCCATCAAAAATCGAGGCTATAGAGAACTGGAAAACTCTCAAGAGTCCGACAGAAATCCGCCAATTCTTAGGATTGGCTGGGTATTATCGGCGATTCATTCAGGATTTCTCTAAGATAGCTAAACCCCTAACAAAGTTAACACAAAAGAACGAGAAGTTCAACTGGGGAGATGCTCAAGAGCAAGCCTTCAATATCCTGAAAACGAAACTGTGCAACGCTCCGATCTTAACTCTTCCCGAGGGAAACGAAGACTTCGTAGTTTATTGTGACGCATCTAACCTAGGATTAGGTTGTGTATTGATGCAGCGATATAAGGTCATAGCTTATGCATCGCGACAACTTAAGAAACACGAGTTCAACTACGCTACACACGACTTAGAACTAGGAGCGATAGTTTTTGCACTAAAAATCTGGAGACATTATCTCTACGGAACCAAATGCACGGTCTTCACGGACCATAGGAGTCTGCAACACATACTAGATCAGAAGCTACTCAACATGAGGCAAAGGAGATGGTTAGAACTCCTTAGCGACTACGACTGCGATATTAAGTATCACCCTGGCAAAGCGAACGTCGTAGCAGATGCCCTGAGTAGGAAGGAGAGGCAACATACGACTCGAGTACGTGCATTAGGAATTTACCTTAAACCCGATTTGAGAACGCGTATAGCAAGCGCCGAGCATGAGGCTTTGAAAGCAGATAACAAAAAGGTCGAAACTTTGCACAACCACGACAAGGATTTTGTAAGGAAGAGCGACGATGTCTATTATTTTAAGGATCGAGCTTGGATTCCTACGACGAACAAATTGAGGAAGACCATCATGGATGAAGCACACCGAACGCGATATTCCATTCATCCAGGGTCAAGCAAAATGTATAAGGACCTCAAGGAACATTATTGGTGGCCTGGGATGAAAAGAGACGTTGCTTTATACGTAGAGAAATGCCTCACTTGTGCGAAAGTGAAGGCCGAATATCAAAAGCCATCTGGATTACTACAGCAACCCGAAATTCCCGAGTGGAAATGGGAACAAATCACAATGGACTTCGTCACAAAGTTACCTCGAACATCAAAGGGTAACGACATGATTTGGGTTATAGTAGATCGACTAACGAAGTCAGCACACTTCATTCCCATTAAGGAAAGTTTTAACGTAGAAAAACTTGTCCAAATATACATCAACGAGGTAGTGACACGTCACGGAATACCCACTTCAATCATCTCGGATAGAGATACTCGCTTCACTTCCAGATTTTGTAAGGCATTCCAAGAGTCGTTTGGCACACGATTGGACTTAAGCACGGCTTACCATCCGCAAACTGATGGTCAAAGCGAGCGCACTATACAAACACTGGAGGACATGCTGAGAGCATGCGTTATCGACTTCGGAGGAAGTTGGGATAACCACTTACCACTAATAGATTTCTCTTACAATAACAGCTACCATGCTAGCATCAAATGTGCGCCATTTGAAGCTCTCTACGGAAGGAAATGCCGATCTCCACTTTGTTGGTTGGAACCAGGAGACCGACAACTAATTAGCATGGACGTAGTGCAAGAAACGATTGATAAGATCACAACGATTAAGGAAAGACTTAAGACTGCGAGAAGTCGTCAAAAGAGCTATGCTGATATGCGCAGAAAGGATCTAGAATTTCAAGTCGGCGACAAAGTACTTCTAAAGGTGTCACCTTGGAAAGGTGCTATACGCCGCGGAAAGCGAGGAAAACTTAGCCCGAGATACGTGGGACCATTTGAGGTACTCGAAAGGATAGGTCCCGTGGCATATCGTTTAGAACTACCGCAAGAGCTCGGTAACATGCATAACACTTTTCATGTTTCAAGATTGAAAAAGTGCCTATCGGATGAAACACTTATCACACCTTTAGAAGAAGTACAACTAGACGAGAAGCTCCAATTTTTCGAGGAACCGATTGAAATCATAGATCGCGAAACTAAGAAACTGAGACACAGTAAAATACCTATAGTGAGGGTGCGATGGAACGCTAAACGAGGCCCCGAATATACCTGGGAACGAGAGGATCAGATAATGCTTAAGTATCCTCATCTCTTCACTTCTCCCACAACGAATACCACAAGTTGAAATTTCGGGACGAAATTCTTTCAACGTGGGGAGAATGTGAGAACCGTCTAAACTCAGGTCGAGAACGCTAACTTTTAACCTCGATATATTTATTATTGATGACTGATATGACTAACTTTATGTGTCACGTGGTTACGTAGACATAACTCTTAAGCTAAGCTCGATGTAACTCATACAAAAACTTTTAACGTAGGTTCACGTTACTTTAACATAAAAACGTGTGTGTCTCGGAATCGGAATCGGAAATCGGAATCAAATCATCAAATGAATCCTAATACCAAGAAAACACTTAATGAACTTGCCTAAGTTCATCTCAAAACGAATCATAAACTTTCAACTAACGAGAATGCTTAACAAAGGAACGAACGAAAAACGAACAAAGCTGAAAAGGCCCCAAATGCGCCGCCAGTTGTCCCAATGCGCCGCATTCGGGGCTAGTTCAGCAATGTTTTGTGTTTTTTATAAAAATTAACCAAACGGACCCAAAACTTAAACCAACTTTTTGGCCCAGGTTCTTAGGGTCCAAGACTTCCTTTAAAGTCCAGAAACACCTCATGTAACACACACATACATAAAACACTTCACACACACACACCCAAACACAAACACACACTTACACTCCCATTGCTCACTCTCTCTTTCATTTGCAAACACTCCCTCCAAAAGCTCTCTCTACCCTTTCATTTACAGAGATTAAACACCACAAAATCACAGTAAAATCACCATAACAAACACCCAAAAATCGTTCATAATCAAGAAGAAGGGAGGAGCATTCATCTTACGGGTCAAAACACACACTTTCCACCCATTTGAAGCTAGGATCTCCAACATATCATCATCCACCTATTTCTCTTCGGTAAAAACTCTTAGATCTTCTATTTTTACTAAAATAAATCGTTGCATGTAAGATCAAACACACAAAAACACATTTTTATAAAGATTCAAGGTGATTTACATAATAAAACGGGTTTTTATAAAATGGATGGTTAGATCTTTGATTTTGTTGTTAAAGATCCAAGAAAAACTGTAAACTATCAAGTATTTTGATGTTTTAACTATTGCATGTCGAAATCTACCATCAAATAACAATTTTTAAGCTAAAAACGATTTTGCTAAAGCTGATGTCAAGAGAATGCGGCGCATTCCAAGTGCAGATTGCTGAAAAATGGTCATTTTCGGTAGAAGACGTGATCTTGAGCATATTACTTAAAACCGTGTTAAAGAATCTGTAATAAGCTTAAACTTGAGTATAAAATGACTATTTGGACATGTTAACATATTAATATGCTTGATGAATTAATATAATTAGTGTTATAAAAATTGTAAGCGGGAAAGTGTCAAAAATTGGATTTAGAAACTACAGCGCGGAAGCGCTGCCCGATTTTTGTGAAACGAATTACAAACACTTATAACATAAGCATCTCGTTGACTAACGATTGTCTGAACTAATTAACAATGTTACTTACGCCAAAACTTGGTATAAAAATAGGATTCCGGTGATTCCGAGCACTTTTCAAGCTTTTCCGAGCACGCTACGATCTTCGCAAACAGTGAGTTACAAACCCCTACTTTTAAATGCTTTTAAACATATTTTTGGGGTGAAATGCGAGTCTTAGGCTTAAACACTACTTTTAAGCCGAAACAAACTTTGAACGCTTAACGAAACGATTTGAAACTTTGAATACTTTACGAAACGACTTGATAGTTGAATACTATTACGAAACGATTTGATACTTGAAAACTATTACGATACGATCTATTACTTGAATACTATTTCGAAACTATATTTTGCCGGCATTGTTGATGATTTTGCCAACAATGCCGAGGATACAAACACTAAATTGCCAATGACTAAACGTCGATCGTCATGTTGCGGACGTTGTACAACATGGACGTGAGACACCATTAAAATCCCATACACTCCTATATAACTAGTTGCTATTAATCTCTGGGAGAGGACCGATAGAATTTATGGATAGCGCTATTAGGGTAGTATGACCCTCACCACAACGATAACAACAGATGGTGCATAGTTCTAGTGGGTAGGCATAAGGCTTAGCAACGAACGATCATTGGGCAATACTTAGGATTGTCACATAGTCGCGCTATGTGGTCAATGCCTATAAACATGAATACTATACTTTACGCATGGTTATGCGACAACTATTTGAAAACTACATTTTACGCTATCTTTATGTGCGTCGATACTTGTATGCTTTTACTTAAACATTGTAGCTCACTAACTACGCCTCCCGTAGTTAACACTTGACTCGTATTTTCAGGTAACGAGTAAGCTAGCTGATGACTATATGCTTTTGGGCGGATGACTTCAAGAACGGGATGGGTTTGGGTGGTTTGGTTATGAACACCCTATTTTTGTTTCGGATATGTAATCGACATTTGAAACTACTATGTAAACTTTGATGTGACTTTTATTTAATATAACCTGGCGTTTATCTATATCTTGCTATCGAATGCTATTGCTCTTCACATCCTGTATTCCGCTTTAGCGGGGTGTGACAGACTTGGTATCAGAGCGCAAGGTTATAGTGAATACCGATTTTTTTCAAAAATCAAACTATAACCAATTTCTAAACGAAAGATTTTATTTAACCAAAACGTGAAGGCATTGCTTAACTTGAATTATTCGTAGCCTGATCACCTATGAATAATTTGGACTAAATTATGCCCGAACGGGATTGGTAAACATTAAACGAACCTCCCCGGGAATTCTTGAAGTCAGACCCACACAGACCTAGATGCTATACTTAAGATACTCTATGTGCTCAGCTTATTACTAACACTAACATGAGCCGTATCTTCGAACTAACGCGTTACCGATTTAAGGTATGTCGAGAGGGAAAGAGATAGCTACGTCAGTCGACGAAACTGAACACTCTCACGAATCCCAATCACGCTCTAGGAGTCTACAATCGTCACCACTCACCATACCTTACCTCCGTCGGGACGGTGAAGGAAGCTCACGATTTCCAACACGCCGCGCACGACATTCGCCGACTCGTCGCGCGAGACCTCAGATAGCTACGCCACCACCACCCCCTGTTCGCGGATTGACTCCCGAAGAAATCCAAGCGCTTTGTAACATGTCCGTCGACCTCCGCGGATACACTCAAGTCGTGAGAGATCACTCCCACCAGATACGTGGTTTGTACACCGAGGTGTTACGCACAAAGGCAATGGCGCGAAAGGCAATCCGAGCAGCACGCAACTTGATGTTGATTAGCATAGTACTAGTATTCCTTATGGTTGTATTGGTTGTATTTAAGGTTTAGAGGTTGTTGTAAGATGTCTTTTGGATTGTAAGCGTAGTACTTTATGTTGGTTGGTAATGTACGACAATAGTCGATGATGTTGGATTTTGTAAGAACATCAAATTTTGAGCGATATATAAATGGACGGATTATAATTACGATTGTTGTTGTTCTTGTTATTTCCCCTTTGTTTGAATCTGTAATGAAATATCAAAACCCTAAACCCGACTTCTCTCTTGTGTAGGAAAATGGCTGAACCCAACGATGAGCGCATTGTCCAAAGGATCAACGCCCGACTGAACGAGGCGATACCCGAAATCATAGCCCGAATCAACGCAGGCATTAACCAGGGAGGACCAAGGGGAAATAACAACAACCAAGAAAACAACAACCAACAAAATAACAACCAACAGAACAACAACCAACGAAACAACAATCGGGAAAACAATAACAATCAAGGAAACAATAACCAGGGGAACAACCAAGGGAACAACCAAGGATGTAGCTACAAGACCTTCATATCTTGCAGGCCAAAGGAATTCCATGGCACTGAGGGCGCCATCGGACTATCGCGCTGGATCGATAGTATGGAAGTCGTGCTAAGGATCAGCCAGTGCGCTGAAAACAAGAAGGTGGAATTCACTTCTTGCATGTTTCAAGGACGAGCACTAACCTGGTGGAACAGCCAGCTACAGGTCCAAGGTCCGGACGCTGCATACAACATGCCGTGGGCAAGGTTCAAGGAACTACTAGTGATTGAGTACTGTCCCAAGGAGATCCTGAAGAAGCTCAAGAACGAACTCTGGAATCACTCCATGATAGGAACTGACATCGACACCTACGTCGCGCGATTTCATGAACTCGCAAATCTAGTACCTGAACTGGTAACCCCCGAGGACAAGCGAATTGAGCACTTCATTTGGGGACTCTCACCCGAGATCAGGGCTATGGCGACGGCTACCGAGCCAGCTACGATGCAGCAGGCTGTGAGCTTGGCCAATCGCCTAACCCAGGATTGGATAAGGAATGGAGGAATATCAAAGCCGGGTGCAGAAGACGCAAAGGGAAAGCGTAGGGTTGAGAACACATCGGGGAACAAAAAGGAACGGTTTAACAAGAAGGCTAGAACGGTAAGGAACTACGGAGTTGCTACGGCAGAGAACACCGGCTATCAGGGAAAGGCACCAAAGTGCGGTAGGTGCAACTATCATCACGAAGGGAACTGTAGGTCATGTACCAACTGCAACAACACTAGTCACTGGACTCGACACTGTAAGGCAGTGAATGCTGGACCGCAGCAGGCGGGAATGCAGCAGAATGAAGGACCGCGACAAGCTGGGAGGCCACAACAGGACGATAGGCCTCGCCAGGGAGAATGTTATGAGTGCGGTAGTAGGGATCACTACCTAAATGCTTGTCCTAGGCTAAACCTTGCCCGAAACCCAAACCAAAACCGCAATCAAAACCCTCCGCAGAACCAAAACCAGAACAATCAGAGGGGAAACGATGGGGGACAAGGCCGTGGAAGAGCCTTCGCAGGTACGTTTCTCCTTAACAACTATTATGCCTCAGTACTATTTGACTCAGGCGCGGATAAAAGTTTTGTGTCCTTAGAATTTAGGCCTTTTATTGCATTAGAAACCGAACCCCTAGGTGAAAAGTTTACGGTAGAATACGCGAATGGGCAAGAATACCAAGCTAGCGACGTAATTAAGAATTGCACAATAACCCTAGCTAACCACACCTTCGAAATAGATCTGATTCCAATCGAACTTAAGAGCTTTGACGTAGTAATAGGAATGGACTGGTTGACCATCAGAGACGCGAAAATATTTTGTTTAGATAAGACGATACGAATGCCATTAGGAGATGTAAGGGAATTGATAGTGCAAGGAGATAGGCCGGGCCAAACTTCGAAACTTATATCGGTGATGAAAATGCGCAAGTACTTGAATAAGGGCTGCTTTGCGTTATTAGTAAACATAAAAGACAAACAGGCAAAAACAGCAGACCTTAAGGATGTACCGATAGTTAAAGACTATCCGGAAGTGTTTCCCGAAGAGCTACCTGGACTACCACCTCAGAGGCAAGTTGAGTTTAGAATCGAGGTAATTCCTGGAGCGGCACCAGTGGCAAGGACGCCATATCGACTAGCTCCGACTGAGATGCAGGAGTTATCCAACCAAGTTCAAGAATTATTGGATAAAGGATTTATCCGACCAAGCTCATCACCATGGGGCGCGCCGATTCTATTCGTAAAGAAGAAGGATGGATCGTTTCGCATGTGTATCGACTACCGAGAATTGAATAAACTAACCATCAAGAACCGCTATCCTCTTCCACGAATCGACGACCTTTTCGATCAACTTCAAGGCGCAACCTACTTTTCAAAGATTGACTTAAGGTCCGGTTATCATCAAGTGTTGGTTTCAGAAGATAACATACCGGAAACCGCATTCCGCACTAGATACGGACACTACGAATTCTTGGTAATGCCATTTGGACTCACAAATGCACCGGCAGTATTCATGGATTTGATGAATAGAGTATGCCGACCGTATCTAGACAAATTCGTGATTGTATTCATCGACGACATTTTAATCTACTCACGTACCAAAGAAGATCACGCAGAGCACTTAAAACTATTATTGGAATTACTCAAAGAACAACAGCTCTACGCAAAGTTTTCTAAGTGCGAATTCTGGTTGCGTGAAGTCAAATTTCTCGGTCACGTAGTCAATGGATCCGGAATTCACGTTGACCCATCAAAAATCGAGGCTATAGAGAACTGGAAAACTCTCAAGAGTCCGACAGAAATCCGCCAATTCTTAGGATTGGCTGGGTATTATCGGCGATTCATTCAGGATTTCTCTAAGATAGCTAAACCCCTAACAAAGTTAACACAAAAGAACGAGAAGTTCAACTGGGGAGATGCTCAAGAGCAAGCCTTCAATATCCTGAAAACGAAACTGTGCAACGCTCCGATCTTAACTCTTCCCGAGGGAAACGAAGACTTCGTAGTTTATTGTGACGCATCTAACCTAGGATTAGGTTGTGTATTGATGCAGCGAAATAAGGTCATAGCTTATGCATCGCGACAACTTAAGAAACACGAGTTCAACTACGCTACACACGACTTAGAACTAGGAGCGATAGTTTTTGCACTAAAAATCTGGAGACATTATCTCTACGGAACCAAATGCACGGTATTCACGGACCATAGGAGTCTGCAACACATACTAGATCAGAAGCTACTCAACATGAGGCAAAGGAGATGGTTAGAACTCCTTAGCGACTACGACTGCGATATTAAGTATCACCCTGGCAAAGCGAACGTCGTAGCAGATGCCCTGAGTAGGAAGGAGAGGCAACATACGACTCGAGTACGTGCATTAGGAATTTACCTTAAACCCGATTTGAGAACGCGTATAGCAAGCGCCGAGCATGAGGCTTTGAAAGCAGATAACAAAAAGGTCGAAACTTTGCACAACCACGACAAGGATTTTGTAAGGAAGAGCGACGATGTCTATTATTTTAAGGATCGAGCCTGGATTCCTACGACGAACGAATTGAGGAAGACCATCATGGATGAAGCACACCGAACGCGATATTCCATTCATCCAGGGTCAAGCAAAATGTATAAGGACCTCAAGGAACATTATTGGTGGCCTGGGATGAAAAGAGACGTTGCTTTATACGTAGAGAAATGCCTCACTTGTGCGAAAGTGAAGGCCGAATATCAAAAGCCATCTGGATTACTACAGCAACCCGAAATTCCCGAGTGGAAATGGGAACAAATCACAATGGACTTCGTCACAAAGTTACCTCGAACATCAAAGGGTAACGACATGATTTGGGTTATAGTAGATCGACTAACGAAGTCAGCACACTTCATTCCCATTAAGGAAAGTTTTAACGTAGAAAAACTTGTCCAAATATACATCAACGAGGTAGTGACACGTCACGGAATACCCACGTCAATCATCTCGGATAGAGATACTCGCTTCACTTCCAGATTTTGTAAGGCATTCCAAGAGTCGTTTGGCACACGATTGGACTTAAGCACGGCTTACCATCCGCAAACTGATGGTCAAAGCGAGCGCACTATACAAACACTGGAGGACATGCTGAGAGCATGCGTTATCGACTTCGGAGGAAGTTGGGATAACCACTTACCACTAATAGATTTCTCTTACAATAACAGCTACCATGCTAGCATCAAATGTGCGCCATTTGAAGCTCTCTACGGAAGGAAATGCCGATCTCCACTTTGTTGGTTGGAACCAGGAGACCGACAACTAATTAGCATGGACGTAGTGCAAGAAACGATTGATAAGATCACAACGATTAAGGAAAGACTTAAGACTGCGAGAAGTCGTCAAAAGAGCTATGCTGATATGCGCAGAAAGGATCTAGAATTTCAAGTCAGCGACAAAGTACTTCTAAAGGTGTCACCTTGGAAAGGTGCTATCGCCGCGGAAAGCGAGGAAAACTTAGCCCGAGATACGTGGGACCATTTGAGGTACTTGAAAGGATAGGTCCCGTGGCATATCGTTTAGAACTACCGCAAGAGCTCGGTAACATGCATAACACTTTTCATGTTTCAAGATTGAAAAAGTGCCTATCGGATGAAACACTTATCACACCTTTAGAAGAAGTACAACTAGACGAGAAGCTCCAATTTGTCGAGGAACCGATTGAAATCATAGATCGCGAAACTAAGAAACTGAGACACAGTAAACTACCTATAGTGAGGGTGCGATGGAACGCTAAACGAGGCCCCGAATATACCTGGGAACGAGAGGATCAGATAATGCTTAAGTATCCTCATCTCTTCACTTCTCCCACAACGAATACCACAAGTTGAAATTTCGGGACGAAATTCTTTCAACGTGGGGAGAATGTGACAACCGTCTAAACTCAGGTCGAGAACGCTAACTTTTAACCTCGATATGTTTATTATTGATGACTGATATGACTAACTTTATGTGTCACGTGGTTACGTAGACATAACTCTTAAGCTAAGCTCGATGTAACTCATAGAAAAACTTTTAACGTAGGTTCACGTTACTTTAACATAAAAACGTGTGTGTCTCGGAATCGGAATCGGAAATCGGAATCAAATCATCAAATGAATCCTAATACCAAGAAAACACTTAATGAACTTGCCTAAGTTCATCTCAAAACGAATCATAAACTTTCAACTAACGAGAATGCTTAACAAGGAACGAACGAAAAACGAACAAAGCTGAAAAGGCCCCAAATGCGCCGCCAGTTGTCCCAATGCGCCGCATTCGGGGCTAGTTCAGCAATGTTTTGTGTTTTTTATAAAAATTAACCAAACGGACCCAAAACTTAAACCAACTTTTTGGCCCAGGTTCTTAGGGTCCAAGACTTCCTTTAAAGTCCAGAAACACCTCATGTAACACACACATACATAAAACACTTCACACACACACACCCAAACACAAACACACACTTACACTCCCATTGCTCACTCTCTCTTTCATTTGCAAACACTCCCTCCAAAAGCTCTCTCTACCCTTTCATTTACAGAGATTAAACACCACAAAATCACAGTAAAATCACCATAACAAACACCCAAAAATCGTTCATAATCAAGAAGAAGGGAGGAGCATTCATCTTACGGGTCAAAACACACACTTTCCACCCATTTGAAGCTAGGATCTCCAACATATCATCATCCACCTATTTCTCTTCGGTAAAAACTCTTAGATCTTCTATTTTTACTAAAATAAATCGTTGCATGTAAGATCAAACACACAAAAACACATTTTTATAAAGATTCAAGGTGATTTACATAATAAAACGGGTTTTTATAAAATGGATGGTTAGATCTTTGATTTTGTTGTTAAAGATCCAAGAAAAACTGTAAACTATCAAGTATTTTGATGTTTTAACTATTGCATGTCGAAATCTACCATCAAATAACAATTTTTAAGCTAAAAACGATTTTGCTAAAGCTGATGTCAAGAGAATGCGGCGCATTCCAAGTGGAGATTGCTGAAAAATGGTCATTTTCGGTAGAAGACGTGATCTTGAGCATATTACTTAAAACCGTGTTAAAGAATCTGTAATAAGCTTAAACTTGAGTATAAAATGACTATTTGGACATGTTAACATATTAATATGCTTGATGAATTAATATAATTAGTGTTATAAAAATTGTAAGCGGGAAAGTGTCAAAAATTGGATTTAGAAACTACAGCGCGGAAGCGCTGCCCGATTTTTGTGAAACGAATTACAAACACTTATAACATAAGCATCTCGTTGACTAACGATTGTCTGAACTAATTAACAATGTTACTTACGCCAAAACTTGGTATAAAAATAGGATTCCGGTGATTCCGAGCACTTTTCAAGCTTTTCCGAGCACGCTACGATCTTCGCAAACAGTGAGTTACAAACCCCTACTTTTAAATGCTTTTAAACATATTTTTGGGGTGAAATGCGAGTCTTAGGCTTAAACACTACTTTTAAGCCGAAACAAACTTTGAACGCTTAACGAAACGATTTGAAACTTTGAATACTTTACGAAACGACTTGATAGTTGAATACTATTACGAAACGATTTGATACTTGAAAACTATTACGATACGATCTATTACTTGAATACTATTTAGAAACTATATTTTGCTGGCATTGTTGATGATTTTGCCAACAATGCCGAGGATACAAACACTAAATTGCCAATGACTAAACGTCGATCGTCATGTTGCGGACGTTGTACAACATGGACGTGAGACACCATTAAAATCCCATACACTCCTACATAACTAGTTGCTATTAATCTCTGGGAGAGGACCGATAGAATTTATGGATAGCGCTATTAGGGTAGTATGACCCTCACCACAACGATAACAACAGATGGTGCATAGTTCTAGTGGGTAGGCATAAGGCTTAGCAACGAACGATCATTGGGCAATACTTAGGATTGTCACATAGTCGCGCTATGTGGTCAATGCCTATAAACATGAATACTATACTTTACGCATGGTTATGCGACAACTATTTGAAAACTACATTTTACGCTATCTTTATGTGCGTCGATACTTGTATGCTTTTACTTAAACATTGTAGCTCACTAACTACGCCTCCCGTAGTTAACACTTGACTCGTATTTTCAGGTAACGAGTAAGCTAGCTGATGACTATATGCTTTTGGGCGGATGACTTCAAGAACGGGATGGGTTTGGGTGGTTTGGTTATGAACACCCTATTTTGATTTCGGATATGTAATCGACATTTGAAACTACTATGTAAACTTTGATGTGACTTTTATTTAATATAACCTGGCGTTTATCTATATCTTGCTATCGAATGCTATTGCTCTTCACATCCTGTATTCCGCTTTAGCGGGGTGTGACAGACTTGGTATCAGAGCGCAAGGTTATAGTGAATACCGATTTTTTTCAAAAATCAAACTATAACCAATTTCTAAACGAAAGATTTTATTTAACCAAAACGTGAAGGCATTGCTTAACTTGAATTATTCGTAGCCTGATCACCTATGAATAATTTGGACTAAATTATGCCGGAACGGGATTGGTAAACATTAAACGAACCTCCCCGCGAATTCTTGAAGTCAGACCCACACAGACCTAGATGCTATACTTAAGATACTCTATGTGCTCAGCTTATTACTAACACTAACATGAGCCGTATCTTCGAACTAACGCGTTACCGATTTAGGGTATGTCGAGAGGGAAAGAGATAGTTACGTCAGTCGACGAAACTGAACACTCTCACGAATCCCAATCACGCTCTAGGAGTCTACAATCGTCACCACTCACCATACCTTACCTCCGTCGGGACGGTGAAGGAAGCTCACGATTTCCAACACGCCGCGCACGACATTCGCCGACTCGTCGCGCGAGACCTCAGATAACTACGCCACCACCACCCCCTGTTCGCGGATTGACTCCCGAAGAAATCCAACCGCTTTGTAACATGTCCTTCGACCTCCGCGGATACACTCAAGTCGTGAGAGATCACTCCCACCAGATACGTGGTTTGTACACCGAGGTGTTACGCACAAAGGCAATGGCGCGAAAGGCAATCCGAGCAGCACGCAACTTGATGTTAATTAGCATAGTACTAGTATTCCTTATGGTTGTATTGGTTGTATTTAAGGTTTAGAGGTTGTTGTAAGATGTCTTTTGGATTGTAAGCGTAGTACTTTATGTTGGTTGGTAGTGTACGACAATAGTCGATGATGTTGGATTTTGTAAGAACATCAAATTTTGAGCGATATATAAATGGACGGATTATAATTACGATTGTTGTTGTTCTTGTTATTTCCCCTTTGTTTGAATCTGTAATGAAATATCAAAACCCTAAACCCGAGTTCTCTCTTGTGTAGGAAAATGGCTGAACCCAACGATGAGCGCATTGTCCAAAGGATCAACGCCCGACTGAACGAGGCGATACCCGAAATCATAGCCCGAATCAACGCAGGCATTAACCAGGGAGGACCAAGGGGAAATAACAACAACCAAGAAAACAACAACCAACAAAATAACAACCAACAGAACAACAACCAACGAAACAACAATCGGGAAAACAATAACAATCAAGGAAACAATAACCAGGGGAACAACCAAGGGAACAACCAAGGATGTAGCTACAAGACCTTCATATATTGCAGGCCAAAGGAATTCCATGGTACTGAGGGCGCCATCGGACTATCGCGCTGGATCGATAGTATGGAAGTCGTGCTAAGGGTCAGCCAGTGCGCTGAAAACAAGAAGGTGGAATTCACTTCTTGCATGTTTCAAGGACGAGCACTAACCTGGTGGAACAGCCAGCTACAGGTCCAAGGTCCGGACGCTGCATACAACATGCCGTGGGCAAGGTTCAAGGAACTACTAGTGATTGAGTACTGTCCCAAGGAGATCCTGAAGAAGCTCAAGAACGAACTCTGGAATCACTCCATGATAGGAACTGACGTCGACACCTACGTCGCGGCGATTTCATGAACTCGCAAATCTAGTACCTGAACTGGTAACCCCCGAGGACAAGCGAATTGAGCACTTCATTTGGGGACTCTCACCCGAGATCAGGGCTATGGCGACGGCTACCGAGCCAGCTACGATGCAGCAGGCTGTGAGCTTGGCCAATCGCCTAACCCAGGATTGGATAAGGAATGGAGGAATATCAAAGCCGGGTGCAGAAGACGCAAATGGAAAGCGTAAGGTTGAGGACACATCGGGGAACAAAAAGGAACGGTTTAACAAGAAGGCTAGAACGGTAAGGAACTACGGAGTTGCTACGGCAGAGAACACCGGCTATCAGGGAAAGGCACCAAAGTGCGGTAGGTGCAACTATCATCACGAAGGGAACTGTAGGTCATGTACCAACTGCAACAACACTAGTCACTGGACTCGACACTGTAAGGCAGTGAATGCTGGATCCGCAGCAGGCGGGGAAGGCAGCAG